>CM068706.1:6777500-7150000 GCA_035079005.1 Fraxinus americana | reverse complement strand
CCTGAATAACCCCATACACTACCTGGATTCCTCTTTACAGTAAATTTTCTGCTCATCGGAAGATCAAAAAAGGTATTCATATGCTGATGCGCAGCACGAATTACAGTTGAATCTACACCATGGTTGATAACCTGGAAGAAACCGTGGGTCGAACAGGCAGCCCGAATCTGCAAAGCTGCCAAAGAAACGGCTTCTTCATCGCCATTGAAGAAGCCATTTAAGTCTACTGGTGGATCTTCGAGTTCATCTTGTGTAATACAAGTTAAATCTTCATGGGGCCATAGGAATTGTGTGGGCAAATTTGCTTGTTTTTGCAGTAGAGATGTGTCGAAAACAAGAACCGGCGAACCCTTTTCTACATCATTTTTTATGCTTAATTGAGGACGAAGAACTAAAGTTGAGGCATTTGAATCCATTGGTTTGGCTAAAGACTGGAATAATCACAAGACAATATTTATATAAAGTGCTAGAGAGCTGCAATATATAATGAGAGATAAACAACAAGGAGCACCTGATATATATATATATACATATAACAAAAAGTTTAAAACACTTTCACTCTGATCCCTAGTGATCTTTTAATATTGTTAATAATGTTGAGATAATTAATTATAATTTGTTTCACTTAATGGACTTGACATTAACGCTACATTTTCCATCACCCCTTAGAGAATAATTACAGGGTTGTGATGAAGACTGAATATATATTATTTATTGAGATTTTCAAAAGTTATTCTCTAGAGATTAGTTATAAAATTATGATGAATAAAATTTCAAGGATCAAAATGATTATCGTCGATTCGAAGTTTTGATGCAACACATAGGAAAAGAAACACGGAAAGGAGATCGATGGAAATGAGTGGAAGGATGCACATAGATTTCAACAATTTATGAACGATTCACGAATATTTGAGCTCTTTTTTTTTTTTATATAGTGAAATTTTAACATTGGGTGACTCTTTGCTGGGCTAAGTTGAAGAATAATTACAAAACTAATTTAATAATGGTATGTCAAGTCTCACTAGCCTCTAGTCTACACATTTTCAACTTGTATTCAGCTTCTGTCACATAAGAATCCCATCGTTTGGCTTTTTTTTTTTTTCTTTTTCCCTTTTTTCTAATCACAATAATACTTTTTCAAATTTTTGTTCTTTTCCAATGATTTTTTCTCTAATGATCACCGTTCAATAGTTTCCAAGTTCCAACGTTAGAACAACAAATTCACAGTCCATTTCCAATTTCGGATATAATTTTGTCTTTAACATATTATGGCAGCAGGGTGAATTTTATATTTTTTTTATTATTAATTTTTGAGCTTCTTCGATTTCTTAATATATATATATATATATATATATATATATATATATATATATATATATATATATATATAATTTACTTTTATTATGACAATACACATACAAGACATTTATTTATGTTTTTGACTAAAATGAGCAAACATGAGCAAGACAACCTTGGACCATTAGGGCCGGAAAATTCGAGCATTACATGTTGGCCTAATCCCTTCAAATTAATGCACACGACAAGATTTTATTTGATGTTTCAAATTAAAATGATAAGAATTCCAGTGAATATTACTAGAAATTGTCAATTTAAATATTAGACTTTAATTTAAAAATTGGTCCCAGAAGATAAATCGTAAGGAGTCGAAAAAAAAAAAATCATATAATCAAAATCTTAACTATAAAATTAGCATATGCACCATCAATACGAGTTTATATATATACATGCCCTTTTTCACAAGAGATTTGATCTTCGATCATGATCCATCTCCTCAGTACTCATGGGTTCTTCGAATTTTCATGTTCTACTTCAGTATATGTTGTATATATTTCTGTTTCTGCTTCTGCTTCTATAGGTAAAGTAGAATCCTGAATAGAGATATAAAAAACTTCAAATCATTGGGCCATGAAATATTTAATTCAGAAACTAACATACAATATGCGAGATATTACTTCAATCACTTTGTATCATTCATTGACTTGTCCGCCTCTCTCACACTCTCATCTACTTTACATGTAGCAGTGTATGGACATTTTTGAGGTGATACATGTAGCACAAATGACTTATATTGTATGGATTTCACTCAATTAATAATGCTTTACGTAGTCAACAAAGTTTAGAAGCTTTTTTTTAATACTAGATAAACTCGGTTTTTCTTATAAAAAAGTATACCCCCAATTTTGAATGTATCCATCCTATATCGAGATTACATAAATTTGATAAGACCAAAAGTTTTTGTGATAACCCGCCAGCATGTGATCTTAGGCTCAAGTTTGGGGAAGGCTGCCTCATTTGTTGTTCCGTAACTAAGAATTGGAAAAGAAAGTGGAAGAAAGAAGAAATGGGGAAAAATATAAGAATTTAGAATGAGAAAATATTATTATTATTTTTTTTTTTAATATCAACGTCAAAGTATTACAATGACTAAGCTCCATTTACATAGGGCACAGAAGCTATTGAGAAAAAAATATTTATATAATAAACTAGATAATTATCAAAATATTGAGACTAATATAAACAAACATAATTTGAATCAAATCATACTTTTAAAATCCTATTAAATCTTATCTTTATTCTTATCTTCATTTCCCATCAATTCTTTCAGTAGAGAGAAGACGAATCCGACGAGATAGACTACAATTTTTAGTCAAGAAGAGTGATAGATTACACATTTAATTTCATCTGTAGTATTGGGCTTTGGCGGTATTTATCATTCACTTCTGAAACGTGAGACACTTGAATAATTCTTTCCATTCGAATATGCCTATAGTATTGCCCCGATAAGAAGTTCGTGAGGGAGGATGGAATGAAGTTTCTTCCCTCTCTCTTCCCCTAAAAAAGGAAAGAGATGTCTCGTCCCGCACATCCATATACATAGCCAGACACAACGGTATACAATTCGGTCAAAATCCGCGGTACTTCTAGTCAAGGAGAGCAATCTTTCTTCCTAATCAAATAATGAAACCAATCATACGACAACAATCGAATATGCATATCAACTTCAAGAATATGATGTGACCAAGGAGGATGATTTTTTTATTTAATCAAATAGCAACTAGGAACTCCAAAAAGCAAGTGCAGCTCATCCACAAAAAAAATCCATTGGTTGCACAGATTAAGGAGCACAAGGAACAACATCAATAAATGATTGCAATATTAGAGGTTCTAATGTAACCCGATAAAGAAATAATTTTGCAATATTGAAAACGTAACTTTCATTGAAGTGTCATGGCCATTCAAAGATATTATCTTTACGTGAGTGATCCAAAAATATTTTCTTGATGTGTTCAGAAAATCGGGCTAAAGAATAAACAATAAAGCATAAAATTCATGGGTAAAATATGTGAGCATATATTGCACACCAAAAGAAAGATCATAAATTTTATCATTTAAAGTAATTTATCTTTTAATCTCGACATGAAAATTAGGAACATTGACAATTCCGTATAGAGCTAAAATAATATAATGGTAATAAGAGGCAACAATCGAATACTGATTGAGAACGTATGCCATCAAACACTTGGACAAAAATGTGGTAACTCGAGAAATATGAATCAAGTCATAACAAAGTCAACGTTCAATTAAAGCAAAGAAGTAGGCAATAACAATTTTAACGTGAAGTCGAGGGCATACAGATCATTTGGCTTAGGTTGTAACACCATAGGTAATTTCCCAATTATGTCATTGTTATTGATGAAGGCAAAATAATAACTCAATTTAATTTCGAGTTTGTTCTTTTTTGACGAATTGTTAGTCTAATTTGAGTGGAAACGGGCCAATGATCACAACTCAGGACCTTTGGCCCTGAAGCACATCAAATTTTGGGCAAATTCCATCGTTTAGGCCCTCAATTATGCGTTTTTACCGTTTATGGTAATTTTTGTTTTGGCAATATCTTAGTCAAATAAACTCGGATTTGATTTCCGTTTGTTGGGGGATGATCCTGAGATTAGGAGAATCAAGATCTGTGATTATCTCAATTGTTTCCATTTTTGGAAAAAATAATATTTTTTATTATTATGTAATTTCTTTCCGAATTTTATTAGGATTTCGCTATTTAAACGTTGTAAGCCTTTTGAGGCAACTCAGTTTTGAATGAAATAAAGTTTTCTTGAATTTCTCTTGATTGAAATTCTTTTTTGTGAGATTTTTGTCTTTCCTATAAGCTTCCCTTGCATCAGTTGGTATCAGAGACGAAGTCGTTCCTTCATCATACCTTCAAGGAGACGTCAAGAAACCCGTAAAGCCCTAGTAGAGGAAATACATAGACGTGATAAAATCGCACAGCTGCGTCAACAAGTGGAGTTGCTGACACAGCAAGTTGCTGCACTTATGCCGCAGCAACATGCACCTAGGGATTGTGATCGTATTGGGCAGGTTCCGATTGAGGAAGTCCAACACCATGATCATAATATTCAGAATGTCACGATTGAAGACATTGAAGAAATAATAGAGGATGAAGAGTTTGATTATGACAGTCTGCCTGTATTTGACAATGTAGACATTGAAGAAGCAACAGAGGAGGAAGAGTTTGATTATGAAGGTCCGCCTGTATTTGACAATGAAGACATTGAAGAAGCAATAGAGGATGAAGAGTTTGATTATGCATGTCCTCTTGTATTTGACAATGAAGACACTGAAGAATCAACAGAAGAGGAAGAGTTTGATTATGAATGTTCGCCTGTATTTGACAATGAAGACATTAAAAAAGCAATAGAGGAGGGAGAGTTTGATTATTACGGTCCGCCTATATTTGACAGTGAAGGTGTAGAAGAAGCAGCAGAGAAGGAGGAGTTTGTGATTGGTGATGTGGGTCAGTCATTGTTGGTGAGGCGGAGTTTTCTGACTTCCCTGAAAAATAACATTGATTGGTTGCGTACTAATCTCTTCCAGTCGATGTGTACTATTGGGGAAAAGAAAAGTGTGTTGTTTCCAGATAAGGGCTCAGTAAAAACCGTTGGGGATGACGCCAATTTACTGACCAGAGTGAAGTTCGAGACAAATATGGAAGGATATGGGATAGTGTATGTGCTGGTGGAAAAGTCAGTTGACAGTAAGCAGGAGGTTACTCGCAGGATTCAGTCATTGCTAGAAGAATTTCATGAGGACTTCCCGGAAGAGCTCCCAGATGGATTACCGCCAGAGCCGTCATTTCGAGGTGATAATTCTGATGATGATGAGATTTTTACCCCATCAAATTCGAGGGCGAATTTTTCTCAACCCGTGGAGAATGATGAAGGCAAAATAATAACTCAATTTAATTTCGGGTTTGTTCGTTTTTGACGAATTGCTAGTCTAATTTGAGTGGAAACGGGTCAATGATCACAACTCAGGGCCTTTGGCCCTGAAACACATCAAATTTTGGGCAAAATCCATCGTTTGGGCCCTCAATTATGCGTTTTTGTCGTTTATGGTAATTTTTGTTTTGGCAATATCTTAATCAAATAAACTCGGATTTGATTTCCGTTTGTTGGGGGATGATCCTGATGATTAGGAGAATCAAGATCTGTGATTATCTCAATTTTTTCCATTTTTGGAAAAAATAATATTTTTTATTATTATATAATTTCTTTCCGAATTTTATTAGGGTTTCGCTATTTAAACGTTGTAAGCCTTTTGAGGCAACTCAGTTTTGAATGAAATAAAGTTTTCTTGAATTTCTCTTGATTGAAATTCTTTTTTGTGAGATTTTTGTCTTTTCTATAAACTTCCCCTGCATCAGTTATTCATATCGACTATAGGTATGGCAATGAAAGGGAACAAAAAAAAGTCTCTAAAGATTATATAGATTGTGACGAGTAAGATTTGATCTTGATAATGCACTTCACAAATAGTCTCTCTACCAAATTCATTATTAAGGGGGTGTTTGATGTACATTTTTGAGAAAATTGTTACGTTTGGTTGGGTGGTCAAGGAGTGGGTTGGTTTTGTTGGTCGCCAATGAGATGCAACCGTCGATAGCGGAGACATGGTTAGGTATTAGCCTATTAGGTTGTCGAAAAATAGGCTTTGCTGAAAGTGGGCTACGTTTGTGTGTTAGTGTATAGATGTTGGGTTATGTGAATTATTGTGCTTTTAGAGAGTGGGCTGAAATTCTAGTGAGTTTGCGGTAGCAACAGTAACGTGTACACAACAAGTGCGTTTTTTTCTTTTCTTTTTTTAAATGTTTTTGGAGGGAGTGATCTGCTAAATAAAGCCCGATGAATTCTTCTTTTTGCTACTGTTGACTAAGGTTAATGTGAAGGTTTTGGGTGGTTTGAAGGTAGTTGTGATAGTAGGGAACGGCGATGGCTGGTTGAAAGGTTGGAGAAGATATTAGCGACTGCTGCAGATTATTTTTTGTAACGGGAACACTTCGTGAGATTTATTTGGTCAAACGAAAATGACTTACTCTGATATTAAATTGATGGTGAACACAATTGAACATTGAAAAAATAAAGTATTAATTTCTATTTAGGCACCGTTTGGTAATCATTCTTTTTTTCATTCTCATTTTTCTACTAATTTTCAACCACACATTCATCAATAAAATAATATTTTCCATCACATCAATAACTTTTCCTTCATTTTCAACTACAAAAAAAGTGTGATTTGACACAAAGAATACATTTTTTTCTAGAATAATGGTTACCAAACGGTGCCTTAATATCAAAATCTAAGTATTACAATGAGAAATTCTAAAATCAAAAGAAGTTCTAATAAACTAAAACCTTACCAAAATTTTAAAATCAATCTAATCTTAATATAAACAAACATAATTTGAATCAAACCATACTACTAAATACCTCAGAATCCTATCTTAACCTTATCCACATTTCACATCAACTAATGAACATTACCTTCATCAGCAGTATTATAATCTTCATCTTCCTGAAATTGAAGTGTATACAAGAAGTCACATAATCAAGAATTCTAATATTGATTTCCATTATTTAAATAGCTTTTTCGGGTTTATTTCGACAAAGTCGTTTTCAAATTATGTGGATGTTTGGTGGGGATTAAAATTAGATTTTTAGTAGATTGTGATAGAAGTTTTTGAAATGTGTAGTTGAAAACCTGTGGGACATATAAAAGATATGGTTAATATTGATTGTTTGACTTTGATTTAGATTAAAATTTGATTTTTTATTTTAAAACAAACAGGGCCTATGAAAATGCATAAAAAGGGAATTGATACACATTTATCTCTAGACACTCTATTTATTGTACTTCAAGGCTACTCTTTCTCCATCTGATATCTGATTTAAGTTATTCCTGGTGCTTCTTTAAAATGAATGATTGTGGTAAAAAGCATTAGTATCTTGGTTCAGTGCAATGTGTCCGAATTTGTGACTTCCAGTGGTAGGGGTGGACAAAATGTCAAGACCAAACCAAACCAAACCAAGCGGTTCGATTCGGTTTTACAAAAAAAATTAAATAGTTTTGGTTTTTCAAATAAAAAATCATTTGGTTATAGTTTTGGTTTGGTTCTGATTCTAGAACCAAGTACCAAACCGATAACCAAACTTAATGTATAATTTTATTTTTTGTATGAATTTGATTTTATGTTAATTGAAGCCAGCTCAATAGCCATTATTTTGGTACAGCCCATAAAATGTGTTTATCCCATTAATTTTAATTGTATTCAATATTTGTATTTAAACATCGCTTCAATGCATTATTTCAAATTCAAACCCACAAAGTCCCTGGACGCCTTCCTAAATTCATAATTCCTCAAATCTCAACAATGCAGCTTTTCCGTGCGAAAACTCCAACTTTGTCGCCACCTACTGTTCCTCCAAGCCATCAAGGGTATAGTAAAAAATATCATAATGTACTGGACGTCTTTCTTTTCTTTCATAGTTATTTCGCTTCTGAGTCGGCATTTAGTACTGGAGGGCGCATTCTTGATCGTTTTAGGAGTTCTTTAACTCCTACAACAGTTGAGGCATTAATTTGTACCCAAAATTGGTTACAAGAAGAATATAGGCTTTTGAGAGTAACTCAAGAGAAAATTTGAATTGAGGAAATTGAATCTGGTAAAATTTATTTTATAGAATATTATTACGTTACATCTTATTAATTGTAAATTGTTTTAATTTATTTTTATTTTTTTTTGTTTTAATTGTGTATTTTGAATTATATTTGTAGAGTTTCTCAAAGTTACAACATAAGTAATAGAGCATTAAATGGTTAATGATTATAAGGGCTAAGTTGCTTGGCTTGGCCATTTTGTCACCACCTCTGCCTATTAGTTTCGAGTTTTAACTTTATATTTCAGTTTCATATTTCATTTTTCTCATGTAGGTCTAACGGATTCATGTAAAGGAATTGATTTGACGGAGGATGAAAATGGAACTCGATATTATTAACTTCTCGCAATGACTCATTCGTTTATATTTTGTTTGTTAGTTTGGAATTTTATGATCTTGATTATTGATAATTTGAATTTGCTAAATGTTTGATGCTTATATTTTTTATTTAAGTATATATTAGTAACTTATGGATATGATGCAAGTCTGAAAATTTAAATAATAGTACTAGAACCAGACCAAATCGAACCAGAATCAAATGATTCGATTCGGTTCGGTTCCGCATCTTAAAAAAAACTATTTGGTTCCATTATCAAAAAAACTATTGGTTTATAGTTCAGTTCGGTTCTCTTAAAACCAGAATCAAATGGAACAACGTCCACCCCTATTCAGTGGTGACATTTTCAGGAATTAATAAGAATACATGAAAGATATGCAACGGATAGTAAATAAGTAAACGATAGTGAAAACAAACCTCTGGGATTTCAGTATCAGGCGGTCGTTCTTGGAACTGTACACTTGGTGCGTGCGGAAGTCTCGAGAGATTATCAAGGAGCTTTGTTCTTATTCTATCCAACTTTTCACTAGAGATCTTATTTTTCATGTTACTTAGAGCAACATGAAGGGTGTAGTCTGGACCAAAATACTCAATGTATTCGTGCTCTGGCTCCTTATCGTCAACCTCAATTCCAAGTGCCACTCCCGTCTGCTCAAAAATCGAAAAGACAATATTCAATCAAAGATGACAATAATGAAAATAAGAAAGAAAAAAAGTTGCCAGTGATAAAGGTTACCACATACCTCATAGCACCAGCAACGAGCAACATTACGTAGTGTGTAGCCACCTCCACCCAACAAAAGAAGCGGCACGTTAAAGGATCTCATGAATCTGACACACTCCGCGTGACCTTTAATGGATAAATTGAAGCAGCCTAACCTATCCCCAGATAAGGAGTGATGCAGGAGGATCCGAGTCAGACGAAACTGAGTTGTCAGATAACTCGTTGATGGCGCTAACGTACCATGAGTTGACGGATCGACGTAAGAATGGAAAGTAATCAACGACATTTCCTAATTGGGGTCAATTTTGAACACGTTTTGGTATTTTGGCCATAACTTTGGCTACGGTTGTCAGAATCACGCCCGTGACCCCAATTCGGAAAGCTCGTTTCGGAGCGCACATCGTGGGCACCAAACTATGCTCGGTGTGCATCAGATTCGAGATCAAATTCAGCTGTTTTCCCTTCCGAATCATCAATTTAAGTTATTTTTTGCTATTTATGGTAATATTTCGGTTTCCCTTTTAACATAGAATAATTGCTCGATTTGAGCCGAATTTTGGTGATATTGTTTCTTTTATTAAGTATTTTATTTTGGTATGAATATTAGGATTTTGCTATTTTTGGCAAAATTCCGATTATTATTATTTTCTGGCTATTTAACCCGACTTGTGGGTTATTTTCATTCAATTGTTGAATAATAAAGAATTTTCTCGTTTTTCTTTGTGTTTCTCTTGCGTTCTTCTCTGTTTTTGTCAATTGAACCCAGCCTGTAGAATAATCACTATTCTGCCCGGCGTCAAGGAGTCAGCTCCACATTGTAAAACGACGGCTCCACGCCTATAAACTTCCATAACCTTTCTCATAATTGGCTTAAACAAGGACTGATAGCTTTCATCATCAATTCCATCATCTAATGGAACATTAACAGCATAATATTTCCCCTTCCCAAATCCAATATCTTCTATGCCGCCAGTGCCAGGGAAATATTCTCCATATTTGTGAAAAGAGACGGTCATGACCCTGTCTGTAGTATAAAATGCCTCCTCAACGCCGTCTCCGTGATGAACATTGATGTCCACATATAAAACGCGCTGAAACAATGAAAAAATGAGAAATCACATTCAGGAATGTGTAACTGAGCAAGTCATTAGCCACCATTAAGTTAAGAGTACCAACAAACTAACAAAATCTTACCTAAAGATTGTTCTTGATAGTTAAGCAGCAAGAAACTATTAAATTATGTGGCAGGAATGAGATTTGAGTTTAGACTTTCACTAAAGATTTTTATTTTATAGAAATTTTGAACTAACATCTATGTAACATATTGTCAGAAATTTAATCTGTTCAAACTATGCCTTCAATAATATCGGATAAGGGAAACACGATGAGGATGCTTTATCACTAAGTGAATTTCGTTTGTTATTAACCGCTGTATAAGACTAACTACATATGTATTTTGAACAATGAGTAGAAGAGGATGATAATTTAAGATAGCCTTGATGTTCCTTTCTTACAAGAAGGCTAGTACAGGTAGCAACTAAGTTTGAGTGAATTGTACCCTAAACAACAAATCAAATAAACCACATCAGATTTACGAAGGTAAGTATAGAGTAAACAAGATGTACTAGTCAAGTTTAAGTCAGGCTAAGTGCTATCATGTATAATGTTAAAAAACGAGAACCAAGTGGACCAACCTCGTGAAACTTGAGGAGCTCCAAAATAGCCAGAACTATGTCATTCACATAGCAGAAACCGGAAGCCTCGCATTTTTTTGCATGGTGCAATCCACCAGCCCAGTTTATCGCAATGTCACAACGTTCATAGTTTAACTTAACTGCTCCTCCAATAGAACCTCCAGCATAGCTTTGACAGAAGGAGTAAAGACCGTCAAAAACAGGGCAATCATCGCCAACATTAAATCTCTTCAGCTGTGTCAGGTAATCCTGCTGTTTATCTGGCGTGATTCTTTTCAAGAACGAGACATAATCTTCCGCATGAAACTTGCACAGATCCCTCTCTCGAGCGGGACTAGGCTTAAATACAGTCATATGTTGTAGTAGTCCATATTGTGTGAGGAGAGCATGAGTCATCCGCATCCTATGTGGCTTCATTGGGTGACCTTGCTCATAGTAGTCCAATCTCTGGATCATAAAAGTAGCACACTTTTCTCTTCATCATATCTGCTCCAGATGGTAATGAATTGCTTCCAATCTCTATTCTCCTACGCTACAAATCTTGCATAAAAGATAACTCAGATTGGATTTACTCAATAGGTCGCAAAGACAGCTTAAATTCAAATTAGGTAATCGGAATTGCCACTTTTTAACTTAAACCCAGATCACACAACAGAATTGAGAGATTTAAGAAGAAATCTTCAAGGCCAAGAACTTAACATGTATTATCGTTGCTCAAATCAAGATCGAACAATTATCAGGTTGTGGCATATGTTCAATGAGTACTGACTGGAGCTTGTGTAATAGCTTTTGAACAATCATTCTAAAATGGACATCTAAGAGGTACAGACATCTTAATCAACATTTCCTAAAGCATGCTTTTTACTTGCTGGAACAACAAAAAGTACCAAGTCTGTTCATTATCTAATTCACTAAATTGTCACACAAAGAGACTAACCTTGGCCAAAACTCAAGGCTGGAAAACCAATTGAGAGGCAGTAAGAGTGAAAAGAGAAATGTGTGTTTTAATACACTGCAACAAATAAAATAGACAATATCAGAAGCAAAAATAACTAAACCTCCCTTATATTTATAAATTTTTCATAACAGCACCAATATATGCATGGGGCATAGTAAAATAAAAATGTCTTCTCCTACAACTTCTACCATTCCTTATGCATAGTATCCCTCGGAATATCAACCACCCTATTTCAACCTTGAAAAATGGTGAGAGAGCATCTCAAAAAGGCCATTTTTACATACTGTATCAAAGAGTCAAAGGTGCCGAAGGCACACGCCTTAAAGAGCTTCTTGTGTGTATATTAGGAGCCTCAAACCTTAGTTTCGAGTGCCTTGTGGGAAGGCTTATGCTTTGACTTATTGAGGCGCTCTCCTTCAAGCATGAGCCTCATGAAAGCTAAGGCGTACATATTGAACCAACTCATCTAAAATTTTGTTGGCAAGGAGACCCATTTATTCTTTAGATTTAGGGTTCAACCCCACTCCCCCACCCCCCAAGAAGCTGTTTGCTGGATTTATTCTTGTAAAATGAATAACGTGTACACAATATTCATAGAAGGATGACAATAAGATTTTTACTTACGAGCTTTGTCCATGTTGAACCACACCATAACTTGTTCGAAATGGAACACATTTATTTTATAACTAGTCTTCAATAGTGTGAATTTTCTTGTTATTCTTGTGATTCTTCGTTTCTTATACATATCTTGTTATTCTTTATGTGGTAGAAAAGAAAAAATAAGGGCGTTTAGCTTCCAAATCAATTTTGTAGTTTCTAACAAACAATTCAAATAAAAGCACATTTATTCGCCCTTGCACGAAAAGGGTTTTCTAGAACAAAATAGGTTCCCAAGAGTCCATGTCAAAAGAAATAGCACAAACTATAATGAGATTATATTGAAGGGTAATGGATCTCTCAAAATGTGTGGCTAATAGTTGTCAATGTCTCGTTAAATGTTTGACTTTGACTTCAAGTTATAAAGAAAATATAATTGAAACCAAATAAGCACTAAGTTTGTTTTCAATAAATTTGACACGAACTACGTGATTTTTTTGCTATTATGTTCAAGTTTGGAAACAACAAACCCACGGAGCATAATGAAAATAATGGACTTATTTTTTGTGTCAATGTTGAGTATTATAAACTCTAATTCTATTCCACCGAAAACAATAGATTTGAAGAAAGAAAAATAAACATTAAAAAACACTCAAGATTTATTGAGGTTAGCCAATGTAAAACTACGCGAGAAAATTGCACTCATATCTTGTCTAGCGCCTCTTTCTCTCTTTTTTTATGATAAATCATAAAGTCTAAAGACGACTCCCTATTGATAAAATAAATAGGACAAAATCAAATTAAACAAAGACTCCAGTTTCTTAATAGAAATTTATAATAATATAAAGGATAACTCTTGTTGTGCACTTTTGTGTACAACAAGTTTGACACTCCCCTCACATAAGGGTGGGGCTGGGTTGTTCTATATGTACATCAAGAGATACATCAAGGTGTCCATTATGGACACCTTGATGTATCACTTGATGTACCACCATTTTTCGGTGGCGCTTGTGATTTTTTAAATTGCGGGTTCACCCCCCATGTGTGGGGAGTGTCAAACTAGATGTACACAAAAGTGTACATCTAGCATTACTCTAATATAAATTCTTAAAAAGTCTTTAAATTAAATTTTTGTCAGGGCCAACCCCCACAAGTGACCTCACCGTAGAGGTCAATTTACGACCACCTCCACAAATGACAATAATTAGACTCCACAACTTAACAGTTAAGATGACTCCACAACTTAACAGTTAAGATGTAACTAAAATACTAACAAAGAGTATTTTTCAGATTTTTAATTTTCACACATCTCATTTAAAATATTTCCAAAATCAGGAAAGATAAATTTTAGAGAACTTTTTTTTCCAGAAATACTCCAAATCAGCATCTTGCATTCATAAGTAAACAAAACAAAAAATTGTGAAAATTAAAGACATTCGAATTTCGCATTCGATCACAGTTGAAACCCTAATCAAACACAGATAGAGGAAAGATATAAAATATTCATCGGCAATTTTCATTGATTCGATTTTCAGACAGTTTTGAAAAGAGCCCAAAAAAGGTAAAATAAATACTTTTACACAGAAAACCAGTCCACAATTTTTCGGGGGAAAATAAGTACAAAAACCCTGTTCGTTAACGAACCAGAACAATGTGAGTACAATCTAATGATATTCATGCATGCTTCTTGATCGGCGTTAAAAAAAAGGTTATCTTGGCGTATGTGAAAATCAACTGAATTCCTGCATGACGCATGCAACCCCACCCCAGAAATCAAGTCTTTAACCCAATTTATTCACGAAAATTCATTTTCTCAACTCATTAGTTTCTTTTATCATATCTTTCCCAGTTCTAAAGGAAATTCAACAACAAAAACCAGAAAATCTTTCGCTTGAATAAAGAGAGACATATCTTTTATTGGAGTTCTCGAAAAAGAAAGGGTTTATTACATGAAAGGGAGAGAGGGACATACCTGGAATGACTACGAGTCGCTTGTGGGAATGAGGAAGTAGAAAGGCTTGTTGTTTAGAGTGTAATTGTGAAAATAAGAAAACGTGATCTGTTTATACATGTAAATATTTATATTGGTTTATGGGGAAGAATTGGAAATAATTCATACACAGGAAGTTTAACCTTTTAAATATACCGTTGTATCCTTAGATTGATAAGTACAATTTTACCATTTCAGATTTGGAAAATTCTACTTGTATATAATTTGTCTTACTTAAGGGTGTCCACTCTCTCACATGGGGTGGACCCCAAATGAATAAAATTCTTTTTTTAATCATGCGAGGTCCATCATATGTGAGAGGATGGACACTCTTAGGTAAGACAAATTATGTACCACTAGCATAGCTTTTCAGATTAATACTTCAATAATTAATTAGGTTTTCGTATTTATACACTGATTGACACCCCTCACAACAGGGGCCCATGTTTAATAAAAAATCGTGGACTCCATCAACCTAAGTATATACATGACAAAACTAATTATATTTGACATTTAGCCCCTGTTTGATGACCTTTAATTTATCTTAATTTATTTTTTATATTCATTTTCAATCATTCGTTCACTCAATAAAATATTCCACGTATATACTCAAAGAATTTCTATACTTTCTAACCACACACACTACTAGAACGCGCCGCCGGTAAATCCGTCGGTAAAACGCGCCGCCGATAATTTTGCCGATGAAATTCTTTGCCCGTCGGTGATTAGCGACGAAATATTCCGTCGGTGTTTAGCAACAGGCAAAATTGTAGCTGATTAGTCCCGGTATTAGCTACAATTTTTCCGTCGCAAATTACCTACGGATTTAAGTGTGTTGGTTATTAGATACGGATTTTCCGTCGCAAACTTGAAAAAAAAAAAATTTTTAATTTTGAATTTTCCACCTCTGCCTCGACCTCCTCCTGTGTTTTTAGCAGCTCCATCATCCAAACCATGACCAATGCCTTTTGCTTTAGAGCTATCCTCTCTACCTCTTCCTCTTCCACGCCCTACTCCAGGTGACCTCCTATATGGAAAATATCCAAAGACAGCAGTTAACTTACGACAAGTTTCTGCCGTGTAAAAATATTATTGACTTTGAATTCATGATGCTATAATCTGACTAAATTAGATAAAATGAGTACTGGAAAGAACATATATAATTATGCACAAATAATTGCAACAACTCGAAATTGCAACAACAAAAGAATCCACTTGTCCGTACATTTTTGGAGAGAATTCTTGCATTGGACAGACATGCACACAACCAAATATACATTTATGCATAAAGATATATAAATAGTCAATAAACAGAAACAGATTCTTGTTCAGAATATATGGTATACTAAATGATACCAAATCAGTACAACCCTTGACAAAAAAAATTAAAATAAAAAATCAGTTTGCCCGTACATTTCCACAATTTCATCAAGCTTGTAGCTTTTAAACTTCCGTCTTTCAGAATTTATAGCATTTTTGGATATTCCATTCATATTATCCCATGTTATCAAACTAAAATAAAAATGTAACCAAGCGATGAAAATGAAATAAATTGAAGTTAGATGACAAACATGATACAAATTTGCTAGTTGACTGACCTCCAATGTAAGTAAAATCATGCTTAATCATCGACCAACAACTTCAAGCAAAAGAAGACTAGAAAGTCGAAACTTCAAAAACCAGTCAAACCAAACTCTGCTATTCGTTAAATGGATTAATTTGCAATATATACCTCAACCATACAAATGATACAATTACATTAAAGACAGAATCTAGAGCAAGTTTAACCTTGCTTTTAACGGCTTCTTTTTGGCTTTTAAGCTAAGCCTCTCAATTCTCAATGTTTATAAACAATGAACACTAAATTTATTCTATTCTTCATACAAGACAAACTAGTATTTCAGTAATTAACAATGAATTTTTCACCTACATTAAAATTACTTTGGGTATTAAAGAAAAGTGAAAAATCATCACTGCATAATCATATTTTCTCATACCAAGATCACACTATCAATTATATAATCTCATTAAAATGCAACTTGAAGAATCAAGAAAACTAGAAAGAAACCAAAACCTTGCGATTGATGAAAGTGAATTTCGCGAAACATCCTTGGCAATGTGAAGCATCAGCCACCCAATTATTTCCCTGCAGTGATCGTTTTGGGGGCAACCCAATTTTCTCTGCCTTCTCGATGCACATTCACAGGTAAATTGCCTTCCTAAATCAAATTAAATAAGAAAGTTCTCAAATTCAATCACAATTCATTTATGCAAAGAATTGCAACCTAAATCACAGATTTACATTCACAGTCACACAGTCATCCTTAATTTCAAATTCATTCTGCTGAATTAGAAGAACCCAAAAATTATAGCAAGAGTAAAATGGAAACAGAAAAATGTCAGACCTTGAGCCTTCTCCCAAGCTCCTTGTAGAGAAGGAACCCAGAGAACTCAGCAGTGCAAGACCTCTCCAAGAACTCCACAAAAATCTGCCTCAAAGGACCCCCTCCATTTTATCAGCAGCTTCCTTGAACTCCTTGTTCCTTACAAAGTGAGTCTGGTTGAAATCAGTCTTGAATTCCGGCAATAATCATTTAAGTTGAAATCAAAGAATTGCAGCCTAAATCACAGATTCTCAAAATCCCTAAATCCATTATCCATAAAAGCCATAATTAGAAATCACTATCAATTTCCAAAATCCCTAAATCACAGATTCACATTCACATTCAAAATCCCTAAATCCATTATCCATAAAAGCCCTAATTAGAAAACGGGAACTTACCTTTCACAGGCTGACAAGAGCAGTCTCCGACGGCGGGAGTTGGAGCTTGGAACGGGCAGAACTCGGTCTTGGACTCTCGCCTCTCGGTGTTGGGAAACGGAACGTGGGTGGGTGGGAAATGGGATTACGATTTACTGGTTGGATTTTGGAGATGGCCAGAAGGGAGAAAAAGGAGAAGAAGGGCGACTGGGCTGTTGGAGAAGTGAGTTCACTGGGCTGGGCTGCTGGGAATGGTCGAGTGGTTTGAGAAGAAAGGGAAAGTTGGGTTCAAAGAGGGAGGGAAATAGAAAAAATTTAGTGGGAAGTGAAAATTTAAGTTGTAGGGAAATTGTTTATCAACAAATTTTTTACATTGTAAAATATTTTATTCTTTTTTTTTCCCTTTCCAACGGAAATATCCGTTGGTAAAGTCATTGATAAATTATTTAATTTATCATTTAATTATTTTTTATTTTTTTACCAACGGATTAGCAACAGAATTATACTAACGGAAGACTTTCGTTGGTAATTCCGTCGGTAATTTAATATATAATTTTTAAGAATAATAAAATAATAATCCGTTGTTAATTCGTTGGTAATCAGTTGGTCATTTCAACGGAAAATGTCTGTTGCTAAAATTCCGTTTCTATTGCCTCCTTTTCTAGTAGTGACATTCTTCAAAAAATATTATTTAGAACATAGTTTTGAAAATTAAAGGCCACCAAACATGGACTCAACAAAATTTCATCAAATCAATACCATTCTAGTCATAATTTAGCCTTTATTTGATGACCATTAAAAAGAGTTTTTTTGAGATAATGAATTTTGAAATAGTGATTTTTTGAAAAATGTGCAGTTAAAAAGTAGAAAAAATTTTGAGTTTATGTATAAAATGTTTTATTGTAAGAAATTGGGGCTGAAAATGAATTTCAGATAAAAAGAGTTTTATTTTAATGATTGTCAAACAAGGGCTTAATAATTTTGGCCTAATCACATTTTTATATGTGGAAATTACATCCCACCAAGGTTCTAAACGTCACGTCAGGTGAGAAGTTTAATTAAGCAAAAATCAGATACAGCGCTTCTTCATACTAACCACTCAACGCTACCCGCTACAACTATCGGTGCATTGAAATGTCAACGGAGTCTCGAACGTAATGACGACGTCGGTGCAGCAGTGGCTCTCACGTTGCACCTCTACCTCTGCGGCAATGTCTCCGCTGCACACAGAAACAAAAGACGATTTTGTACAATATATGGAAAGACGATTTGGGGAAAGACAATGTAGGAAAAGACATTATTGCCGTCGCGATATCGTGACCTGGTGCTCGGCGAATGCGACCATTGCCATTGCTTCTAATCTGACAGTGGTTGATCCGCAACAGCTCAGGACTGTTATTTCCTTTTCCCTTTTTTTTTTTTTTTAATGAGTTTGATTTCTCCAATGGTTATGGTGGTTTGTATGGCCGATGGTTGCTATGATGGTGTCTTTTGCGGTTGTTGTGGTGTGTATGGTTGTTGTAGTGGTGGTTTTGTGGGTATTGTGGGTGTGGTGGTGGTTTTGGAATTGTGGGGTGACAGCGGCGAAGTGTATGGTGGTAGTGAGGGGGTGGCGCTGTTGGCGGTGATGGTGTGTTGGTATGGTGAGAATGAAGAGTGTGATCATTATTAAGGTGTTGTGGCCATTAGTTAATTTGTGACCTAAGAAAATGTGTGATTGTTACTAAATTTGGAATCATGACGAAAAATTGGTAAGTCATGACCAAATAATTCGATTATTTGTGATTGGAAAATAAATCGTAACCAACTAATTGATAATTTGATATTTAAAAATAATTTGTGACCAATTATTTTGATAATTTGTAACCGTAAAATAAATTGTAACCTATAAAATCTATGATTTGTTACCGATAAATAAATTGTAACCTATTAGTTTTTTAATTTGTGACCGATGAACAAATTGTGATATGAGATTTTTGATTTGTGACCGTAAAATAATTTGTGGCCTACAAATTTTTTGATTTGTGCCCGAGAAATAATTTGTAACCAATAAATAAGTTGTGACCAATAAGTACATACATGTGACCATTAATTGTATAATTATTTATTTATCACATGAGTTTTGAATTTTAAAACTTTCAACCTGAAATTTGAATTGATGATAATTAATACATGAGTTGTGAATTTTTCTTTTTTTATATAACCATCTCTATAGAGCAACTTGGGCCTTATCTCAAACTATTTAATTCGAAATACCTTATGAGCTACAATTTAGAAGGTCAAAAAGAGAAATACTGAGCGAAGAAAATTGACGCCGGGCAGAATAGTAATTATTCTGCAGGCTGGAACCAATAGACAATAACATAGAAGAATGCAAGAGAATAACTAAGAAAAACGAGAAAATCTTTATTATTCAACAATTGAACGAAACTAACCCACAAACCGAGTTAAATAGTTAGAAAATAATAATTATCGAAATTTTACCAAAAATAGCAAAATCATATTAATCATACCAAAAGGAAATAAATAATGATAGAAATAAGATCCCGAAAATCTAGCTTAATTCGATATCGTAATCTATGTCAAAAAAAAAATTGAAATATTACTAAAAATAGCAAAAAATAACTTAAATTGATTATTCGAAAAGGAAAATAGCTGAATTTGGCCTCTAAACCAATGCACACCGAGCATAGCTGGGTGACCACGACGTGCGTGCCAAAAATAGCTTTCTGAATTGGGGTCATAGGCATGATTCTGACAACTGTAGCCAAAGTTATGGCCAAAATACCGATACGTGTCCAAAAACGGTCCTAATTAAAGGTCAATGATTATTTGTCAATTTTGCGCTGATCCTCCAACTCATAGTATCTCAACGCCATTGTACTATCAGACAGGTCGACCTCGTCTGACTCAGATCCTCCTGCATCAGTCGCCTCGGTTTGGAAAGAACTCGCTATCGAGTTCACTTGAGTGTCTTCAGGATCCCCAAAACAAAGACTGAGGTGCTTCACATTGAAGACGTCAGAAGTCTTCAAATGGCTGGGGAGGCATAGTCGGTAAGCATTGTCGTTGATCTTCTGCAGAACCTCACAAGGACCAATCTTTCGCTATTTCAGTTTATTATACTCCTCAATAGGAAAACAATCCTGAGTTAACACTGCCCATACAAAATCACCAACTTTGAAAAGGACCCGACGACGATGACTGTCAACCTGAACCTTATACTTGGCATTACTCTCTTGAATGGCTAACTTCACTTGTTCATGGATTCCCCGAAGATGTTCCGCCATCTCATTTGCTTTGTGACTTATACGACCCACACGTGGAATAGGTGCTAAATCAAGGACCCTAGATGGAACCCGACCATAGACAATTTCAAATGGACTCATCCTTGTGGTTCTATTCCTCGACCTATTATAGGCAAATTCTGCCTGAGGTAATACCAAATCCCACTGCTTCGGCTTAGTTCTTGCCAGACTCTTCAATAGATTACCCAAGCTCCGATTCACCACCTCAATCTGACCATTTGTTTGGGGGTGGTAGGCGCTGCTAAAATTCAACTGTGTCCCCAGTTTCTCCTACAAGCTTCTCCAGAAAAGACTCATGAACTTAGTGTCACGATCAGACGTAATGGAATGAGGTATACCATGCAAACACATAATTTCTTTTGAGTAAAGATGGGCAATCCGGGTAGCATCAATTACCTTCCGACATGCTATGAAATGGGTCATATTTGAGAACCTGTCAACCACAACAAAAATAGAATCTGAGGCCCATTGGGTACGGGGCAATCCCAATACGAAATCCATACTGACATCAACCCAAGGCGCCTCAAGCACTGGCAAAGGTGTGTAAAGACCCGCATTAGTAAGAGCCCCTTTGGACCGCTGGCACACATAACAACGCCCAACATGATGAGCCACGTCACTACTCAGTTTGGGCCAATAATAGGTAGAGAAATCCAATACCAGTGTCTTAAGCCGCCCGAAATGTCCCATATTATGTAGGTCACTAACAATATGCTCCCTTAATCCACGAAATATATACCCATTATGTAAAACGAAATCATGTCGCTCATTGTTATTTACCTACTGGATTATCTTCCCGAAGGAAGGGTCAGCAGCATACATATCCGGAAAAGTCTCAAATGCCACGACATTGGTACTCATGGTGGTGAGAAGTGATGTATGACGACTCAATGCATCCGCAACACGATTCAGGCTCCCAGCTTGGTGCCTTAGTGAAAATGTCAACTCCTGCAAGTATGCCACCCACTTGGCATGCCGTCTACTCAATTTATGTTGACCATTGATGTACTTCAGGGCCTCATGATCAGTGAGAAGAATAAACTCCCTATGTATCAGGTAATGACGTCAATGCTTTAAAGACTAAACAATGGCATAGAACTCGAGATCATAGGTAGAATAGTTCCTCTTTGATCCTGATAGCTTCTCGTTGAAAAATGCTACTGGACGCCCCTCCTGACTCAAAACACCACCAATGCCCACTCCAGATGCACAATTTACCTCAAACACATTATCAAAATCTGGAAGTGCCAACACTGGAGCCTCTGTCATCCGTTATTTGACCAATTGAAAGCGAGTTTCTGCTTCCTCAGACCACTGGAAAGAATGTCTCTTGAGGCACTCTGTGATTGGAGCAATCAAAGTGCTGAAATTCTTGATGAATAGGCGGTAGAAGGATGCCAATCCATGGAAGCTTCTGACATCGTGCAAGGTTTTTGGCTTAGGCCACTCCAAAATTGCGTCTATTTTAGATTGATCTGCATGAACACCATTAGTTGACACAACAAAACCAAGAATGGTAACAGAAGTAGTGAAGAAAGAACACTTCTTCCTATTAACGAACGGGTACTCCGACCTCAACACATCAAAAACTACAAGAAGGTGATCAAAGTGAGATGCCCACGTCGGGCTGTAGATGAGGATATCATCAAAGTAGACCACTACAAACTTTCCCATGAAATGCCGTAACACCTTATACATAAACCTCATAAAAGTACTAGGTGCATTGGATAGTCCAAAAGGCATGACCATCCACTCATACAAACCATGATGTGTTTTAAACGTCGTATTTCACTCATCTCTCGGCCGTATTTTGATTTGGTGATATCCGCTCTTAAGGTCAATTTTTTAGAAGACCCTAGAACCGAACAACTGATCCAACATATCATCCAAGCGGGGAATCGAAAACATGTACTTCACAGTAATCATGTTGATCGCTCTGCTATCAACACACATACGCCACGAACCATTTTTCTTGGGCACTAGTAGAGCAGGAACTGCACATGGGCTCATGCTCTCACGAATGTATCCCCTCTCTAACAACTCCACCACTTGTCGCTGTAATTCCTCAGCTTCCTTGGGACTGAGGTGATAAGCCGATCGATTAGCCAGACTCGACCCTGGAACAAGGTCAATCTGATATTGAATATCCTTCATAGGCGGCAACCCCGGGAGGAGATCTTCAGGCATCAAATCAGAGAACTCCGTTAGCATCTATTGCACTTCTGCTGGTAAATTTGGATTCTCGTCTGTTGTATTAGTCTCACGAGGTAGTAGACCATATACCACATCTACACGCTTAATCTCTCCCAAAAACCTAGACATAGAAAGTAGGTTGGCATTTTTAGCTACTGGGGTAAGAGTGATTTCTTCTCTACGTGGCGCCAACACAACCCTCTTTCCTTTGATGCTAAGGGAATAAGTATTTTTCCACCCATCATAAACAACACTGCGATCATACTGCCAAGGTCGACCCAACAATATGTGACAAGCGTCCATCGATACAACATCACACCAAGCATTGTCAAAATATTTCCTACCAATCGAAAAAGATACTAGACATCGCTTTTCGACTGATATTGCGCTGCCTTTACTCAACCACGACAATTTATATGGCCTGGGATGCCAATCTGTCTTCAATTGTAATTTCTGGACAGCTTCTCCAGACATTACATTTTCACAGCTTCCACTATCAAAGATCAGTTTGCAGACCTTATCCGCTACCGTGCAGGTTGTGTGAAAGATGTTGGTTCTCAACCAGTCGTCCCCTGAGTTGCCTTTGGGGGTCAATAGACTCTTGTGCAAGATTAGAGTCTCATGACCGTCCCCATACAGCACACCTTCCTCTTCATCATCGTCATATATCGGTTCCCCAACCTCCTCAATCTCGTCTACAATTTCTTCATCAATTACGAGATTTTTACCTGTTCGACTAGCCGGTTTCCTGCAATCAGTTGCTCGATACCCCTGTTCACCGCACCTGAAGCATCTAATACCCGAACCAGGATCATCCTGCGGTAACTGTTGAGTAGGACGAGGTGCTTGAGGGCGAATTGGTTGACTACTTTCGCTTCTAATTACC
Source organism: Fraxinus americana (assembly GCA_035079005.1). Classification (NCBI taxonomy): domain Eukaryota; kingdom Viridiplantae; phylum Streptophyta; class Magnoliopsida; order Lamiales; family Oleaceae; genus Fraxinus; species Fraxinus americana. The sequence goes on along the minus strand of CM068706.1, from coordinate 7,126,519 downwards.
AGTCTCCTATTCTGCTGCTTCTCTACAGTAAGTGCACACTGGTATGCTTCAGAAACAGTCCACAGTGAGTGAAGGCTGAAGACATCCTATATGGACTGTCGTAACCTTCCCAAATATCTTACCACCATCTGTTCTTCCGTTTCAGATAAATCATTCCGAGCCACCAATTGATAGAACTCCTCTGTATAGTCATCAACCAATCTTGTGCCTTGTCTCAGAGAATGAAGGCGTTGAAACAGAGTTTAAGTATAGTCGAAAGGAAGAAAGTGATCTTTCATCTTTTTCTTCATTTTCTCCCAATCGATGATTTTGTCTTTACCATGTCTACTGCATGAACGTCTCGATTTCTCCCACCATGCAGATGCTCTCCCCTTAAGTTAGATGGCAACTAACCTTACTTTGATGTGATCTGGAACCTCCTTATATTCAAAGATACGCTCCACTTCATTCAGCCAATCAACAAAACCTTCAGCCTGTAACGTACCAGAAAACTCTGGCAGATCCACTCGAAAGCCGAAATCTACATGACGATCCTCCCAACCACGATGCTCCCAGACTCGGGCAGGGTTGTGATACGGGTTTTCGTAACTGGTATCGAACTCGTGACCCTCCAGTTCGCAGTCACCGAGATCCGTGCCGCCAGACGCTGAGTTAACTCTACAACTTGCCTCTGTAAGTCTTCAATCGTCACATCTTGAACGTTATGATCACGGTGTGGAACTTCCCCATTCGGAACTTGCCCTTTACGACCACGACCACCAACCATGATTGATTGATGAAATCTAACCCAAGAAGATGCTGATGCTCTGATACCAACTGACGCTTAGCGGTGTCCCGAGCCGAAAAAAAAACTAGAGCTTTTTTTTGCCCGAGCCGAGCCCGACCAAAAAAAATGAGGCTCGGCCCGAGATTTTGACCCGAGCCTTAACGGGCTAAGCCGGCTCGAATTTTTTGGTTTTTCTTTTTTTTAAGCTGCTGCATGCCTGTTGCAGGCAGCTTGCAACCTGCCTGCAAGCGAGCGGCCGACTTCTTCTTGTTACTGCAACGACATTCTTTACTGACGACTTCTTCTTGTATAAGCTACTGCGGTTTGCACAGCTTCTTTGCTTGCCTTCAAATTTTTTTATTTTATTATTTTTTAAAATAGTAGGCTCGCCCGGGCCACGGGCCGGCCCGGGCTCGAGCTGACTCCCCAAAGTGGGGCTCGGCCTGAGCCTAGGCTCGGCTCGGGCTTTTTCCGAGCCGAGCCCGAGCCGTCCGAGCCTCCGAACTTTTTTGCCACCGCTACTGACGCTAGGCAGAATAGTGATTATTCTGCATGCTGGAACCAATAGATATTAACAGAGAAGAACGCAAGAGAATAATCCAAGAAAAATGAGAAAATCTTTATTATTCAACAACTGAACGAAAGTAACCCACGAGCCGGGTTAAATAGTTAGAAAATAATAATTATCGGAATTTTACCAAAAATAGAAAAATTATATTATTCATACCAAAAGAAAATACGTAATGACAGAAATAAGATCCCAAAAATCTAGCTTAATTTGAGATCGTAATCTATGTCAAAAAGGAAATTGAAATATTACTAGAAATGGCAAAAAAATAACTTAAATTGATGATTTGGAAGGGAAAACAGCTGGATTTGGGCTCGAAACCAATGCACACCGAGCATAACTGGGTGACCACAATGTGCGCGCCGAAAAGGGTTTTCCGAATTGGGGTCATGGGGGTGATTCTGACAACCGTAGCCAAAGTTATGACCAAAATACCGAAACGTGTCCAAAAACTGCCCCAATTAGAATTGGTCGATGATTATTTGCCAATGTTGCGCTGAACCGCCAACTCATGGTATCGCAGCGCCATTAAGGTACTATCAGACAGCTCGACCTCGCCTGACTCGAATCCTACTGCATCAAAACCTAATTATTCATATCTTCTTCAACTCCTCTTCACGACGGTCTGCGACTCAGAATTGGCTCTTAGATCTGCATCTTTAAATATTCTCTCGAGGGCAATTTGTTGCCCCTCTTTTAAATTTAAAAGGTCATTAATAGGCGCTTAATGATGAATTGAAAGCTTAACAATGACAGATGCAAGTTCTCGTTTATCTGACTTGTGTGCTTAAAATAATTGGCTACCGTTGTTTCACGCTGCTTTAGCGAGAGAGAATTAATATACATGAGATTTTTATTTTTATTTTTTTAAATTGATGTAATACAAATTTATATTATCCATTAATTAATAAATTATTACGCAACGAATCATATTAATTTAGAGATATCACACTCTTCAACAACTTGGCAAGCTTTGGATTGGATATGTTACTCACAAACATCAAATTAATAAATCATAGAAAAAAAATCATAATACACTACAAAAATGTTAAATTGAGTTAGATGGTTCGTCCATGTCCAAAGGAAAACCGTTTTCAAGCTTTGGATTCGAGCTTGCTCATCTGTACAGACCAATCACACGATTTGTAATTTCCTTACTTCCCTTATTTTTTTATCAAGAGAAATTGATTATTACAAATTATTAAAGCTTTTTTCGATAAATATGATTCATAAGATCCTTTTTAAAATTCATTTATTCCTATATTTCTTTATATTATTTAAGAGTGTTAATCCCTTTAAACAAATTGACCTGAAAAGCGTGACTTTCGCAAATATAATTTTGTCAAGGAACACATTTTCTTTTCTTTCCATTGAAGATTCTAAAAGCTTGAATTTTTAATTTCTTTTTGTCAAAAAAAAAAAAATTTCTCTCACTTAAAAATTATTTTTTATAAAAAATAATGCATAACAAATTTGACCAGTGATCTTTCTCGATTCAAAGGTTGAACCAAGTTATAAAACATTAATTACAATATAATAATAATATATATGAAGGAATTTTCCATTCGTACGTATGATTGTGCCCAATTTGTTTACAGATGGGCTATTGGCAGCCCATAATTGGTGCAATGTTTATTATTATTATTTTTTGTGGAAATTACATGGAGCCCTACAATTGGAGATCCAATTTCTAAAATCAGAAATTCTTTTTTTTTTATCAAAAGTCAGAACTTTTTAAAATAGATACAATAAAATTATACATGTTATAATTATATATTAAATTTCAAAAAATTAGATCTTAACAGATTTTATCCCTTAATTAGCCGTTTTAAAATAGGTAAACCACGTTAACTCCCCCATGCATTCTGGAAACCGGGAGAAACTCCCATTTTATAGGGAACCCACGACCGCCCATTTGTAGGGAACCGACGACCACGAAGCTTATCTCCGTTGAAATCGCCGCCGCCTCTTCCGATCACGTAGTGCACACTCCTTCATATAATCAGTTCCGGTGACCATTGCTCCCGCTCAGAAATCCGTAGACGCCTTATTTCTTGTAATCGTAAACACAAACCCAAATGGGTCGTTCGAGCAGTGAAAATAGAGAGACCAATGTTGGTGAGACCTCGGATGGAAGAGGGAAAAGGAAGTTGGAGGGGGTTCAGGAAGATTCGTCGACCAAAAGACAAAAATCGAACCGGTCTTCCAAAAAATCGATGGAGACGAAGGTATGTATGGGGATTCTCGCTTTTTTTTTCAATTAAATCGCAAATGTGATGGAATTTGGGAATTGATGTATTTTGGGAATTATGATCACGTGATGTTGTGATGTATGGAAATGGGTAAGGTGTGTTGATGGAATTTGGGGATTACGTTGCCTTCATGCTGTGATGTATGAGTTTAGTGGAAAATGTGTAAGCCGTTTTGTGTTCAAGTGAACATAAATCTTGTCTAGGTTACCTCTCTCGAATATGTGCAATGGGGAAATTAATGATGTCGATCACGTATTCCATAGTCACACTCACTTACAATGAAGTCACGAGATCCTATAGTCACACCAAGTCACATATTCATAGTCACAGTTCAACATATATATCATAGTCAAAGGTTCAAATTCACGGCATTCATAGTCATGAGTCATAGTCACAGGTTCAGTCATAGATTTCATAGTCACAGCTCATGCCACAGATTCATTTGTGACCGAGAACAAAATTTCTGTGACTATGTGTTTTGATTTGTTTGTTTAGAAGAAAATGCATGTCTGAGGTTCTGTCCACTAATGGGTTACGTTTGTTTGGTGATCTTTATGCAGGTATGGAATCTTGTTCTACCAGAGAAAAGTTGGTTTCCTGGAAAAATTACTGTCATTAACACGAAGGGCGTGTTGTTGAAGTTTAAAAACAATTTGCAGGAGGGACAAAGGCACATTCTTCGTAACACATGTTTCGGCCACTTTCTAGAGTGCGATGATGTTGTCGTTCAACCGCAGTTGATCCATTATTTCCTACTGAGACAGGTTAAACAACCAAACGAAGAAGAAATATGGTTCAATATAGAAGGGCGGTGCTTGTTAGATTCTCGCCCGCAGTTTTGCCTGGTGTCTCGGACTTAGATATGTTGGGACGGGATACGAGCAGCTGGAGAAGATACCATCCCATTTGAAAAAAATATTTCAAACATTTAAAGGTCGTGACCCAAGAAGATGTCGGGGAGGCATATTTTGTCACGGCGATACGCCCGATGAAGATGTTTCCAAGCTTGGTGCCCTATATTTCATTACCTCATATTTACTTTCCTAGGGATTACAAGAAAGTGGTGGAACACTACTTGTTTGTTCTAGTTGATGACTTTAATAAAATGAACTTGTTCCCCCGGGGTAAATTGTTATTCGACGCGCTTATCGGTTCACTTAGGGATGGGTTGAGCAAGAGGACAAGACATTATAGATTAAAAGGTCTCGTTGGTAGTGTTCCAAGTACGGATATATGAGACGATTCCTAGTCTAGATGGATCTATTGCTACAAGGATTGCAAAGAGAGTACCCCGGATACGGAATTGGAAGCGCATGATCATCCGTCGGTTGCCAAGCTCGAAGGACCCGATTGCTTCTCGACCCGGATGTAAGTGTTTAATCGCTCACTAATTCGAATGTAGCTAGGACATTACATTAAGGCACGTATTGGGAAACAGCTTCATTTGTCATCAAGGCACATATTATATAGTCACCGATTAGGTCACTCACTTATCATGAAGTCGCGATTTTGTAGTCACGAGATCGGGTCACTGAATCCATAGTCACATGTTTAGTCACGTATTCCATAGTCATAGGTGCGATCCTGATTCCATAGTCACGGCTCACTTTACCATGAAGTCACATATCCTATAGTCACACCCAAGTCACATATTCATAGTCACAGGTTCAGTCACATATATCATAGTCACAGGTTCAGTCACATATATCATAGTCACAGAAGTCACAGATTCATAGTCACAGAGTCATAGTCATAGCTCATGACACATTTCAATTTGTGGATTTTAACCTGTGACTTACACTTCCTAATTCAATTCTTATTTTTGCATTGACAGATGCAAATATGTGACCTGGATCCGTCCGAAACTGAAATGGCAATGCCATACATGTCCGAGGTTCTATATCATAAACCTACCCAACCAAAAATATCACGTGCGGAGAAGAGAAGGGTGGCATGAGAAATAAATCACCACCAAACAGATACAAGATGACAGGTTCGCCACAAGAAACCACTTCTCATGATCAGCGATGGTAGAGTTGGACATGCTGATTTTGAAGTTGATGATGATGATTTTGTGGATTCTCCACCCGTATGGCACGGAACACCATCACACAAGTAAATCTCCTATTGGGGATGGTCCTTCTCGGTGTCGCTAGTAATCCTCACACACCATACTCACTGGGACCTATCGAGTGATGTGAGTTGTTCGTTAACATGTCTCCGCTTCGAGTTTAAATTTGGAGTCGCTTGCATTTATTATGGTCTTATTAGTCTTTTCCACTCTATTCTTGAACCGATTTTGGTTAATCTTCCGGTGCGGGAGGTTGCCGAACCGAGAGAACAACTTCATGAGATGAAGTCGTGATGTCCTCATTGAAGTCTCGAGCAAAGATAAGAAAATGAACATTATTGTTCGAATGCAAGGTGAAATCCGTACGGACATGCCGGACATCAAATCGAATATGCAATTTCTATCCGAATCTAGCGACGCCTTGATTTCCGATTCGATGGATGCCATTGTGAGCAAATTTAGAGAGATATCAAATGGATAATGCTGCAGGAGCTTCCGATCCTGTACACCAAGTACGTTAATCAGGAACAGTTAATTCTTGAAGTTCCTTTCCATTTAACTTTTGACATTCGATTATGCATTTTACATTTAGGAGGAGAAGACGGCAGATGTGAAAGGGAAGGGGTAAGATGTATCCCGATGATTCATTTTTTCCTCGGTCGCAACCTCCATCATTTGATCTCGGGTATTGGATACACACAAGCAACACACCTTAAGGAATGAAGTTTGAAGAATTGCAATGTCAGCCGACTCGGTCATTTCCAATGTCCCGAAGGAGACGGAATCGCCGTGAATGAGGTATCAATATTATACGTTATGTTGGAGATTATGCACATCTCGCCTATTTAGGTATACATTCATTTGTCCGACATTTGATATCAATTTTCCTATGCAGCATCGCTCGTTCCCCACCGAGCTCTGGATTGCTCGTTAAGAGGGCTCCCAAGCCGGCTAAGGCACTCGGGTCTCCATATGCCATAGAAGTTCAACAAATAAAGCCTCAAGGGAACGTACTTGTCTTCGAAAAATATAATCGAGTGCGTATGATTGTGATGTTGGTGATTTCCGTAATCGGTTTCAAAGAGGATACAAACCCCACAACAAGTTCGAACGTTATCTATTATTACTCAATCCCTTACAAATACGCCTTGCGTATTTAACCAATAAGTTTAACTTCTTTTGCGGGAAGAAGTTTAATGATAAAGATGATCACATTAAACCGCCGTTTGTAGTTGGCCAATACCTTGTTGGAAATAAATCCCAAGTGGTACGAATGTATATCAAGGGAGGCATCATGGAGCGCTTCGGTACGTCGCTAATTATATGTTATATATATAGGAGTACCTTACAGTTGTATTCATGCATGATTTCATAGGTCACAAATGCGGCCACATGATACAAATGTGTCACAAAGACTGGCACAAGATCGGGCACAAGATCGGTCATGCTTTGTATATCTAGGAATACTTTAAATTTTTGCTCATACATGATTTCATAGGTCACGGCCTTAAGTCACATGATACAAAAAGTCACAAAGATCTGTCACGATCGGTCACAAGATCGGTCACAAAGACAGGCACAGCATATGTCATCTTTATTTCTATCATTTATTGATGCGTATTCCTACTACATTGTAACAGCATATGGACGTGTGCTTCTACTACATTCGCCAATTAGCAAGAAATGGTCAGAATGTGAAATTCAACGCTACGACAACGGATTCGTTATTTCAGGCCAAGCTAAAGAACATTTATCAAACGTTCAAGGACGATCCAGCTGTAGTTGCCACTGATTCACGACTAATTGACGACATTACAGGTGCACGCATCCCGTTGAGTACAGCTTGGGCTGATGTGGACATTGTCTTTTTGCCAATATTGCCCACCAATAAAGCACACTGGATGCTTGCAGTGCTCGACATAAAGAAACGAATGTTGCTTGTATTCAATTCCTCTAGGAAGACATACAATGATGTCAAGGTGCTTGTTGGAATTGAACCATTTGTCAAAATTATCCCACACCTCTTGAAAGCTACTGGAATCTGGAAAGAGTTGGTTGACATGGATGTGAAGCTTGATTTCTCACTTCCTCAGCAAAAAAATGGGTAAGTTTGTGACATCCACATTGATATTAACACCATTAAAAATTCTAGTTGCGTGCTAATATTCTGATGTTCCATTTTCAGACATGACTGTGGCGTATACGTGGTAAAATATGCTGAATACATGCTACATAACGATATAGGATCAATGCCGATGAGATTTGATGCGGGTAGAGCACGCCTGGATATAGCATCGTTGCTATTTAAACATCGTTCAATCAAAAAGGCCACAAAGAAGGCGCAGCCAACTTGAGGATAACGTATTCACATAGATTGGTGGTTGATTTGCAGACTTGATATTTAGAATGTAGATGTAATAGATAGGAGACTTTAGCGTATTTCGTAGGTACTAATTTGGACTTATCTTTTCTGCACTTCGGATGTATTCGGTTGGATTTGAATCAAATCATGTCAATTCCTTCAAAGTTATTGTTTGGTTTTCAACTTATGGTCGCAGATTCATATTTTCGTTCTGTAACAATCAGTTATATGGTCAAAACTACGATCACATGTCTAGTCACAACTAAGGTCACAGGTCACAACTCAGGTCACAAATCCACACCACTTGATTGGTTGTTTATAATTGATTAACAACAAGATAAGACTCATGCCCAACAGCTTTGTGAATAATTAGAAGTTGTTTTCATCTGGTCACATGCAAGTGTCACATGTGCAATTGTTTTTGATTTTTTGGTTCTTGTTGATAGTCGACATTTATTTCAAATAGCAAATGTGACAGGATCGAATATTGAACACATTAACATGTGACATTAAAAAAAATGACAATTGGCAAATCGAATCGGTCTGAAGTAATGTTGTTCTTAATTGAGAAATTATACTTGAAAATTGAATGTCAAACAAAAAAAAACTATTCAACGAAGTGTTGTCAATCTCTATCTAAGGTGGACTTCCTCTTCCCCCCTTTGTTTTTCGATTGACTCAGACTTAACGGAACCAAGCTTTCAGTGTAAGTTCTCATGCGTTGTGACCGCTATTACCACATCGTCCGCATTTGATAGCTATGCTAGCTTCACAAGAAGATCTGAATCTCTTTTCGGTAGGCCTTCCACTACTCCTCTTTTGATTAGGCGCTATCACAACAATTTCTTGAATATCTTCTGGGACTGTCCATTCATTTGGATCTCCAACGGGGAAAATGCTTCCTTGATAAGCATTCTGGTATGCTTCTCTTGTGTAATAGTATGAACAAGACTCATATGGATCCATCATCATACTTGCAAGCACAAACTAATGCATGCATGGACATGGTAGTTGATCAACTTGAAACATCCTACATGTGTGCAGTACGCTCTTGTAAATCAACAACGAAGGATGTATTTTCACAACTAACCGAAAATGATGCCTCATTTACCTGGACAAACTCCGCAATTGATGATCAAAGTTATGTACACAACAAGTTACGTAAACAACGATAAGATGAATTCGGTCACATATGAGGTCACATATGAGGTCACATATGAGGTCACAAATCACAACAAATATATTACCCTCAATTTTTCTCACATCTTTGCCCATTTCCTTACCGCTTCTCGTACTTACTAGACAAGGTGGTGAAAGTCTTGTGTGAATTCTCTTTATGTTTGCAAAACCAAGATTGCGTAGTCTCACGCAATGATTCCAATAAAGCTATTATAGGGTAGTTCTTGCGTACTTTGTGACCGCATTCACCGACTCTACTATGTTCGATGTCATCGTGGAATATCTATTCGTAGGCATGTGCAATCGTGACCATTTGTCAAGCCCAACACCAACCTACAATAATAAAAACAATGGCAAGGGTCACATACATTATAATTCTACAATAGATGTATACGACGCATCGAACATAATATGTATTATATTACCAGGTAACCCCTGATCTTCTCATTAATTGCGTCGAGTTCTTGCATGTGATATTCGTATTCGACAAGGTGTAAGCACGAATGTACCGAGTTGAATGCTTGCGTGATGTTGTGACCCGATTTCCCATATCGTGACTTCGATTTTTGTAGGAGATGGTATGAACGTATCCCGTGACATGTTCCAGGGATATACACTTTCGATTGCGTTCTTGATACTTTTGTGACGATCCGATATAAAACACAACCCTTCTCTATCCCCATATGCCTTCCTCAAATTTTCAAAAAACCACGTCCAAGATTTGTCGTTCTCATTATCACCAATCCCAAAAGCAAGTATGAATATGCTATTATTTGCATCCCGTGTACATGCCGTGCGAACAAAGTCCCACCATAGTGTCCATTTAGATACCCGCCATCGACCACCACAACAGCCTACAATGTTTCCATCCCCGAATTGATGCACCGAAAGCCATAAAGCAATATTTGAACATATTGTGACCACCAAGGTGTAGACCTGTGACCGTCCCTGGGATTTGTTAACTCCAACATCGAAAGAATTTCTGCACCGACTAAATGAATCTGTTGGGTCACCTCTAATCATTTTCAAAGTATCCTCGCGGGACCTCCAAGCCTTCAGATAGTTCAAAGATACTCCATATGTGTGCAACATGTCATTACGTATGTCATTTGGTGTGTATATGGTGCGCGACGATGTGAATTTGTATTTGATGCAAGATGACACAACAGCCTTTGTCACTTGCCTATGAGTGCCTAATATAATGTTTGAAGCACATGTGTGACCTTCTGCAATGTATCTAATTTTGAACATCTCTCGCTTTACCCATCTTTGATGTTCGTATTTCCAATCACACTCGTCACGACTACACTTCACAAGGTAGTCTTTCTTGTCTGATCGAACAACTACATATTCAAACATTTTTTGATTGCATATAAGGACAAGCTCGGCTTCATGATCTCTTTGTTACGGAAAACAACTCCTTTCTCTATTTCTCTATAGTCGCATGTGATACAATCGCGACCACATGCTCTAACTCGGACATGGTGGTTCTATTATTGATCCACATATGTCCGTCGACAAATCCCGTAGCGTGAATTCTTTTCCATTGGTGTACACAAATTGGTGTCATGGATTCGTAGTTCGACACATTCAAGAAGCCCTGTGACGGCAATTGTAATTGGATACTTGGTAGGGTCACGATGCATATACTTTAACACTATGCGTAGGACAACAAATTATCGTCATTTTTTATTGTGACCGGAGGCGATTGTTAATCAACTCATAACTCATTGTGACTCGAGACCTTAGCGGATCAAAGTTGAACTCACTCATAACTATATCCGTAAGTTTCGCATAACCACGCCTACGATCGATCAACACCAACGATATGTGACCCATTCGTCAAAAACCAACGTGAATTTTTCCATTTCTCAAAACAAACCAAATAACATATTAGACAACAAGAATAAAAGGGTATAACTCCACATAATACCTACATAACGTCGCGCTTCAATGGTCATGTATATATATCGTATTTCGAGGTCACAGATCGTGTCACGTATCCGGTCACAGTTTAAGACACTTAGTCACGTGTTTAAATAGTAGATTAGACAACATTTTTGAATACCAAAATTGCACATAGAAACTACATAACGTCACAGTTCAATAGTCACACTTATATATATCAGATTTTGAGGTCACTGCTCGTGTCGCGTATCCGTCGAGTTTAAGACACTTAATCACTGGCAAATAACAGATTATATACTACATTTTCGAATACCAAAATTGCACATAAAACCTACATAAAGTCACAGTACCATAGTCACACGTATATATAACAGATTTTGAGGTCACAGATCAGGTCACGGACTCATAAACATGATTCTGAGTCACAGGAATATTGTCGTGAACAGAATTCACCTTGTCATCGGATTGAATGCAAAAAAAAAAAATCATTGTTATTTTGAATCGCATGTGACACACCCGATATCGGGAATGCTTTGTGAAGCACGGATGGTCACAGGAATCTTCATCTAAAACAATCATGTCAATTCCTTCAAATAATGTGACTTCACGTAGCTTCAATTTCGATTTTTTAGCTTCGGTATTAATAATGACATACCCGAATTGGTCGAAATCGGTTGACGGAATGGAACTCGTTCCATGAATTTTCCTCGTGCTTGATGTGGCTCTAATCGAAGTTATTCTTCAATTCGTGACTGTGATCTTCCGATTAGCGTCGCCTCGTAGGTTTCGGTGTAAGTAGATTGTGAAATCTGGCTGCACTGGTGGATTAGAATCATTCCTCGCTACGGATTGTATTTTGGGAATGTTAATTTTGAACGAACGGGAGAATCCGGGTGCAACGTAAGTCCCAGGGTTTTAAGGAAATATTATAGCGTTATTTTCTTATTTATATATAAGAGATTTATATTTGTATGTATAGGTCAATCTCTGATTTTAGAAATTTGAAAGATGAATTGTTATTTTTGAAAAGGTCCAAACATAAATTCTGAAATCTGAAATTTTCCCTTATTTTTTTCTAAACAATGAGAACCGGGCAAATTCTCTGGTATAAACAAAGAGTTATGCTAGGTGTACACAATGAGTTACACAATAAATTACACCTTCTTCACATGGAGGGGGACTCATACACAATAAAATATTCGTGGGCTCTCCTTCTTGTAAGAGGAATATAATCCATTATATAAATCAACGGGTGTACATCTAACATAATTCATAAACAAATGGTGGACAATATGGAGCACATCACATGAAGCACGAGCCTACGGCCAACCATCTACGAAACTATAAAATGAGCCATTGACTGCAATTCTCCTAGCATATTATGACCAAAAAAGCCCACAGTGTACTGCTCTTTTTCGGATTCACTGTCTGAATTCCATATCTGAAACTTTTCTATCCTGCATACCCAACGATCAACAGGTATATTGATCTTTTTCTTTATTGATATGTTTGTACCTGCATATACAGATGTAATTATTTGCACAAATTATGTTATTTTGAGCTTTCAAGAGATAGGATCCTGAATATGCATTTCTTGGCTGTTTCCTGTTGACTTTGTATTGAGGAAAGATTCTTGAATACAGTGAGCAATATTCTTGAATTTTTTTGTGCATCTGTGATGGGATTATTGATTATTTATGGCAAGTTACCTGAAAAATCAGGAGGGGATTCTTTAATTCTTGTTTGCCCTTTTATGGTGTCAGTCTGTCAGATGTGGGGAATCTAGTGCAGTTTTTGTTTATAGGTGCTAGGAGTTTAAGCAGTATGACTATGAATTCAATTTAGCACAAGTACTAATATTTGGCTCCCGGTATATGTTCTTTCTGTTGAATAAAATTTTGTAATTGGCAGGAGTTTATTTAGTGAACATACGTTTGCTTCCCATGAAAACAATTGAGCCAGCAGTAACTGAAGAAATTTAATTTCAAGTTTCTATTTCATTTTTCTTTTCTTCCTTCCATTGAAGAAAGCATCGACTCTTTTATGCATATTTGTAATATAATTTTTTTTTTTGGCATGGGAAGCTCATATAATCCTCTAATATTGTCTATGCAGAACTATTTTGTGATTGAAGTAAAAATACCTCTAGATAATGGGTAACAGTGAATCGTCACACGATGAAACCCATGATAATTTTCCACGTCAGACCACTTCATATGCAGGATATTCGGTGAACACCAGTTATCAATCTCCAGAACGTGAAAGAAATTCATCAACCAGTAGTTATCAACATTATCCCCCATCATATTCGGTGAACACTAGTTATCAATCTCCAGAACGTGAAATAAATTCATCAACCAGTAGTTATCAACATTATCCCCCATCATATGTTGGAGGTTCAAAAAACACTAACTATGGGAATAAGCAACATTCATCGTCCATAGCCGATAACTTCAGCTCTTTGGAAGAGGTAGGCTATACCTTCATTAATGAGACATTCTCATGTTTAGGGACCATGAGGCATGAGCTTATTTACCTAATCTTAAAAAGTCTACTTTTAAGTATATTACTGGAAGAAGAAAATAGGTAAGTTATTTATTTTGACTAAGTAAGAGTTACTTTAAAAGAAGTAATTTTTTTACTTACAAGTAAGGAAGGTAAGCTATCCATACATATATGAATATAAAAAGTTACAAATCAAAAGAATGTATTATGTCTTACAATTGTTTTGCCAATTTTCATTCCGTCCCTAGTGGACGAACAAATATCACAACAAAGCGATTAGATTTACCGACAACATCTATATTTTCTAATTCCTTAGCTTGTATGAGCCTCACTTCTAAAGTTCCAAATGGCTTTGACTCTGGGTGCCTGTAACAAGAAAAACATACCAATATGTTAGGTTAGAGAGACATTTCTAAAGTTTCCAACTTGTTTATGGAGCTGTTCTACTGTCAAGCACAAAAAATTTTGTTACTTCTCATTCAAAGCGGCTAATTTGGAGCCATTTTGAGTGAAGCACAATATTTTTAAAAAAAATTAATTTATAAAAATGTGTCTTCTCGTAAACACAACTATTTGGGTCATGTAAATGTAAATTCGGAAAAAGGAAGAATTTGCTCATGTTCATGGACCTGAATCCGTTAGTATGGTACATCTTCTTTTCCAAGTGAAATCCCCAACTATATGAAAGAGTGAAAAAATTTCAACTATTAAGTGGTGTTTGACTTCGTGTCCAGAACTGCTTGATATCGAGTCAAGCATCACTTGACAAGATTTCTATGTTTTAAAGGGTAAGTGGTCACAAAGTAAAGAGGGACTAAAAAAATCATTTTAGACACTCAGATGTATTCTTAAGCTGTTGCTAACTTTGGAGTATTTCATCAAGTTTCCTGATTATTGTGCTGCCAGGTTATCAATGCTCTAAGAGAAGCAGGCCTCGAATCATCCAACTTAATTATTGGTATTGATTTTACCAAGAGCAACGAATGGACAGGTGAATAAAAAAAATTGCTTATTTTTGGGATGCTTGATTAGTGGGAGGATCATCTGACTTATCCGTGGTTGTAGGAAAGTTATCATTTCACAGGAGAAGCCTCCATGCAATTGGAAACACGCCAAATCCATATGAGCAAGCCATTTCTATCATTGGACAAACTTTATCTCCGTTCGATGACGATAATTTAATACCTTGTTTTGGATTTGGTGATGGTTAGTCTTCACATTGTCATATCATAAATTTTGTGATGCAATTTACTAAGATTGATAATCAGATCATTTTTTTCCCTCCAGCCATAACGCACGATCAGCATGTTTTCAGCTTTTATGCTGATTATCGACCTTGCAATGGATTTGAGGAAGTTCTCAGACGATATAAAGAAATTGTTCCATATCTGCACTTATCAGGTTTTGGTTTTCTCTTTCCGTCTATTTTCATTTAGTACAATCAATTTGAAACGGTTATGAGATTGTTAGAATGCTATTAGCATTGGTAAAAAGATTCATTTCCATTTGGTGAAAGCTAATATCTTTCCCTCTGTGCATTTATTTTTCAAACTAAATTCTTAGTCAGCCTAGTAGATTGATATACTTAACATGCATGTCACTTTTCATACAATGATTGCTAAATGGAGCACTTTCTGATTGCGAAGATGTTTTATTTAACATTGAAATTTCAACAGAGCAGATTTTGGATATCAAACCAACATCAGTAATCATATAATTATTTTCCATGCCTAGATTTATGGTTTTATAAATTTATGTGCAGTGTTACGCATAAACGTTAGACCTGAAGTAAATTTTTAGAATGATAACATTAAAAAATCTCTTGATGAATCGTCTGATGGATGTAAGAATCTTCTTGTTGCACATGGCTATCATAAATCATAATTTGATCGTAGATCAACTCAACAAGCAGCATTAATAGAGGTTAAGTAACGAATAACTTTTGAAGCACCAGATGTCTAGTTTATAACAAATTTTGAAAAACTCAAGTGTCAAACAGCAAGCAAGCAAGTGGTGATTGTTTTTAAAGGTACCGTCTAGAACTGAAATTCCAGAAAAAAAAAAAAGAAGGTATCATTAGTCAGACAAGAACAGAGGGCTTTCTTTTGTTCATTCAGTTTTCTCCTATGTTCTTGATGGAAAAGGTAGTTCAGAAATTATATATCCTAATATTATATTTTCCTTTTATCTCTTCTTTATGGTAGGTCCAACCTCATTTGCACCAATAGTTGATGCTGCAGTTGATATTGTGGAAAAAAGCAATTGGCAGTATCATGTACTCGTTATCATTGCAGATGGACAGGTTCTTATATCCATTTTAACCATTAGTTATATCTTCTGTTTGAAGTCTTCTCTCATCAGAAAACTATTTTCTGAATTTTTACTTTTAATCATCTTGTAATTTGGATTTAGGTCACTAGAAGTTCTGATACACCAACTGGAAAGTTTAGTCCTCAAGAACAAGCAACTGTCGATTCTATAGTTGCTGCAAGGTAAAAAGGTTACGATAAGTCGAATTATCATAGCATGGTCCTCAGCTCCTCGCCGATATAATCTGTGGCATGTAATATACAGTGAATATCCACTCTCAATTATTCTTGTTGGTGTGGGGGACGGACCCTGGGATGCTATGCAAGAATTTGACGATAACATTCCTCAACGTGCATTTGACAATTTCCAGGTACAGAATTATTCCATAAAACTTTATATTACATCTTATATTTGGAGGTTATCTGTGTCAATTAACTCTGTCTTTCCTAGTAATACTCGTGTTGACATCTTGTAAATTTTTAACTTTTGTAGAGTAATTTCTAAGTGTAGTGATTTTTTGAAGGAATTCGAACTTTGCAATGTACTTGATGTCTGGCATTCTTTAAGTACTGCTTCGTCACTATCTAATTTGAGAATTTCTTTTTCCAATCTAAAGCAGGTGACAATTGATTCATCATGAAATTCGATTAATTTATTTATTTTATTTTATTTTTTTAAAAAACTAAGATTAACTCAACAGTATGTTTTCTAATGAAAAGACCCTCTTTAATTTTATCTTCTTCTTTTTCATGTGTGTGTATGCACCAAGTTACCTTTGTTGAAAAATAATCTGGTTGAATTTTTCAGGCTTGACTCTTCCACGAAACGAAGTGGAAATCATAAATATATTCTATTTTTTTCCTTAGTTTTAATATTCTACACGGTGCCTTGCAGTTCGTCAACTTCACGAAAATCATGTCTGAGCACACAGATATGGCCAAAAAGGAAACCGCTTTTGCACTTGCTGCTCTAATGGAAATTCCTTTGCAATATAAAGCAACATTAAAGCTACAACCTAAAGAGTAAGGCCAAGATATTCTGTTTTCTTGCAAAATTGTATTGAAACTACTAGTAACTAAGGTGTCATCGCTCCTTCAAAACTTTGGCCATTTCATTTGGTGCTTAGGGATTATAATTCGTTCTATTATGTTCTATTCGTCCCGATTCTCCTGCCCCTTCCTAAGCCTTTCATGTGCTAATAAATCTAAGAAGTTGAGATCAGGTCCTTCCTATAGTTTCAAGTTGCTCGGAATCCCATTTCTACTAATAATGCCATCCCTCTGAATTTATGTTGCTTATGTTTGTATCCAAGAGTTTAATTGTGCTAGATGTCAATTCCTCCTCTCCTGTATAAACCTGTCTACTACTCTGATCCATCTAAAGATGAAGTGGAAATTTGTAACTATGTTTCTTGTTCAGTAAATACGATGTTAGTTCTCCGACAAGGCCACCACTCCCTCCTCCACGGGAAGTTATAGATCATGACAATGCCATTAGATCACTCCCACGTGCACAAATCTCTGAACCAGTTGAGTCAGGACCATCAGCCGAGCAAGTACGTGATCTTTCACCCTCAGTTACACTCTTATCATGTTTTATGTATTCATGGGTTTGAAGATTACTTTGTTATTTCAAGGTATGCCCAATCTGCTTGACAAATCCCAAGGACATGGCTTTTGGATGCGGTCATCTGGTAAGCATCTCCATCCACTTGCACAAATTTTAGCATCTAAACTTGAATTTGCGTATACATTTGAGTCATTTTGTAGGAATAAAATTTCTGTTCTTCACAAAAGGGTTTTCTTAACAAGATCATAATATTTTGTTGTATCATATATAGTATCTTCATCTTTTAATTTTGTTCTGAAATTACAGACATGCAAGGATTGTGGCAACTCCATATCATCGTGCCATTTATGCCGTCAGCCCATAACTACTCGACTAAGACTATATTCTTGACTAGGTCGAGGTTGTAGCTTGAAGATGTAAACAAAGGTCAACCAATTTAAATTGAATCCTGTAGGAAAGTGAAGGGTCGATGCTTCTATTTGTGTTATTGCCAATGCTATTTTACTTTATTATGTTCATTCTTCTTAGTTATACAAATAGCCGGAGGTCCTTATCTGCAAAGCCTGATATCAGTTCAATACAAGCAAAGATGTGAAGGTTCATTGTTATATGGATATAATGTATTGTACAAGTGTTTCATTCCTACACATTATTGTGCGTGAGACATTTGAGGTACTTTATATGCTCAAGTTGGCAATATTACATTGTTAGAATTTTTTTTGTTTCATAAGAGTTAAAGCTAATGCAACTTTAAAACAACTCAAACCCAAATCCTGAACAAATCTTTCACAAAACAGGCTTGCTACCTGCAAGCTTGATACACTAGAAACTGTATCTGAACTGTCTCACTGGATGACGATTGTCCCCATCAATCAACAACTCAACATTCGCAACCAGGAGCTGGATCCTGGAAATATGCCAACCGTTCCTTCACCGATCCTTCTAATCATTACGTTGCATTTCATCGTCAGAAAATATTCACTGGCAGTGGTGATTAAGGCATTAAGACCCATCAGGCCAACACAAACCATCCACGAGATGAAATATCACCCATCCCTAACTGCTTTTTGGATGCATTCAGATTCAGCTTTTCATCCCGTCCCTAACTGCTTTTCGGAGCTGGAACTATACAATCGGCATCTATTATTTCATAGAGCAAAACAACCTTCGTAGTGGATCAGAAGTTCCATCGATCCAATTGAAGCTTGGCTTCAGCCATGTCTTTCTGTGCTTTTTTCCTTCGATAAAATATTGGGCAATCTCGACTGAAAAAAATATTGCATCCATTAGAATTGACTTAGCAGTATGCAAATATTAGAGTACAACTAAAAACCAGTGGCCATAATTGGGTACTCAACATCCCAATAGTTTCATAGGTAAAGTAACAAGGGGAAGCCAACCACATTCAAGTTCGAATTCAAAATACCATGCACGTCCTCTTTTCTTTTGGTTCTATTTTGTTTTTAACTCTTGCCCCTCCTTTTCTTTTAAGATACAAGAGAAGCAAGGATATAATAGAGGGTAGACAACGTGGATTAGGACCTCTTTTCTTGTAACACCTCGATACAATGTAAAATATGCAAACAATATGAAACTCGTAAGTACGTATACAAAACCAAGTCGATAGATCACATATCTAACCTAGTGCACAACACATCCTGGTGAAGAGAGACTTGGCACTCCTGGCATTGTGTCCATAGCCTCCCAAAGAGCTGCTCCAACTCAGCAACTTAAAAAACACATGTTTAATAATTATCAAATAGTTTGAAAAGTTCTTTGAGGATAGGCCAATGTACTTGAAAAGTAAAGGAATTTCTTGCATACCATTAGCTACAGACTTGCAATAAAGTTCAGCCTCTCTTCCTTTGCAGTGCGGGCAGAGAGTATGATCAGAATTGCTGGTTGAAGGCAGAAGAATGGTCAATACACTATCAGAGTTATTGGCTCGAGTACTGGAGCTACTGTTGTGACTTTTTTTTATCCAGTTCATTCTAGTGGGTTATTTTAATTTTTTCTTTTCTTTCCTTTTTAAGGGAAGGAAATGAAAATAGTTGAAAAATAAGCATAAATAGCAATATTTCTTTTAAATGCAAGCCTTTTTCAAATTATTGCTGTTCACCATACCCATGAACGAGTCAATTTACTTTTCCAAAATATTGCTGTCCATCATACCCGTGAACGAGTCAATTTAACACGTGCTTACACAAAGAAGAAAGGAGGAAGTACCTACACATCAAAGAAGGAATCTATAGCATGTTGAATCTAGTACAGAGCTTATGTGTTAAAACAGGAAATGTTCTCTACCTGATTAAAGCTTTGCATCCAATGCAAGTTAGTTGTTTTTTAGCGAATCTCATTATGCCACTGTTTGAAGGAGTAGAGATAGAAATGGATCTTGTGTGACTCCCCTGGAGAAGCTCTTTACTAGCATTCTTCAAGATGGGTTCAAAGATCCTTAGAAGTGGCTGAAAATGACAGTATTATTAATAGCAAGCAAGGAGTACAAGTAAACCAAAAATAACAGCATAAATTGCCTCACAAACCTTGCTAATTTGATTTTCGAGGTAATAGTGAGGGTCTATAGGTATGTTGTGTTCTAACACATAAATGGGATCCTCTGATTTTTCATAAGCCTGTTTGTCATCAGTTAAATTAGCAATGTGAACACTATTATTAAGTGCAATAAAGTTATCGTGTAAAATAACAAAAAATTACCTTGGCACCTTTCGCAGCTTTAATAATGACATAAGGTACTCGATCCCCGACATTTGGAGCGGTAGCAGCGTCTCGCTGTTAATAAAAAATTGTTATAATATTGATATTATTAAAAATACTGTGGACGGAGCAGCAAAACATTTAACTATCCTAAATTAAAGTCATAAGAGAGTTCAATCTGTATTCCAATGGAACATTTATATAGAACAATCAACACTAACTTGTTATTGACTACTAACTTAAATGAAGACCCGACACAAGATACTGAAGAAAGGACAATTATCTCCGTAACATGATCCTGAACAGAGTGCATAATAAGACATACAAGAGAAACGCTAGGACCACAAACCCTGCTCCGTATAGTTAAATAGGATAACTTGGATAAGTTTCTTCTAGCAATCTGTTTAGATGCCGTGCCAATTGGTTTTTAACATAAATAGTAGGTCCACTGCAGGATCAAGTCAAGTGAAAAAGATCCCAGAAGTTTGCACAAGTTGCACTTTGCAGTATATTACGCTACTGTATGAGCCCATTTTCCAAAAATTCATTTTTCCTCAATCTCATTTTCAACCATATATTCTCCCAATAAAATAATTTTACACGTAAACCCAAAACTTTTCTCTACTTTTTAACCACCCAAAAAAAAAAGTGGGGCTCAAACCCCCCACCCTATATAAGAAGCATTTTGGCTTGCAAAAAGATATGCTGAGGAATCTACTAGAAACTCCATATTTCTACACCTTTTTGTCACTCCCCAAAAAAGAAAAATGAAACTCTGTACTCTTACCAAGTACATGGAACTGCAATTGAAAACTCAAAAATGAGAGCATTATATGCCATTTGGAAAAGGAATGTTGAACTGCAATTTCATGCTTCTTATAGTGCATTCCAGGCAATTCTCAAAGTTGAACATGATAAATTTAAATTGTTGTTTTATCAAGCTAACAAGTATAATATTTCATTAAGTATGTGCTGTTTGTCATGATTAACAATCAGAGAAATAAACTCTTCAGACCTTGCGCATCCGTTCCGCAAGCTCAACATGTGCTGCTTTAACTTCATAATCATCTCCAGTTTTTGTAAGACCCTATTAAGCTGGAAATGTTAGTGCAAGAAAATGAATATAGGAGAGTAATAAGCATCCAATAACCTTAATCATAACTAGTTCCTACCTTAGTAATAACTAAAAGAGATAAATCCATGCGATTCATAAGAAGATCTGAGATGGTGTTTTTGACATACTGAACAGCACCAGGAATATCTCTGTCTATGAGTATTTTGTGAAGGCATTCATTTACCAGGTTCTTGACCAGCAAACAGTTATCCCTTCGAACTGTTTCAATCCCTATTAAAAGAGAAATTCAAAATCAATAAGAATACAAACAGATAATCCTAATAAGTAAGTTAAATGAATGGTATTCATGACATAATTAATGGGGACAAACAGAACAAACAAGGTAACATGAAAATTCCTTGAAAAGGTCGAAAGGCTGGCTCACCTTTGGTGTCCATTTTGTCAAATTTGTTTGGGTTTGTCCAGTAGAGACCAGCATACCTCTTCTTACTAATCAATAGATATGGATAGTAAACCTTCTCAAACTCAAGTTTGATTGGCTGTAAAGGAAACAGATCACACCAGTGTGATAAGAAAAAAGGACATAGAACAAGGGCAGGGAAAAAGAGGGGGGAGGGCAAGAAGATTTGGGGGAAAAAAACAGAGAGCTTCACGTGCATAGAACTTGATGAATCTGGTGTTAACAAGGTAAGTTATTAGTTCAGAGAGCTGACTTAACATAGTAAATGGAGAAAGAGATCTTTAAACAAGAGCTTGATTAAGCTGAATAAATAAATAATATGACAGTGAATTTAGAAAGATACTATGTAAAAAAGAAGCAAACTCCAAATGCAAAAGGCTCGATTAAGCTAAAAGTTAATTGAATATTTAGAAAATGTTAGAGCATTACACTCTAAACCACTTCTCCGATGTTCCCCATTTTGAATCAACTCAGTCCATACTCTACTAAGATGAAATAAAAAATAAAACTATAACCCATGCTGTATTAGTGGGTATATAAAGGCAGCAGTAGATAAAGGAAAGATAGGAGTCCATGCATACATGGTTGACGGTAGGTGAGGAAATATGTAATTAGATTTTGTATATGTCATCATCCAACAACAAACTAAGCCTTATTTCCAATAAGCATGCAATTGGCTACATGAATCCTTTTTACCACTCCACTTGATCCACCACTAAATCTACTGAAACGTTTCAATGAAATAATATCTTTTGCAACTACATAATATGTAATTATCAAAATACAGAAAATAATAGACAAAATAAATGGATTGGTTTGTCTGGATTAATAATTAGCAGATCACACACTAAAAGTGCAGACTTGGCAACAAACATTATAATTTTGTGCAAGGACCCTGTCACACTCATTGCCCTGTAAACATAGTTGAGTCTCAGATTGGCTGACGTAAACTGATTTAACATATATCGACAGGCAAAATGGCAAAGTCCTTGTAAACCTATCACACTATCCTCCCACAAGCCAAGTGCATGCAGAGTTACATTTTCCTTCACTTAAATATGCTACATCCTGGCCATATCTAACCCATTATGTATTGCATGCACAAAACATTTGAAGCTCAGCTAAGTGGATAGTACCACGATGGAGGCTCTGATACACCTGTAAGGACCCAGGTAGAACCCCTGCACTACCAAAGTAGTTGCACACTAGCCAACTGATCCAAATGCTTAATTTTACAAAGTCCATGTAAACCATTCACACTATCCCCCCACAGAGAATTGATAAAAATATATTGAGCAACAACTCTTAGATGCTCTTCCAGCTTCTTAGATTTAAAAATAGCTGGAGACAAGTGATAGCTAAGGTGCCCTAAAAAGGGAAACACAAAAGCTGGGTGCCCTATGAAGGGAAACACAAACTTCTACTATAACTTATGGAGATTGCACAGGAGACTTACCAAACACAAACACTTATCTTGACCAAACAAAAAATAAAATAAAATACGCACGCCCACATACTTATTCTACGCTCAAAAATAAAAACATATTTTGATTTATTTTCTTGTATAAATTATAAGTTTTAAGTTAGGGAATTTTTTCATTTCATATCCATTTTTGTCAGGAACTTTTAAGTATAAATATTGAATAATATTGATACTATGAGTGATATGAATTTCCTCTTAATTTCTCTAGCAAATTCCCAAATCTTGTTATCTGTTCTTTTTCTCTCTCTCATTCTCTTTCCAGTTTTATGTCACTTACCTTGATGAATGTACCACTAATGTAGCCAGCAGCTTCTCTTCCCAAGTTCATGGCTTCTTCCACTGAGGACACACCAAACTGCACCATAACTGAATCTGTATCTCCATATATGATCTGTCATGACAAAATTATCATGATGTAAGGAGGGATCACACCATGATCTGTGACCAAAAAAATGTGGTAGGAGTCTATGGATTACAGAAGACATAGGAGTAAAGATGGCATATAGACAAGAAACTAAATGACCTAGGGCTGGTGGTGGGCATAAACTTTATGCAGAAAAAAAATTTTTAAAAATTGATATTTTACAATGTAAGATACGTCTATCGATGCGAAGAGAATTGAAAAGAATGGTATTACTTTCAAAGGCCTTTTGTCCTGGGAAAGCTATGGATCAGAATAATAACCACCTACTAGCTTACGCCAGATTCCATTATAATCTAAAATACAGACGTACTCTATTGTCCTAAACAAATATACTCAGGCATATTTTAGTCCATTTTACTGGTTAACCACAAGAAATTATAGCAACAAGATAACTTTCCAAGTATAATTCTCTGACTTGCCATACCTCAGCATTGTGCTCATAGCCTCCAAGAATGGTGAATTTATCTTCCACAAGTTTTTTCGTGTGCTCAATCATCTGTCGACCTTTGGAAAGAAGGCCAATTCATCAGATCAAATTTTTTTGAAGCATTGCGCAACTTTTATACAAATTAGAAGAAGATAATTTGAATTATGCAGAAGGATGCTAGGCTTTTCAGAAAGATCTGTTACCGTAGCTGGTAACACTTGAAGATATCTCTAAACAAGGTAATTGACCAACTGTAGCTCCTGTAAACCCGTATACAGAATTTGCACTTATCTGAAAAACCAGCAAATATCAAACTCCTCAGATCGTTGCTAGTGTACTTTGTAAAAATCCGAAGTCTGTATTTATGGGAAACATATTGTAGGAAAGATTGTATAGCTGTAAATCTTCTAGGAAATCAGTGATTATTCTAGTTTCCTAGTTTAGCTCTAGATTTCCTAGAAGGTTTCCTATTTTCTAGGATTAGTTTCCTATTTTTCTGGGTTTCCTATTCTTTGTACTGGCTATATGAAGCCATGTAACTATTCAGATTTTAATATGAGGAGTTAAAATATTTTTCCCTCTAAACTTTTATGGTATCAGAGACGTCGGTTTAGCTTTTCTTTTCTGCCATGGCCGAAACCACTGAAATCAACCCAAATGTCTCTATTCAGATCACTACCGTCAAACTGAATGGCAGAATTTTTTTAGAATGGGCCCAGTCAGTGAAATTAGCTATTGATGGACGGGGAAAGCTTGGTTTTTTAACTGGTGAAGAACCACAGCCAAAGGAATCTGATCCCCTGTTCAAAAAATGGAGGTCAAAAAACTCCTTAATCACCACATGGCTTCTCAATTCCATGGAGGAGTCAATTAGGAAACCTTATTTGTTTATGTCAGCAAAACAAATATGGGATGCTGTCCGGGAGACGTACTCAGATTTGGAAAACCATTCTCAGGTGTTTGAGTTGAAGACAAAACTATGGAACGCTAAACAAGGAGATGTCGATGTTGCCTCTTTTTTCAATCACATGCTAACCTTGTGGCAGGAACTCGACGTGTTACAAGGAGGAATGGGAGAGTCCCAAAGATTTAGCAAGGTTAAAAAAACGTGAGGAAACTGATAGAATTTTTATGTTTTTAGCAGGAATTAATTCAAGCTTTGATGATGTCAAAGGAAGAATACTTGGACGCCGGCCACTACCCTCAATCCGGGAAGTTTTTTCAGAGTTGAGACAGGAGGAAAGCCGAAAAAGGGTAATGGCAGGATCATTCTCACACAACAACGACCTTGATAGCTCTGCCCTTATCACAAGGAACACTGAAGCCGAATCTGACAAAAAGAAGAAACCGTGGTGTGAGCATTGCAAACGTCACTGGCATACCAAGGAGACATGCTGGAAGATTCATGGCAAACCACAAAACTGGCAGCCAAGTTGGAAGAGGAAACAGGAGGGAAACAAAGCTATGAATACCACCTCTGAGACTTCTACAGAGCACAAGTCTACTTCTGGAAATTCCAGTCAATTTCCATTCACTAATGACCAGATTGAGCAACTCTTGAAACTCCTAAAATCTCCACATGATCTTCCATCATGTTCCTATGCAAATCAAGGTAATTATGGATCTTGTTTTTCAACCCATAATATGGAACCGTCGATCATAGATTCCGGTGCCACAGATCACATGACAAGCTTTTCGCATTTGTTCCACTCTTATAGCCCATGTGCAAGAAACAAGAAAATAAAAGTGGCTGATGGATCGTTCTCAGCCATTGCCGGAAAGGGTGAAATCAGAATTTCACCATTCTTAAAGCTAAAAGACGTCTTACACGTCCCACGATTGTCTTGTAATTTACTGTCAGTCAGTAAATTAACTAATGACCACAATTGTCGAGCTAATTTCTCTCCATTTCACTGTGTATTTCAGGATCTGGCATCGGGGAAGACGATTGGCAGTGCTAGACTCAATGGCGGACTCTACTATTTTGATGATGGATCCCTTCAAGCAAATTCAGTTTCTAATTCTGATTTAGGTGCTAGTTCTAATTCTGGTATGAATAATGTAATGCTTTGGCATTTTAGGCTAGGACACCCAAGTTTCTATTATTTAAAACATTTGTTTCCAAATTTATTTTTAAATAAAGATCCATCATCTTTTGTGTGTGAAATTTGTGCCATGGCAAAAATGCATCGCTCTCCTTATGTGCCTCGCCCATATTCTCCGTCAAAACCTTTTTCACTAGTACATAGTGATATTTGGGGGCCCTCAAGAACTCCCACTATCATGGGAAAACGATGGTTTGTAACTTTTATTGATGATCATACAAGAATGACATGGGTATATCTTATGAAAACAAAATCTGAAGTTGAGATCATTTTTAAAACCTTTTTTAATATGGTTTGTACTCAATATGAGACTAAAATAAAGGTTTTAAGAAGTGATAATGGTAGGGAGTATTTTTCAAAACTGTTGAGTAATTTTTGCTTGGAAAATGGAATAATTCAACAAAGTTCTTGTTTAAATACTCCTCAACAAAATGGAATTGCTGAGAGAAAAAATAGACATCTTCTTGAAGTTGCACGTGCACTCCTCTTTACAAATCATGTACCGAAAGTTTTTTGGGGTGATGCAATTTTGCATGCCACGTTTTTGATAAATCGTATGCCATCAAAAGTTCTGAAATTTGACACACCAATAAACAATTTTTTGAAGGCTTTTCCTCAATCTCGGCTTCAATCCCACCTTCCATTAAAACTATTTGGCTGCACCGTTTTCATTCATAATAAAGATCTCCATCACGACAAATTTGATCCAAGAGGAAAAAAATGTGTTTTTTTGGGATATTCTCCCACACAAAAGGGGTTTAAGTGCTATGATCCTCAAAAGAGAAAATACTTTGTCACATTTGATGTTCAATTCCTTGAAAATCAATCATTTTTTAGGCCTCATCTTCAAGGGGAGAACACTAGTGCAGATTCGCCCTTATGGGGAGTAAAAAATTCAGTCTTTAGTTTTGAGCAACACCAAGGTTTGTTCTTTCCTATTCCCGTAATTGATAGTTCCACGTTAGATTCCGACTTTGTCGAAAAATCAAACACTGAAAATGACTTGAATGTTCTTTCTAAAAATGTCTTTTCTGAAAATCAAAATCTGCCTAATGAGTCTCCAAGAAACCGAGCCATTAATCAGTCAGATTTCCCTCAAAATTGTCAGTTTTTTCAAAATGACACATTGGAGGAAAATAATGATTTAAATAATGAAAACTTGGTCCCTGAAATCGGTAGTCCTACTACAATTGGAAATAAGACTATAAATCGTTTTGGAAAAGTATTTTCTCGAAGGGAATTAAAATCAGGAGAAGAAGCCAATATTGAGCTTCATGGCCAAGAGACAACCCCAATGACAGATCACGAAATACCAGGTACTGATTCTTCCTCTTCAGATCTTAATATTCCAATTGCCATTAGAAAAGAAACAAGGGAATGCACTAGGCATCCACTGTATCCTATGTCCAAATATGTTTCTTACAAGAAATTATCTCCTCAGTTTCATGCTTTTGTCTCTAAACTTTCTCATGTGGAGATTCCAAAGGATATCAAAGTTGCCTTACAGGTTCCTGAATGGAAAACAGCTGGTTTGGAAGAGATGAATGCTCTGGAGAAGAATCAGACTTGGGAAATAGTGGAGTTGCCAAGGGGAAAGAAGACAGTTGGCTGCAAATGGGTGTTCACCATCAAGTTCAACTCGGATGGATCATTGGAGCGATACAAGGCCAGATTAGTTACCAAAGGATTTACACAAACCTATGGTATTGACTATTCTGAAACTTTTGCTCCTGTAGCCAAACTAAATTCAGTGCGAGTTTTGTAATTTTGTTGTCCATTGCAGTAAATCTGGATTGGCCATTACAACAACTATATGTGAAGAATGCCTTTCTGAACGGTGATCTAGAAGAAGAAGTGTTCATGAATGCTCCCCCTAGATTTGAAGATAAATTTGTGAATAAAGTTTGCAAACTGAAAAAATCCCTCTATGGCTTGAAGCAGTCTCCTCGGGCCTGGTTCAAGAAGTTTACCAACTCAATCAAAAGGCAAGGATACTTGCAGTCACAAGCAGATCACACAATGCTTTTCCGAAGATCACAAGAAGGAAAGATTGCTATCCTTATTGTGTATGTTGATGACATAATTGTGACAGGCGATGATGTGCAAGAAATAAGCAGATTGAAAAAGTGTTTGGCTGAGGAATTTGAAATTAAGGACCTTGGAACTCTCAAGTATTTTCTAGGGATGGAATTTGCAAGATCTAAAGAAGGAATTGTAGTAAGCCAAAGGAAGTATATTCTAGACCTTCTCAAAGAAACGGGTATGAGTGGGTGCAAACCAATAGACACTCCTATTGATCCAAATGTTAAACTTGGAAAAAGTGAAGGGGATCAAGTTGATACAACTAGATATCAAAGGCTTGTTGGTAGACTAATTTATCTTTCTCACACAAGGCCTGATATAGCTTTTGGTGTGAGTTTGGTGAGCCAATTTATGCATACTCCTGGGAAAATCCATCTTGACGCTGTTTATCGGATTTTTAGATATCTTAAAGGTTCACCAGGAAGAGGACTATTGTTCAAGAAGACCAACAACCGGGCCATTGATGGATATACTGATGCAGATTGGGCGGGATCTATCACTGACAGAAGGTCTACTTCAGGCTATTGTGGTTATGTATGGGGTAATTTAGTTACATGTCGGAGTAAAAAACAGAGTGTAGTAGCTCGCAGCAGTGCTGAAGCGGAGTTTCGAGCTATGGCAAACGGTTTATGTGAAATAATTTGGCTGCAGAGAGTGCTAGAAGACTTGAAACTGAAACCTGAGGGACCAATGAAGCTATACTGTGACAACAAAGCCGCCATCAGCATAGCCAATAATCCTGTCCAACATGATCGAACCAAGCATATTGAGATCGACTATCATTTCATTAAGGAGAAGTTGGAATCAAGAGCTATTTGCTTACCATTTGTGCCCACAGCACAACAAATGGCAGATGTTTTCACTAAAGGGCTTTTTAAACCAGGGTTTGACTCATGTATAAGCAAGTTAGGTTTGAAAGATATTTTCCACCCAACTTGAGGGGGAGTGTTAAAATCCGAAATCTGTATTTATGGGAAACATATTGTAGGAAAGATTGTATAGCTGTAAATCTTCTAGGAAATCAGTGATTATTCTAGTTTCCTAGTTTAGCTCTAGATTTCCTAGAAGGTTTCCTATTTTCTAGGATTAGTTTCCTGTTTTTCTGGGTTTCCTATTCTTTGTACTGGCTATATGAAGCCGTGTAACTATTCAGATTTTAATATGAGGAGTTAAAATATTTTTCCCTCTAAACTTTTATACTTCATATGAAGGCAATTCTAAATTAGTCACTACACAACAAAAATATATTAGTCCATAAAAATAGTCTTTATTTAATAGTGCAAAAGAATACCTTCAAAGCCAGTTGACGACCATCTAAAACGGCTTTCTCAAGAGGATCCTTTGCTTCCTAAAATCGAATCACAGTTAATATAGAAAACTGTTCTCATTCAAAACAGGATGCAGCATATAGCGGGTAACTTTGGAGAAGAAAAAATATTTCAGACGAGAAATATCGAAACAAATATCAGACAACACTACGAGAATGAATAACTTGAGCACCTTCAAATCTGCTTTAGCCCTTCTACGAGCAGCCAAAAGTTCTTCAAGAATTTCTGGAAGTATTCCCTGAAGAGAAATTTACACAATATCTGAACTATGACTTTTGCACGTGCATACAATAAATAATAGAATCTAAAGACAAAAATTGACCTTCTGTAAATTCGATTTGACAAATGTTTCACCAGATGGAGTTCTATTAACACATTCTGGAGGCAGATTAAGTTTCCGGACATCTTCTGGAGTTACCTATGCAATAATCATCAAGAAATGGAAATATTTGCAATTTCAATCACAAGCATCTCAGGGGAGACAATTATTTTGATAATGTTGTATCTTCTCAACTCCCAAAATCAGTGGTTCACTTCAAAAGAAAAGGTGCATGTAGTGAAGAATATTCACCAGTGTGCAATAACACAGGTTATATGCCATCATAATGGATGGGTATAGAGATGCAAAATCCAGTGTTGCAATAGGCTTCTCGTAGAATCCCGCCCTTGCCTCCAGAACCTGCACTATGAATCCTTTTAGTAAGCAAAGATTTCAATGCTTATTCACAGAAGAGGAGCAGCCCACTTACAGAGACAGTTAAGGAACTATACACAGCCCACAACACAGAAAGCAAGAGAATATTACAATGAGCGGGGTACTTTTCAAGACTTCAAGAAAAAGAACACATTCACAAATTCAACTTTTAACCCTTGCATTTCCTTTCCACGGCCTAAGTAATTATCACGTTTCCTTCCCCACACAGCACCCGTAAAATGCAAGGGACTGCTAAATAAAAAATCCTGTGTTTTTTAGAATTTCAGAGTTGACAAAACAAAAAGCTATCTGGTTTTTTCTTTTAATTGGATATATAAATTACAAGCAAGAAGTATACTGAATAACATGAAACATTCACACCACACAATGCTCTGCTTATCACCTGGGTATAACTCATATGACTCAAAAAACAATTAATGAAGGATGACAGCTAATTCCTCAATAAAACGTCTTAAACTAATCACATGTAAAACGAATTAGATGCTCACACAATTTTATTGCTGCTTATTGTTATAAACTTACAGAATTCAACTATGCATGCATTGAATGGCATATGTAACAACTTTTACACTAATGTTTAAGAAACCTCCAATACAAATATGTTAGAAGCTTCAAGCTAATCCCTTTAAATGGTCAGCCCTTGCTCAGAGTAATCATCTTCCCGAGAGGTTAGTACACCAAAGCTAGGATTTCTTTCACCTCGAATAGTTGATATCTAAAGTAAATGAATAAAGATGTTAGAGCATTATTACCGCAATGCCTTGACCACCAGCAGTAGGGTAGGGATTATGTAAATGATTATAAGTTCTTGGACAGCTCCTACATGACAACATGGGCTTAAGCATTCTGGTCAATTGAAAATGCTCAACTCTGTTGCCAAGGACATTGGTCAGACAGGTTCTCACTGTTACTTGGTATAAGTGCCCAGTTAATCACATTGAGTAGGAAGGAATCAATGTTAAGTAGCTTTTTGAGGGAAAAAAATCCAAAATTACTGTCATCCTGAATGTGGATCCAACTATACAAGCATTAAAATTTCAGATGAACACTATCTAACAACAATAGGCTAAACAGAGTAGGACGTTGAAAGTAAGATCTTTGTAAAGTTTCTATGTCTAGACAAGAACATTATCACTTACAGTTGCACCCTCAAAAGTTCCCTGTTCGGATCCAGCATGTTTGGCATTTGGAATAACAAGATTCTTCTGTTTTGCTTTCCGTAGAAGCTGAGAAAGAACCTGAAGGTAATGGTCATTTATAAGATTCCCAGCTGCCTACAACCCACAAACTGATCACAACTCGGTCGTAGTAAATTTATGCAATAACCTTAATGCTCTGCCCCCTGGATAGTAGAAACGAAATGGGAACACCTGTGACTCGAGCCATCTCCACATAGTTGTAAACGAACATCAACTTATCCAAAAGCCGTTGTGGAAGGTAAGCATCCTGAACATGTTTATTACATTCAGTACCCATACATAAATAGTTAAACCGAATTTTCCTGTCAGATTATTTTTTTCTTATCAGCACTGTTTTAAGGTTCAACTATCAATGTCCCCTTACTACCACCAAACTAGATTTAATCATGAACTAATTAAATGGAGAATGAGAAAAAAGGAGCAAGCTATGTTTTCTATATTCCTTCTTCATTGGCAAGAAAAAAATTTCACGCTACTTAATAGCCAGACTATTGCACTTGCTTGGAGATATCTTGTACCTTCAAACAGTAAACAGCAAGACGCCTCCTAGTTTCTGAGTTCCCATTCTGAAGGTCAGATATTATTGAATGATGGACATCCTCTTTCTGCATGCATATTAAACAGAATTAGTTAGAAAAGAAGGCAACTCCATGGAACATGTAAAATTGTGGGATAAGGCAAAGAAAAATATCAATGCGTCGTAACATGGCAAAATGAAATGACAGGCAATTTGGACATTATGATAAATGACACTCAAGCAGCACCACTTGTATCTCGTGACAACTCATCATTTCGATATAATATTATTAATTATCCAGCAGAATTCAGGACACAATATCTGCGTACTAAGTGATTTATTTTTTGCACGAGTTACTTTTCCTATTTCTCTTTCCGGAATACATACGTAAGCATGGTATTTTTCTGCCTTTCTCAAATACCTCAAGATCCAGCAAAATAAATAAAAATTGCAAGAGAGATAAAGCTTTTTTTCCCACCTGATCATTCATCCAATAATCCTTCATTTACAAAACTAAAAATATTCCTCTAATGTATAGAAAAAGTACACTTGTTATTCTTCTTGAAGATTTACATATAACTCTCCTTTTTCTAATATCAAAGTATATGCAAGGTGCTCTGATAATTTTTCTAGCGTGTTATCTTACCCTTATAAAAGCTGATGATCCTATCACGTTATGAAACTAAAATACAATAGTAAATGCAGCAGATCATGTGCATAATGGCTTACTAGAAGACTAAGTCAGGATGATGCAATAAAAGCAAGGTTAAGTAAGGATATCAAATCCACATCTAGACATAGGCAGAACAGTAAAACTCGTCTGACTAACACTTGCAAAAGAAGCTGAAAGAGTTATTAACAGCAAATAAGTCTTAACTTGGACAAGACAGTTGTGAACAACAATAATTATTCAAATTCCAGCATTATTTCAGAATCCAATATCGGGAATTTTGCCTCTTAAAGAATTTAAGAAAAGTAAAGGCCCACCTGCTCGTTAAGAAAGTGTGCTGACACAGAATTTAGTGAATAAGAACTTAGTTTGTAATCCCTTTGCATTACCTGCACAAAAAAGATAGGAAAAAGGGTAATTAACCATAAGGATTGTGGATGCAAGAGTAAGACATCCAGAAGATGTTTTGGATCATTCAGAAAGACATCCCAATATCATCAAATACAGTTCCATGTAAAAGGATAAAAAAGAGAAAACCTGAAGCAGATCAAATTGAACTCTCCCTTCCACCGTAACTTCCTTACTTTCCCGAGTCCCTAATTGTCTGCAGCTCCACGAGCATGGATCAGTCAACTTCCCAACAAATTATAAGGCAAGGAACTCCATTAAGTGTTAATATCAAAGTATGGCCAAAGTTGTGGTTATAGACAAATTTCTTCAACAATAATCTCCAATGAAAAATAGTAGGGGAAAAGGCTTCTTTTAGAGGTCAAGAGGCCTTAAACTGGCAGAGATGCTACCCTCTCTTATCTTCATTCAAGTTGTGTTCAAGTCTCATATGTTGGTTGCGAAAAGGTTCAGCATCAGCAAGAGTTCTTGATAATATCATGTTACACTTCATTCTTTATTGTGGTGATTAGCGTTGACAAAGTTTTGAAGATGAAACAGTCTCAATTCTCATTGTACAAATAAATGCAGTAGTTTGAGCAAAAGCTATGAGAAATAGGAATAATTTTAAGAGTGAAGAAAATAGAAAAAGATGACGTTTTTCACAACAGTAAGCATGACCAACTGAAACCAAAATTATGATATGACCTGGATGAAAAAGTCGTATCTTTGACACGGACTCTGCTATTTCTGATGCGTCCAAGTATCGGAAATTCAGCTATACCTAATACCTCAGCCCTCTGAGACCAGAAAACACATAAATGGTTTCATTAAAAATAATTGCATATAATGATGCCTGTCTCTGTGTCAACCCAGGGGTGCATACCGAAATAATATTGAAGCAAAAGTGACAGAAAAGCAAAGATGTAATTTTTCCACCTGAATGAGGTAAGGCAAATCAAATTTGCAGATGTTATAACCAATTATAATATCTGGGTCCACTTCACGAATAAAATCCTGCATTGAAAATAAAAATTAAAAGTCACCGAAAACAGAAAGGATGTGTTTCCACAAGTAGATCAGGCGCTACTTACACAGTGGCATATAAGAAAGGAAAACACTGCTGCATCATGTTATGAAAAGGAGAGCATCCTTTTTTAAGGACAAAAGGTTATAACTTTCCCATCACTTTTTTCTTTTTCTTCTTTTTTTTTTGAAAAATACAAGCTTGCGTGCAATTCAAGTAGCAAGGACAAGGGAAATATGGTAAATCCCTTCCCATACTAAATTTTACTGAATCTCTGCCAACCTTGCCCTCTGTCGTAATTATCATGTTAACATAAAATACGTTGGAAAGTAAAAACAACACAAAGTTATCAGAAGTTAAAAACTAAGGTTTCTGAAACACGTAATCAAAGTCATGAAGAGAATGCTTTCTGGCCAGCACAGAAGAAAATTGAAAGGCACAATAATGAATTGCACAAACGGCACTATCTGCTATAATTTTGCTTAGGGTACAAGATTTTTTTCCAAGCACAAAATTTATGCTAAAAATGTTACCCTCCAAGCTAATAAAACTTCTTTTTCTGTCTCAAATGACATGACATCAACACCAACAATTGGTGAGCAGGACTTAAGGGTCATCACATTACGAACAAATGGCTGATCCTCTCCTTGCAAGGTAACCAGATTGGCAACCTGAAAAGTAAGAAAATTTGCGTCAGCAACCAAAAGCTCAAGGACAGCAGCATACCATATAATTCAATATTAAATTAGCGGTGTGTTTGACACCCATTTTTTGAAGATAAAAATTTTTAGAATAGTGATTGATGGGAGAATGTGTGGTGGAAAAGTTATGAAAGTTTTAGATTTGTGTGTAATATTATTTTATTGGAAGAATGTGTCGTTGAAATGAAGTAAGATAAAAAATTAAAATGAGAATGAGATAGAGAATGGGTGCCAAACATGAGCTAGTTCTGTGAATATATATTAAAAGATGAATTCACTATAACCTGGATGACAGGATCATGAGTGGGCTCAGGAAAAAGGCCTTTACGACCAGCACACTCAATGTCAAAACTTAATATGCGAAATGGTGCCATTTTCGAGAACCCCCCTTCAGGAGCATGGCTGATCAAGTCCGAAACGCTGAGATGAATTATCAAGGAAAGTATTTTTACAAGAAATAAAATCCTAAATAAAATGGTACGTGCCTCCGTGCTTAGATGCTACAAAACTTCTGTGAGAGGATACAGGCAATCAAACTCTAATTGGGAATAGGAGAGATTGCGTGCTGTCTTTTTATACTTTCCAACTGGAACTTCTATCCAATTGCCACCAACAATGTTGTGATCAATCATGAAACGGAGAGCAAAAAGAACGTTACTCTCAAACGTCATAAAACTCTTCATACCGAGTCCATCAATTTGTATGCCTCTATCAAGGATACCTGCCAAATACGCATTTTAGATGGGCCGAGAACAATAAGAAATAAACAAAATGGATCATATGATCAACCCCTTTAACATCAAAAAACTACATCTGCACTTCTCCTTTCGTTGCATATGTTTCTACAATATCTAAAAGATATCCATTCTCTCCATCTAATGATGCTGCAAACAAGAAGTCAATTCAAGAGTACTTA
The DNA here is from genome assembly GCA_035079005.1 of Fraxinus americana. Lineage (NCBI taxonomy): Eukaryota > Viridiplantae > Streptophyta > Magnoliopsida > Lamiales > Oleaceae > Fraxinus > Fraxinus americana. The sequence continues at coordinate 7,090,798 of CM068706.1, read as the reverse complement.
CTGTGCATCGATAGCAACTACAGGCAACACATAAGGACCTCTCATTCATCTCTAACACACAAATAGAGGAATGCCAAGCAACTGGAAAACTACCAACGGTAGAAATATAATTTTGCAGAGCATAAGAAAATCCAAATAAATACCACGGCAGCTAGTGACCATTGTTGGCAATGCCACAACAATCTTAAGGAAGGACTGAGAACTCTGTTGTTGATAATACATAATGCTTCTTCTCTGAACCAGTTCAATACGCCGAACAAATTTTGGAACCATGCTGTTTCTGTTTGCTTCTCTCATCCTACCCTGCATTAACCATGTCCACAACAAATGCAACCGCACAAGTGAACGAAGTCACAGACGGAAGTATACTATTTAAGAATACATAATTATTCAATTGAATTGAAGAAACTACCTCAAGAGCTTGATGAAAGTGAGAGATATCATCGGGGCCCATTCCAGGAGGACAACATACGTAGAAATATGGTTCAAATCCATGTACATGACAGCAAACACTATGTCCTGGCAAACATGTAGTATAATTAATATTTAGAAATGAAAAACACATGACATTATGTACTACCTGGATGCAAAATAACTGACTTAGTTTCTTCAAATATCTTACACAACCATTATTATTAATTGCACAGTAGATTACAACACAATAGGTAGATGAACACGTCCAACAGCCAGGATTCAGTATAAACACAACTATTTGAAGCCAGAGCATTAACTTTCTTGAGTGAAAGAACCCAATCAATCAGCAGTCACATGGTAATAACATAGGAGGATGTATTCAACTTGGACTTTTAAAGACTTATTTAAATAAGGGTGCGTTTGATGGATATTATTGAGAAAAGAATGTATTTTAAATAGTGATACGATAAAAAATATGTTGTTAAAATATAAGGAAAAGTTATTGATGTGATGGAAAATATTATTTTATTGAAAAATGTGTAATTGAAAATGAGTTTTGAAAGAATGTGTACCAAACAGGGGATAAATGACTTTTGTGGAGTTTCATGAACTTTTATTGACTTTTATAGACTCAATGAAAGTCTTTCATACACCTCTAGAGACTTCCATTTAAAGAATTCTATATAATTCAATTTCACTTTACAGACTATCATTTTACAAAAAAAATTCTTGTACATCAACTTATATGTTTATATAACTTATTCCACGTCCCTGTTTTATTGAATTATTTATTTATAGACTAAAATGTAATAATATTCTGAACCGCTACTCTCATGACACTAACAAAATTATATTTCTCTTTTCTAAAAGCATTTTTAAAAGAATATAAATGATATAAGTCACCTCAATTAGAGAGTAAACAAAATTATAACATTTCAATACACTTTTATGAAAAGAAAAAAAAAATCTCTTATGTTCAATATTATCAACATGTACAAACCTTTAGAAAGTTACTAAACTAAACGAGCAACCAATACATAGAAATTTCATTACAAATTAATCTTTTTTTCATAAAATTTTAGCTAAAATTGATCCTTTTCCGTTAAAAAAAAATTGTAGGAAATGATGAAAAAAAGAAAGAGAAATCTTACAAGAATTTTTACCTTACTAATTGATCCTTTTTCCATAGAAAAAAGGTAAAAATGAAGAAAAAAGCAGAGAAAAAAAGAAAATGTGACTATTAAAAAGAGAATAATAATAATAAGTTGAATAGAGAAAAACATTGATTTTTGTATCGTGGCTCAAGAGTTCGTAGAATGGAGGAAAGAGAAATATTGAAGAAAGAGATATTACAGATTGAAAGACATACTTTTGTGGAAGTGTTTCAAAAATTTTGGGGGTGGATGAGAGACTTTCTGTTTAGAAGTTTTTATATTAAGAATTTTATAAAAGTCATTTGACATTTTGAATTCTGTTAGGGTCTAAAAGGGCGGGATTCCAATCCCCATTAAGCCTGGGCTTTTGGGATCAATGGTTGTGTCCTTAACAATTGGTATCAGAGCACCCCCACGTCAAGGGTTCGAATCCCGGAAGGGGCGACACAAGCAAAGTGCCAAATACCAGCAGCTCGGATCTGGGCCGGCTGGTAAAGCGAAGGTTGTCTTGTAGTGGGCCGCCGTGGACGTCGGATCTTGGGTCGTGGGGTAATGTTAGGGTCTAAAAGGGCGGGATTCCAATCCCCATTAAGCCTGGGCTTTTGGGATCAATGGTTGGGTCCTTAACAAATTCGTCGTAACTTTTTTAAGATTTGTAAGAAGTCTTTGATTGAGGCCCCGTTTTGCATGATTTTTACTTTTGTTTTTGCTTTTGCTTCATGTAGATGAACTTATAAAGAAAGCTACCTTAATTTTTGTTTAGAAACAAATTTTGAAAAGAGCTTCATATGTCGAAAGTGATTTTAGAGAAAGCCACGTTGGACAAGCTTCCTCTAAAAACTTTTGACAAAAGCACTTTCATAAAATTAGTCAAACAGGTCCAAAAGTAAGTTTTAAGTCTCAAAAGCTCATTTTATCTTTTCAAAAGCCATGTCAAACGAACCATTAATGTCTATGATACTTGGACTCGGGGTACGGGGCATCGGGTAAGAGTACACATCTAAGTGTCGGATCTTTTATTTGCTAAAATGTATGATATGTGGACAACACTACAAAGAGTCCGAATTTCGAACACGGATATGTGGATACGTCTTTCAAACTTTAATTTTTTTCAACAAAAAACCACATGTAAAAAGTTGATTAAAATAAAATCTTTTTAATTTTATAATTTAAAGATGTCACATCCTTTTTTAATTTTAAAAGTGTCTTGCACGTTAATGGAAAAGAAAGAGATTTGGCTTCTTTTACAAGTTTGACTTTTCATTAGGGTAAAATGGTAAATTAATGTGATTCAAAAGTATTTTTGTTCTTGAATTCGGGTAAAATGGTAATTGCGAGCCAATTAATTTCTTTCATTTTCAATATAGCCAAAAACGGCTCTTCGCATATTCTACAACAAATTAGGGCTTCTACAATTCTTCTTCAATCCACACTCATCATGTAGCGATCGCGAACTTTTAAATTATATAAATTAATTTTCTCGAAAAACGTGTCGCTAAAACGTAACCCTAATTTTCTAGAGAAACGCGTTCGTCTAGCCGTTATAAAAAAACGAATTCAATCCATTCGGTTGAATCCAATCCCGAATAATAATTTTATTATCAATTTCGAATTATTTTATTTATATCAAATTTTTATTAAATTACATAAGCCCAATGTTTAAGCTCAATTATATAAGTCCAACAAGAAAATCATTTTAATCCAAATCACCTAAGCCCAATTAGAAAACCCTACATCCAAATGATAGGCCCAACTATTCATAGCCCAATTGGCCCAAGTGGCACATAGGGATTTGTGCCCTAACATTTCCTATTTTATTCACCATCACCCCATTCCCCCTCTCCTCCAAAAATTCACGCAGCCAACTAAATCCATGTGGTAAGAAAATTTATCTATCTCTCCAACATTCTCTCTATTCCCAATGTGAGACACCATTGATGCTAGAAAATCAATTTCTAGCATCAACAGTGTAATCATCAAGACAATGCAGCTCACAACACCATTCACCAAACCATCACTGCATTCATCACCAACACTGCACCACCTTAACCACAACATCGCCAACACACCCAGCACTATAGCCAACACACGGCCACCATCCCAGCAGAACACCCAACTCCAACCCCACCAACCCGACTGCAAACCCAAGCTGCAGCCATCCACCCCACGTTCCAGCAGTATTGAACCATCAAGAATCCAAACCCAGTTGCAGCACACACGAGCTGCAGGCTCAACCTAAGTTTCGAACACCAAGCTACAGCCAAACACACAACTCCAGCACCCAATTCTGAATCACACCACAAACTGCAAGCACACCGCAAGCAAACACCCAAAATCCACCGAAAACGCCACCCTTTCACCTCCAAAATCGACAGCCAGCCTCACCCAAAAATCTACCTCAAACCACTACAAAAACCAAAGAACAAGAAGACCCAAAGACTTACCTTATTCCCCACCCGTTTTCAGTTTGATTGCCACCAAGGAGCTCAAAGAAATCGAAGCCTAAGCCCTCGGTTCGTGCGCCCAAACTCCTCCCAGCCACCCACCCTCACACCAACGCCACCACGCGACTGTGGCGCTAACCCCGTTCGCTAGCAGTTGTGACGAAGGAAGGGGCAGAGCCCCTTCCCGTCGAGAGACCCTCTTTCTCTCTCTGGTTCGAAAATGAGAGAGAGAGAGGGATGGAAATGGTTTTATTTTTATTTGATTTTTATTTTAATTTTAATTTTAGATTTTTAATTTGATTTTGATTTTAGAAATTATAACCCTAAGCCCCAAAGTTTTAAAATGTTTATTTAAGTCTTTACAGTTTTCATTATTTTTAAATCAGCCCTAAGCTTTAAGTATTTTAAAGTTCATCCTCTAATTTTATTTTCAGTTTTAGATAATGTTTAATTTAGTCCCTAGTTTAAATAAGTTATTTATTTCAGCATTTAACTTTATTCCAGCTTTATTTTATTTACAGTTTAGTCCTTAAACTCATATAAGTTATTTAATTCAGCTTTTAAGTTTTATTTCAACTTTATTATATTTACAATTGAGTCCCTAATGTATAGAAATTATTATTTCAGTCTTAAAATTTTATTTTCAGCTTTAATATATTTACAGATTAGTCCTTAAACTATTAAAAATTATTATTTTAGTTTTCAACTTTTATTTTCAGCTTTAATATATTTACAGCTTAGTCCTTAAACTTATAAAAGTTATTATTTCAGTTTTTAACTTTTAATTCCAGTTTTATTATAATTACAATTTAGTCCCTAAACTCATGGAAGTTATTATTTTAGCCCTTAAAGTTTTCTTTTCAAATTTAATAAATTTTCAATTTAGCCCCTAAACTTTACTTTATCATTTTAAGTCATTTATTTCAATTCCAATAATTTTCAATTAAGCCCTTGACCTTAATTTCAACACTTTAAATTTTAAAGTTTTGAAATACTGATTCAAACTTATTTTCTATTGGCTAGACGAAACGTACGGACAATTAGGAGATTGAAGTTACTTCTCGCACCATTTTCACGAAACTCGAGATTTTGAGGTAGACTCGCCACCATTAATTAGTTTAAATTATAATTGCATGCTTTATATGAATTTACGTGATTTATATGCTTTATGTATAGGATGAGAATGTGTCATATGAGATATATGATATTGTTATGCTTGCCATAACTTATATGCTTAATTGCATGAGAAAGAAAGAAAGAATCTCTTATGAGATAAGAAGAGAATGTTATGCATAACTTATGTGCTTCATCCGCACAAGAAAGAAAGAACTACCCATAGCCTGTATTTTAAAGAGCCTATGATTTTCAAGAAAATGAACCAAAGATGATATCACGTTGTATATTGCATAAGTGTGTATTCAATTATTCTGTAAATTAATTATCGGCGATGAATCTACTGAGTATTTCTTCGAAATACTCATTCTGCTATTTTAACAACATTTGCAGACTTCGGAGGCGATCGAGATTGATCCGGCAATGGTGACATAAAATTTGATTATCGAAATTATTAAATTTTCGAATTTATGTATTGAAACATTGTTAACGTATTTTTCGTTTCCGCTATTCCAAAACATGATATTTAAATTTTGAACAATTATCCAATGTATTTTTTTTCTTGCCGACAAAGTTTTCAATTGCAAATGTGATTTTAAAAATTAGGTTATTTCCGCAAAATTGATTGACAAAATTAGGGCAAAAGACGATGACATGACAATCCGGGTTAACAGAACTCGGGGCGCTACACATCAGCCGCCCACACACCTTCAATTCTTCTTAAAACATATTAAGTTTATGTCCTTCAACAGATTAAGTTTCACAGCTGGCAAGTTTTCTATGTTCATTATCGGTTTCTTCGCGGTGGCGCCTCCATGGTCAGCCTTCCTAGGTTTCCGTGTCGACTTAAAAATTGAAGGACTCGCCCCGTATTTCTACCAATACCCATGTCGCATCGCGTAGACATGTGTATGCCAGCCCAAATGCCAAGTCAGAGCATCACGGATTAATACCTTAGGACTTTTAAGGATATTTAAATACTCCATATTGAATACCCAAGACTTTTATAGTCTTAAAAAGTCTAGATTGAATACCCTCCCCTTAGCATCAGATTGTTTTGTGAACCAAAAGAAATTATTCACAACTTAGATCTTTAATTTGATCTTATATGCTGGAATATTAAACAAGAACAACCATTATACTAGATGAAAGCGTAGCTGCATCTCTAACTTTCAGAATAGTAACAAGCACTGTCTGATTTCGTACACTGGTTAACCTGCACAGAAATTTCAACTTCAAATTTCAAAGTGCTATGATCTCTTCTTCAAGCCAACTCTTTTCATCACCAGATGCAAATGAAACCTAGTTGTCCCCCCATTAAGATTAATTTCCACACATGTAACTACTGTACCTATCTGAATATTTTATGCTGTATTTTATTGATGCACCTTAATTATGCTCTGTTTTGACTTCTAAACATGCAACATTAGTTGAAAAAATGGGACAATCCCGTTTTTTGTTCATTGAACTTAAAACTTTCGAACTCGTTATTGAAGGAGGCGGTGTTCCTAGAGTGCGCATTAATGAGATGAGCAGGGGCATGGTTCGTTCTGTTGTTATGGGTCGAGCATGTGCAATAAGAGTGGCTGGTGCCATCGACGATCTGATTTCTAAACCTTACATTGAGTCATTTGTTCGATCTTTTCGGGTGGGGGACATTGTTATCCTCTTGCAACGTTGCTCTAATCCTAAAGGCAAGTATATCTCTATCCAGGAGATCCATAGGGGTGGCCGGCAGGGAGCCATTATCATTCCAGAGGGAAGAAATAGCGATGGTTGGCGTGGATTCGGATTGGAGTTACGTCGGATTTTTTCCATTGATATCGATAGGGGGTCGAAATCTGCAAAGGTGGAAAAACAGAATTATGTGGCCGGAACTGTGAAGGGGAAAAAGTCATTCGCTGCGGCGGCGGCGTCCTCCACCGCCATATTGGGCGGAGCAAGAAAGAGAAAGCAGGAGACAAATAAGGCGGAAGATTTTCCTAAGATTGTGCAAGATTTTCAGCCAAAAATTGATAAGGTGAATCTTAATATGGCAAATTTTATTCCAGACAGCTCAGGGACAGATTTAGGTTTGCTAAAATTAAGTTTGAATATCCATATTGAACGTGGGCTGGATGGGGTTTGGGGAGTGAAGCAAGCCCAAGTCGTTGGACCCAAACAAGGCCCTGGGGGGTGCCTTAATAATTCTGATTCTGTTAACCGTCGAAGCCCAATGGACCACACAAACTTATACACACTCATAATCCAAAAAGTCCAAAGCTTTTTGGCGAGCCAAATCCGGATCCAAGCCCAATCTGTTACAATCACAATTTGACCCTCCATCAACAGTGTCTAAGCTTGGTATTTCAAAGGGGACTGCGTTGACATCTACAATTATGGATCCGACAAATAGTTCCGCCGTTACGAAGGAAGCGACGGGCTCCGATATGGGCGTTAAGGCCTTGATCCCACATCCTGGCGAGCCTGTGACGCGTACGTGGGGTTCGTCATCTGATTGGGTTCTCGAACTCCGTGATGGGCGACGGTTATCCATTCCCGTCTCTCTTCTTCGCCCATATGTGGGTGAACTTCAGAAGTCCGAGCAGGTAATTCCAGGTGAGTTGGGGGAGGTGGAAAAGGCTGATGTGGGTTCGGATGGGTTTAGTGGGGAAGCAGGCGACGATGAGGGGGAGTCTGTAGAGGGGGCTGAATCGGAATTTTCTGTAGGGGACAGTGTTGTGGCATGTTGGGAGGGGGAGGAAGGTCCTTTGGAGGTCCTGCCGTTGGCATCAGTGGTTCAACAAGAAGGGGAAGTGATGAAAGGGTTAGTAGCTCCAGGTGAAGTGAGCTGTGAGGTGGCTGGGGAATCCGAAATGGGTAAGGAAGGAAAGGCTGATCCGATGTCGGAATGGGTGCTGGGCAAATATCATCTTTTTGGAGAATTTGTGGGGGCTTCTTATGAGGGTTATGAAGAGGAAGTTCTTGCTCTCTTGAAATCCATTGATTCTCGCCGCACTAACATTGCAAGTGGGGGTGAATTGTCTGTTCAGTCTGGCAGATCAGAGAGGAAGGGAAACAGGGAGTTAAAAGCCCTGGTGAGCACAATCAATTATGATGCGGGGTCAACACGTAGTAGAGCTAGTTACAGGGATAGGGTCCTGATGATTACCCAATGAATGTAAAAATTCTATCCTGGAATGTTCGTGGGCTTAATGATAGGGATAAATGTCTCCAGGTTAAAAGTTATATTAAGCAATGGGGAGCAGATATTATCTGTCTCCAGGAGACTAAGATTGAACTGGTTTCCAGACGTCTGGTTCGCAGTTTGTGGGGTATTCCTCAGGTGGATTGGATGTTTCTTGGTTCTGTTGGTGCCTCTGGGGGTGTTTTGTTGATGTGGGATCGTAGGGTGGTGGAAAAAATTGATGAAGCTGTGGGATATTTTTCGGTTTCATGCAGATTCAGAGGTGTTATTGATCAGTTTGAATGGGCATTTTCTGGGGTTTATGGCCCACAAACTGACAGAGAGAGGTCTTCGATGTGGGATGAGTTGGCTGGCTTGGCGAGTTGGTGGGGCATCCCGTGGTGTATTGGAGGGGACTTTAATGTTATCCGCTTTCCCACAGAGAGAATGAGGGGGGACGTGTTCACTCCAGCCATGCAGGACTTTTCGGATTTCATTTCTCAATTTGGGCTTCTGGATATTCCATTGGAGGGGGGCAATTTTACATGGTCCAATAACCGTATGGATGTCTCTATGTCTCGTATAGATAGATTTTTATTCTCAACAGATTGGGAAGATCATTTTCCAGCCATTCATCAAAAGCGTATCCCTAGACTCTTGTCTGATCATTATCCCATTATGTTGGAGTGTGGGGACTTTTCCAGGGGTAAGAGACCCTTTCGTTTTGAAAATATGTGGTTGAAATCAGATGGTTTTGTGGATCAGGTGAAGGGGTGGTGGGAGTCTTATCACTTTGAAGGATCCCCGAGCTTCATTCTGGCTAGGAAATTGAGAGCTCTTAAAATAGATTTGAAAAAATGGAATGAAGAGGTTTTTGGTAATGTTCAGAATAGGAGGCGGCAGGCTATGTCTGAACTAAGTGTGCTGGATGGGGAGGCGGAAATACGTCCGCTATCTAGTGAAGAGAAAGCTCAGAAATTTAGGCTGATAGAGGAATTAGAAAGGTCTTTTCTGCAAGAGGAGATCAGTTGGCGTCAGAAATCTCGAGCCCTTTGGTTACAAGAAGGTGATAAAAATACTAAGTTTTTTCATCGCATAGCTAACTCTCATCGCAGGTATAAATCCATATCTTCCCTGATGATTAATGGTGTGCTGACTAATGATCAAGAGGCAATTTCGACGAGCATCATTCAATTCTATCGAGATTTATACCAGGACGGAGGGACTAGGAGACCAATGCTTGATGGCCTTGATTTTTCTATGATCTCAACTGAGGATTCGACATGGTTAGGGAGACCCTTTGAGGAGGAGGAAGCGTTGGGAGTTATTCAAGGTTTCAATGGAGATAAATCTCCGGGTCCAGATGGTTTCTCTATGGCATTCTTTCAAGTCTGTTGGGGTGTTGTTCAATCGGATATCATGGCTGTGTTGAGGGCTTTTCATGTGTCTGGAACTTTTGAAAAAAGTCTTAATGCTACATTCCTAGCCCTTATTCCAAAAAAGGTGGGGGCGATTGAGGTGAAAGATTTCCGTCCTATCAGTCTTGTGAGTGGGCTTTATAAGATCTTGGCAAAAATTTTAGCTAATAGGTTGAGGGTGGTGTTGCCAAAGATAATTTCCACGTCTCAGAACGCTTTTGTCCAGGGGAGACAGATTTTGGATTCGGTTCTTATAGCCAGTGAATGCTTGGATAGTAGACTGAAGAAGGGAGAGCCGGGTGTTTTATGCAAACTTGATGTGGAAAAAGCATACGATCACGTGAATTGGGAATTTCTCCTCTACTTGCTTCGGAGATGCGGTTTTTCGCAGTTATGGATTTCGTGGATACGTTTCTGCATTTCTACGGTTCGGTTCTCTATCCTTATTAATGGCAACCCAAGTGGTTTTTTTGAGAGTTCGAGGGGCCTCAGGCAAGGAGATCCGTTATCCCCTTTACTTTTTGTTATTGTTATGGAGGCTCTTAGTCGAATTATGGATCGGGCTATTCGTGGAGGTCTTCTTTCGGGTTTCATGGTGGGTTCCCCTCATGATCAACAAGTTTGGGTCTCTCATTTGCTTTTTGCTGATGATACTTTGATTTTTTGTGATGCTGATCCGATTAAAATCGAGCATTTGCGATCAGTGTTTTTGTGGTTTGAGGCGGTTTCAGGGCTGAAGATTAATTTGGGCAAGTCTGAGATGGTTCCTGTGGGCGAGGTCCCAAATTTGGAGATCTTAGCCCAAATATTGGGCTGTCAAACTGGGTCCCTCCCTATGAAATATCTAGGGCTGCCTTTGGGTGCCTCCTTTAAGGTTAAATCGATTTGGAATCCAATCATTGAGCGTATGGAGAGGCGTCTAGCAGGATGGAAACGCCTTTATTTATCAAAAGGGGGGAAGGTAACCTTGATTAAGAGCACTCTCTCTAGTTTACCCACTTACTTCTTATCGCTCTTCCCTCTTCCGGCTGGGGTGGCACACCGCTTAGAGAGGATACAGAGGCATTTTCTTTGGTCTGGTATGGGGGAGGAGACAAAATTCCACTTGGTCTCGTGGTCCCAGGTTTGTGAGCCTGTTCAATATGGTGGGTTGGGGGTGAAGAACCTCCAACGTTTCAATAGGGCTCTTTTAAGTAAGTGGTTATGGCGTTTTGGTATGGAAAGGGATGCTCTGTGGCGCCAAGTGGTGGTGGCTAAATATGGCAGCAACTGGGGGGGTTGGTGCACAAAGGAAGTAAGGGGATCTCATGGGGTGAGTTTATGGAAGTCTATTCACAGAGGTTGGTCTTCGTTCTCGAGACATCTGTTTTATTGGGTGGGGGACGGATCTCGGGTGAAATTCTGGCATGACAGGTGGTGTGGTGAAGTGTCATTGAAGGAGTCTTATCCGGAGCTTTACTCCATCGCTATAGCCAAGAATGTGTCAGTAGCTGATCTCATGTCTCACACTAATGGTATGCTTCAATGGGATGTACTCTTCTCTCGGAGTGTGCAGGATTGGGAGTTGGAATCAATCTCCTCCTTCATGGAACTCCTATACTCTACACCGGTGCATGGTAGAGGGGAGGATTTGATTTGCTGGGGTTCTCCGGGTTCTAAGACTTTCACAGTTAAGAGTTGTTACCGTTATTTGAGTTCCCCATATCTTAGAACTTTCCCTTGGAAGTGTGTGTGGAAATCTAAGGTCCCTCCTCGAGTGGCCTTCTTCTCGTGGACTGCAGCATTGGGGAAGATCTTGACTATTGATAATCTTCGAAAACGTGGCCTTTTCTTGGTTGATTGGTGTTGTTTATGTAGGGAGAGTGGGGAGAGTCCTGACCATATTCTTCTGCACTGTAAGCTTGCTCGAGAGTTGTGGGATTTGGCGTTTACTTTGTTTGGTGTCCAGTGGGTCATGCCAAGAACGGTTTTTGATCTTCTCACATGTTGGAAGGGGCCTTGGGGCAGTAGTAGGACTACCTTGGTGTGGAGAGTTGTTCCTCACTGTATCTTTTGGTGTATTTGGAGGGAAAGAAATGCTCGACATTTCGAGGACACCGAGACGTCCATCCCAGAGTTGAAGAGTAGTTTCTTTCATTTATTGTTCGAGTGGGTTAAGGGTTTGGGTTTTCAATCCATCAGCTCTCTTGTGGAGTTGTTGAACCATTGTAATCTGTGACTCTTTTGTCCTTTTGTATACTTCTAGTATACAGGGACCTTTTTAATATATGTTTTAATTACTTATCAAAAAAAAAAATATATTTTATGAGTTTAAAATTATGCTTCACTTTAAAAAGTTAAATTTGTTGCACGTTATAGAGTAGTTGAGAGATTGAGAGAGCGAACCTTCCTTGGTTACCCCAAATATCCTGATAATTGCAGCTGGACCTGAAGAGTTTGACAGCAATTCTTTGTGGCTATCACCAATCACATAGTCAATCTCCAACTGTTGAAATACTTGAAAATAAATGATAAAAAAGTTACATCACAAATCCCATCACAACTCTCGGCAAAAATTCTAACCTTTCCTTTAAACCCCTAAAGTATATAACATTTGGAGCAGTTATAATTGGCGATATCAAGGGACAATAATACAAAAAAAGGGGTAAAATGGATTGCTCGCCGAAAAGGGTATGAAAAGGTTATAATTGGCGATATCAGGGAATGCAACTAATCGTTATTTGATTCTAAACAAAGTCAATATTAGCAGTTCCAGCAAAACCCACTAGAAAAGGGTATGGAAATTGAAGGGGAAAATACGACTATATGTCATGTAGGATATGCTTCAAAGGTTGTACCTTGCCCTATTATATCGATCTAAAATGTTAGTGCGAGATTAGCGAGTCGATTGTGACCATTATGCTTCAGTGATCGTACAAGTTCCAGAAAGCCCCAATTTTAAAACCCTAAGAACCCATACCTCTCCCCAATCCCCCTTGTGAGGAAGGTAAAAGAATTGGAGCGCATGTTACATTGGCAGCAGCGGAATTGAAGTGTTCTGAGTTTTATTTCATCACTTACTAATGTTCTGAGACTGATTGATGTATGATGAAGAGAGCGCAGGACGTTTCCACTTCCCCAGACGCTCGGAGAGGGCGCGGCGCTGCGAGTCCTCCTCTTCGTACTGAAGAAGGGTTTCCTCGAGGAACACGTCTTCATCGAACTCCTCTTCTTCCATGGATGTGCGCTGCTTCTGCTGGGGTGACGGTGTCGCCGGCGCCGGAGTTGGCGGCGCTGGGCGTTTCCGGGTGTTGCCATTGGTGCCCATGAGTTGTGGTGGTGGTGGGTTTTGGGAGGGAAATGTGAGCGATATTCCCGCCAGTATTGGGAAGGTCAGATATTTATAGGGGATGGTTTGGAATCTTTAGATCACGTGAGAATCGCGTGATGAAAAAACCTTGAATGTAGATTTTTTTTATTTATTTATTTTTTCCTTATATCCCTACTAAATAAAAGAGCCACTTTTCAATTTACTGTTCACACTTTCGTCCCTATGAAACGACACCGTTTTGGCATGAAACGACACCGTTTTGGCATGAAAAACAAAAAATTAGTGGAAGAAGCCGCTAGAAGAACACGTGCCTTCCTACCAAATAAAAGAGAGAGAGAGAGAGACTTTTGACGCTATTTTCTCGTTTTTAGGTTTTCTTAGTTCCGCTTATAGCGTTTTCAATCCCAGATAATGGTTTCTTGTATCTCCACCACCAGCTTCCCAGATCCCGTGATTATTTACAGATCTACAGCTAGAAGAACCCGGTAGAAGAACCTGTGCCGTGTAGAGGTATTTTTTTCGTTCAGTTCCGTCTCTATTAGGGTTTTCGATCCTGTGTCGTGGTTCCCCGTGTAACTCCGCCACCGCTTCCCGCATCCCGTACTTATTTACGGATCTACAGCTATCTCGTTTGATTTCGATGGGTTTTAAAAGATTTTATTTATTCGTGCCTTATGTTCTCCTGGACCGCATTTTGGAGGACAATCTATGGGTCGTTGAAGGCTCGCGAAGCCATTACTCCCGTGTCATCGAGGAGTCCTCTTTTCGGTAAATTTGTTTCCTTCTTTTTTTTTTTTTTGATTGAGTATGTTTTGTAGTGTTTCGTGGTAAAGTTGATTACTCTTATTAACTCCCCCAACAATTACCGTCATTTCCTTCCTCCTTGTCCTCAATGTCGTGGTTCTTGTTAACAGAATGAACGACTGTACAGATTCCTTCGGGCGGCGATGAAAAGCTCCTTTCCGGTAGCCATTTCGATAGCCGAAGTCGAGGACCAGTCCCGCCGTACGCTTCGGTGGTGGGTATACGTATTTATTTTGTTATACAAAGAAAGGAGAAACTCATTTACTCATTTTGATTCTTGCATTTAGAACCCTATTTTCCGTACTCTCTTGATTCCTATTCGATTCTTCCAAATTCTTTCTCCAAATCTCGTGTCATCTGGTTCTTCTTCTCCAGTTCTTAATTTACGGTTCAAAATGAACACTTTGCTGTAAGTTTTTCATTGTTTGGTTTAGTTTTTACTGATTTTTACCTTTGTTCTATATGAAAATAAAGAATAAAGAAAAGGTACTTGAAAACCCGTAGCCCAAAACCATAAATATTTTTGTTCCATAAATTTTCACGATAATGTGTAACAATTTTAATTTCTTGTTCATTTTACTGGTGTGCCTTTCTTTTTATGTGATAATTTAAAATGCTTCCAAGAATGCCCAGTGCCCGAAACAGGGGCCAATTTTGTTTGTACCCTCATGAATTATTAGTTTTGTTGCTAAATTAAGTGCTGCTTTTATCTTAATTATATTATCAGATTTTGAAGACACTTCCTTTCACATTTTTTTAGTTGGATATTGGTTTTTGTATTTGTTTGTTGTTGATTCTTGATTAGTGTGTTCTATATACACTTATTATCGACTGGAGATTAGTATTATTTATTATTTAGATGGACTATGACTTTTTGAAAGATGAAAGTCCTAACATAAAATTATTATTACTAATGATGTGCAAGAACTGAAGTATTACTTTCTAATTTACGTGCTTCTTACTAATGATTTGGGGCGTGTAGAACACCGGTCTCTCAATGATGAAGGTATGAGCTTCTTCTATTCTATCAGATCAAAAGAAGTTCAAAATGAAAACTTAGCTTTGTTTTTTGTTTTTTGTTCATATATATATATATATATATATATATATATATATATATATATATATATATATATATATGAGTATATAGCTGTAACTTGGCTGAGATTTAAAGAGAGTGAAGAGCGATGCATATGGAGCTTTATCAGATTAAAATGAAGAAGTTAAAGTGGAAAATCCATGTTGTTGGTTTGGCTTTTAGTGTTCAAATACACAAGTTGTAATTCTGTAAGTATATAATCTTATCTCGAGGCAAATGGTTTCATTTTATGTTGTAAGAGCTAAAGAATAGGCCCCTATGCATGTGCTCAATGGAATTTTGGGCAATGTTAGAGAATGAAAATGAAATTTCTATAGAAAAATATTATAGAAATCCCTTTTTCACTATTATTTTTGTTTCTTGAGAATCTTTTATTGTTTCAATTTCAGGGAGTTTTCCGGGGCTTGGCTCAAGTATCTCCCAGGCATTAGTTTCAAGACAAATGATGGGCCTTTTAAGGTTAGACAAATAATAATTTGGCATCCCTATCTTCTTTTATAAGGGCGCGTTTGATTATTGGATATTCATGCATAATATAGTTTACAAGATTTTAAATTCTTTAATCCCATCATAAATATGAATACTTTTTCTCCTTCTTCTTCCACTCGTGGCTCGCACTCTAGCAGCACGTACTCTAGCAGGCCCATCCGTAAACTTCTCGCTTTAATTTGTTTTTTGTTTTGGTGATGATTAAGATTAATGAGGAGTTTGCTCTGTGCAACCGCCTAACTACGTTATATAGGTTTTATTGTAGTTTATTCATTTAAACATAGTGAAAGTATTGACAATGTGACCCAATTCCAAGGCTGCCTGGCTGAAATGTTGTGGACTTGACAATGTAATGGTTATTGTTGTGATTGGGTAGATAATGTCATATTTTTCACAATCCACCACATCTTGTTGATATGGTGCTTCTCCCTTCCTGAGTTTATATCTGACTACCATAAAATTTAATAATAATTTATTCTAGCAGAAAAATGAGATAGCCAACTTATCATGTCTTTTAGACTTAATGTCATAGTGGAATGTGGTGAGCGGCATGACCACATATATAGAAGAACTATGCTCTTGGTTGAACAAGTTAAAGTTAGTCAAGGAAGTCCTACTGTTACTTGTCTTCTTGAATGGCCAAGTAAGGTGTAAATATTGTGTTATTTTGGATTCAATGTATTTATTGCCTATAATTTTCTAAATTTTATTTCTTTGTAACAGTGGCAAGACTGCAATGGCAGCAACTATTGGTATTGAAAGCAATTTTCCATATGTCAAGATCGTAAGTGATTTCTCATGCTCATGCTGAGCATTTATATATATATTTTTTCATTTTTTCCTATCATATTCTGATTTCAATTTGTTTGTTTGTTAGATATTTGTTGAATCAATGATTCGGCTTAGTAAAGGAAGTAAATGTGCTTAAATTGTCAAGGTTCTATGTTTGGACATAATTTTCCTCCAATTTGTGCGGGATGTCTTGCTTGTTTTTATCTTAAAGCATTTATATGATTCCAAAAATATCTATAGATAAAATGAGCTAAGCCTTATATTCAAGAAACTTGCCGTCAGGTATATGAATCATTTGCTAGAGATGTCCAAACCATTTTAATCGTTTTTTTTTTATAAATCCTCGATTTGTGCCCCCTAGGTATACCTTCATTTCCTTTTCTCTCATTCTCTTTTGGTCGTAGAATCTTCTTAATGTTCTCTAGAATCTTTTGGCTTGATAGATATATTTTGGTAACATTAAAGTAAATGTAACTTGTATGCATAGGGTTGAGCTATGTCATTTGATACATTTTGTGATTGGTATTCAAGGATGCTTATAAGTCACCATTAAGCACAATTATCCTTGATGATATTGAAAGGTAACTACTGTGGACTCTAGATAAATAATTTATTGATTTTTTAGCATTCTTGTCTAATCTTTGTTTGCCAATAGACCTTAAGACCTTAAGACCACTAAGCATCCTTGATGATTATTTAGCATTCTGAGGGTTTAATCATACTAATAGACCTTAGGACTCCAAAAATAATTCAATTTCAACTCATTATTTCATCAAATTGCAATTTGATCAAATAATGGTCCAATTCTAGCAATCAATGATCAATAACGGGAAATGTTTCTGGTGCATAGTGTGTGTTGTGTTTAATTTCACGTTATTAGACTTGTTCAAGATGTCTTTTGGTAAGCTTCCAAGATTGAGCTTTTTGGTTTATCTTTTGGAATTAATTGATGATTGTAGGTTTTTAGTCAAGAATGATTGTTTAGGTTTACGGTACTTGATTAATCTTTAGCTTTGATTGATTTTCTCGATTTTGGATTTTTTTCATCAGTAAGCAAAAAGAAAAAACATTTTTGTCGTTCTAATGATAGGTTATAATTTATTTTATATATTTAATGAGTTCAACCATGTGGTATTATCAAATTGTTTCTATGAACAAATTGAAAACTGAATTATCTCATATGGCCTATTACTGAATGGTATTTGATCATTTTTCACTTGGCCTACACTTCAGCAACATGAGTTTTTGCTGATTTCCCTGAAGTGAGATCCTATTATAATCTCTTCAAATGTCATTGTTTTATATTTTATATGTTTGATGTTAGAATTACCTTCCAAAATTTCAGATTACATCAAATTTGTCATTAGTAAACTCAAGTTTTAATTTAGGCAGCCTCATTTTCTGCATCTTCTTAGGGAAGCTATGGACAAGATCTGGATCTTATGGTATTTTATTTATTGAAGAAAAAGAACAGGTAATAGTCAATATCATTTCTCTAATATTTTATATTCTATTTCTGATGTAACAAGAGAACTTATATAGCTCTTGTAAGTGGTTTAGTACTCAGCACAAATGAACAGGTACGATTCTTCTAAATTTTATTATCTTTTCTAATTTAATTTATGTTTGCATGAATTAGTATCCTCATTCACTATTTATTTTAATAATAAATAAATCAAATTCTAAACTATTTTCAAATTCATTTTTTATTTTTCCGTATTTCTGTTTCATTTTTTTAAAATTTATCACTATACTCTTTTCTTCATTTTCCAAAGGGTTTAAGTATAGTTTAAATTGATACATATTACTACAGTCAAATCTACTAACAATCACGTTTTATTTAGTTTACAAAATATCTAACATTGTATTTACTTTTAGAAGGAAATTACTAATAAATAAATATATATTCTGCATTGCCCATTCTTTTCTCTGTCTTCCAGATTTTCAAACCAACCTTTCTCAGAAACTTTTTCTCTTTCATACACTGCACATTAACTTATACCATGCACTTTGTCAGTGTACTATCTGATATGATGTGTATATAAAAATCTCTTCCACAGATTTCTACTTTCTTTTTTATGGTACAGTATCACAACATGTACTATATAGTAATTATATAACTTCAAAGTTTTTTTTTACTTGTTATATAAAGCCAACCACTCACAACAGAGAAAATATTGCTTCTGTCTTCCTTCTTCACGGTTCTACTTCAATATCAGGTTTGTAGTTTTGTTCTTGTTTAACTCAAAACATATTATTGTTCTTTAGTGCGTTTTTTCCCTCCTTTTATCTCCATGCTACTAAGGTTATTATAGCTTATAAAAAGACAAAACAAACAAGAAAAAGAAAAGAATTACTGTTGTGTTTCTTCATTTTTTCCTATTCTATATCAAAATTCTAGGCTATATTTCTCTTGTTTGTTTTAGCTGAAAAACACTTCTATTTTGTTTTAAAAAAATCATTCTAACTACTAAAAAAATGTTCCTTCTGCCTTCCTTCTTCACAGTTTTGTTTTGATTATCAGGTTTATATTTTTGTTCTTATTTAACTCACTTACCTCTCAAGTTCTTTTTTTTACTACTTAAGTTATAGCTTATACAAACAGAAACAAAAAGTAAAAAATGACAAAATATTGCTGTGTTTCTTCATATCCTATTCTATGTCAAGATTCTATACTATGTTTTTCTTATTTGGTTTAGCTAAAAAACAAACACTTCTATTTGTTTTTAAAAGGTGCAGTGTAAAGTATGTTTTGTGTTCACTTATCAGCCACATTTTTCTAACATCTCTTTGCTTCTACCCAACTAATACAGAGTAACATCATGAATCAAAAAATCAGTCTCATCACGACATTAGCCCCGACCAACGAAATCGACGTCCAAAGTTGTAGTTGCTGAAAAAGCACCTCCAAAATTATCACAAAATGGCCAGACCAGATACCAACACATGATCCTCATGGATGAAAGAGTAAGTTTTAGTGCAAATCGTCATTTGGTAATGAATTTATTATTTTTTATGGTAACAACATCGCTCTGCACTTTCCATTACAACATCGCTACATTATTATGTATACATATTGAGAAGTGAACTTAGACCAAATCTGTAATTTTTAGATTATTAGAGTTAATATAGTTATCTACTTATCTCTATAATAAAGAAAACTCACTTACAAATCATTTATCAGGGGTAACGAGTGTGGTGCTACCCTATGGGACAACAATATTGCAGCCTTCAAAGAAGATCTGAAAATTGGAAAAACCTACTTAATCTCAAACGCACCTGTGAAACATACAAAAGTAGGGTACAAAAATGCATATGGAGATACTCAATGGACCATTTCAGGTGCTACTCGAGTGGAAGAAACAAATGAAGATCACAGCGTACAACTATTCTCCACTTTCCAGTTCACCCTGCTTATGAATTTGAATCTGTGATGGATACAAACAAAGATTTAAGTACACTTACTTTCTCTTTTTCCTTTTTAATTTCACCAAATTTCTTTATTACATTTAGAACTCACTCTTTCCCTAACAAAACATGAATGTCGACTTAAATATTTATATTTATTATTGGCAGATGTGTTAAGTTGCCATAGACTTACGCCTAAACGTCTAATCCACATGAGAGATGGTTCAGAAACATATGTGCAGGAAGTTGTACTAATTGACAAGGAGTTAATAACATCTTCTTTATTCATTTTTTTACATGTCACATTTCACACAAAACAATATTATGTCGTAATTACTCCTCCAAACTTTCACCCAAACAATTCTACGACAATAATGTGGGATGCCTTTGTTGAAAGGGAGTGCTCTACAATTGCCTGAATGTAATATATCTAAGAAACTGCTTATAGGACTCCACTTGAAAGTATCTTCATTCAACGGTAATTATATTAATGCTTTCTCATTGCAAATAAATTTGTCCTGTAGTTTACCTTTAATTGTGTCATAGTACTTCACACCTGCAAGTGAACATGGCTGCCAATATCTTACCATCTTCTTGCTATATAGAATGCTTACTAATGTATGATTTTTTTTTTAGGGCTGACTCTATCCACAAGACCACACAGCTGTTTCTTCATTGATCATAAATTTAAGGAACTGGATGAGATGAAATTATGGTAAGTAATCCAATTTACTTCATCTGTATTAATTTTATAGAACTCCTGTAATAAAACATGTCTCCAATATCACACTTTCTTTAGCTATACAGTATTTTATATTGCATTAGTAACTTCCAATGTTGAACATTAACTTGCACATCCTGTAAATGACATTCATATGTCGATTAGTTCTATTTTGCTTACCTTTAACTTTCACATTCAGTACATGACATTCATATATGAGATTAGTTTAATTTTGCTACCTTATCTCATCCCATGCCACGTTGTGCTAAGCAAACAAAGACATCGTTTGTTACAAAATAGCGCACAAAAGCTAACTATTACCTAAAATAAAATTGTAGTACTTACTCTTTTCTCTTATCTCTTACTTATAATTCTTGGCGTAAAGGGCTCTCAACAATAGTGGAAGATTAAATGAAATCACTGCAATGAAAGCCTATCTTTTGTTAAGTCCTTCAAAGTTGTCACCTCCAGCTGCAAACAGATTTACTCAAATTCTGGAAATCCAATCTTCAGTTCTCGAAGTAATGTTTTTATTCTTATGTTTCAAATTCATTTCATTATTTTTTTACATCAATATGATCACATAGCTTCACTAAACTTTCCTTCATGTACTTTCACAGAACAAATATTTCTGGGTAAAAGCAAAGGCACACGTTCAGTCTAAGAACACAAGCTTCTGGTACCTGTCATGTAACAACTGTAATAGGGTTTCCAATGCCAACAAAGCAGGAGAAATGTACTCCTGTAGGTTTTGCAAATCTAGCAACTCAATTGCATCTCCAAGGTACGCACTTCATCCTTCAACACACTACACAATAATTTCAACCACTTCATTTCTTTTATTCAATTCGAAGTTGATAGTAATGTTCTTATCACGTCATTTTCTTCCACCATAAATTTCCAGTTTCACTAACATCTATTTTTACTACGAGCAGTGATGTAATCTTGGAGGATTCAACAGTGCAATCTAAAAGCTTCGATCATGGGTGAATGTGGCCAGAAAATCTTGGGTTGTCTGCAAATGTACTCATGAAAAAGCATGCCGATGTACCAATTCTATTCAACTTTGTCATTTTCCTTCTCCCTAAAATATATGTTCATTACCATTTTTTCCTAATCAATTCTCTCATGTTTGTAGGACACTATCCTATCTAATAATGAGGACATTCGCATAGATATTGAGGATGAACATATCTTTTACATTAAAGCACTTCCAATGGCCGTGGCTCACCCTCAACAAAATGCACCGCTTCTTCAGTTCAAATACGAAATAATATTCATGCTTGATCCAAATTGAAACATACGCTGCTCCCGTAAATGGTGTCTGGTAACGAGGGAAAGGATAAAATCAATATGGAAGACGTTACACCTTCCGACAAAATTGTGTTGCCTCGCCTCCACCCGCTAAGCGATCTCTATTCCAAAATCCAGATGAGCAACCCAACACTACGAACAAGAAAGCGAGAAAAAATAGTGGCAGAGACAAAAACGCAATTTCGAATGCCCCTCAAAAAACTCCTGTGATGCAGTTTGAACCATGATGAATAAAGTCTTTTTTGGCTATAGCTTCCAATGGAACACTTGCTGTGTTACACTTTGAGGATTTCAAATTGAGAAGTTGTATTTTCTTTTGGACCCCAATCCTCATTCCTGTATGCTTTATAATTATATTAACTGCTCAAGGGGCTGAATGATTGACAGGGAAATACTCATTGTGTAACAAGTATTTTTTGTGTGTTCTAATGAAGTATGGTTACTCTATTATTTTCTTTCTTTCTACCAGCAGTTTCTTATTTCACATGTCCTCTATTTGCAAACATTTTAGTTTTGAGTACTTATAATATCCAAAATGCTTTCTTTTTCATTTTTAAACAGGAATTTCTTCTTCACTTACATGTCATTCATAACTTTACTTCCATCTATTTATTGTATTGTACATATGCAGTCCCAACGCTAATATGCACAAGGAGAAAAACGCATGCACGTGCATCGCACGTGCCTCCACTAGTACTAATATAAAATAGGCAATCCGCATGTTACTATTCATTCAAGATATAGAGGGTGTTTGAAATTCATTTTTTGGAGAATGAAATTTTTAGAATAGTGATTGATGGGAGATTATGTGATGGAAAAGTTATGAAAAGTTTTAGATTTGTGTGTAATATTATTTTATTGGAAGAATATGTGATTGAAATGAAGAGAGATAAAAAAATGAGAATGAGAATTAGATAAAAATGGGTGTCAAACAGGGCCATATTTTACTTTTTCCATTTTATCCCTCTCTTTCCTCTTTCCGGAGTAAAGAATGTAGGCGGTAAATGTCCAAAAAATTTGCCTACTGAACTTCTGCAAACCGACTTCCTCTTTCTCATAAAAAAAGTAGGCGATTTTAAAAAAAAAAAAAGGGGTAACATAAACTTTTTCTTTGCCACATTTGTTGACTTCCGTACGAAATTAATATTATAAAACAGAAAAAGGATAATATTCATAATCCACCAACCAAATTTACAACTACAAATACATTAAATTTCTTAAATTGTCATCAAAATTTTAATCACAATACAAATTTTAATTATTCCTATTGAAAATGTTAAAATTTAATTTTTGTTTTCCCTTCTATATTAAAATAGCGAAACGGTGGGAGATGAATAAACGTGAAATTCAGCAAATCAAAAAAGCATACCACATATAGAGGAATAGATTAGAGAATGAATGAAGAAGAATAAGAAGTGGAAGGCTGCTATTGGTAGAAATCGCGCCCACCTTCTTGAAATACCTGCTGCAGTCAAAAATTTGTATCCATTTTTCATGATATTATGCATAGATCAGGTATATCATGGCGAAACTACAACTTGCTTTTAACGTAGATATTTTACCTCGTGCGTAGTTGGAATCCGCGTTGTGAACAGTAGAGAAACGGTTGAAGGCGGTAGCTGCATTTTTCTTATTCTTCCATTTGCATTAAAGGTGGTTGAAGGCGAAATTAATATTATGAAACTGAAAAAGGATAATATTCATAATCCACCTACCAAATTTACAACTACAAATACATTAAATTTCTTAAATTGTCATCAAAATTTTAATCACAATACAAATTTTGATTATTCCTATTGAAAATGCTAAAATTTAATTTTTGTTTCCCTATTGTATTAAAATAGCGAAACGGTGGGAGATGAATAAACGTGAAATTCAGCAAACCAAAAAAGCATACCGCGTGTAGAGGAATGGATTGGAAAATGGATGAAGAAGAATGGGAAGTGGAAGGCTGCTATTGGTAGAAATTGTGCCCACCTTCTTCAAATACCCGCTGCGCCACTTTATCATCCATTAATTTGTTTTGAACTAAACTAAAACTACAAATTGCTTTTAACGTAGATATTTTACCTCGTGTGTAGCTGGAATCCGCGTTGTGAACAGTAGAGAAACAGTTGAAGGTGGTGGCTGTATTTTTCTTATTCTTTCCTTTGCATTAAATGTATTTGAAGGCGACTGTGGAAGGCGGTGGTTGGAGAAGCATATATATAGGAAAAAAAAATTATTATAGAAAGAAAAATTTATTATCGTCTTCTCTAACTTCTACAAATATAAGAAATTCTGGAATTATTTATTGTACTCCATTATCGTCCTTTTAAGCTTGTAGGAATAAGAAAACTGGTCTTTCAGCACACAAACCTAAAATTTTCTTACGCTTAATTGCTTTTCACTGTAAGTATTTACGTAAAAGTTATGTATCGTTCTCTTAGTTTTACATGTTTAGTATTTATATACAATTATTTTGTTAAAAATTATGCTTATAGATATTTCCATCGGCCTTTCTTCATATTATTATTGTATGCAGCACTTGTTTCTTTTATTGCTGGTCACCTAATCTTTGATTGCTTGGCTTACCTGTATCTACCTTCGTCATTTATGTTTAGCCATATTTTTGCATGTTCATATTTCTATTAGATTAAACGCATGCCGGTTATCTTCTTAAATAGATGTTCTATTAGTGTTAGTTCATTTTGTCTATGGAAACCAGAAAATTAGCACAGAGAAAAATGCAGTGCTTGCATTACAATTGAAGAGTTCCGCGGAAACAAACTTCCCGAAAAATATACCTGGATTTATATTAAAGTAGAGGGAAAAAATCGTTGTAACATAAGAACAAATAAAAGTGAAAAAAGGACGAAACGTGCGGGGGAGAACAGTGCGCGCACGGGGAGAATTGAACTCCCCGTGCGTGCACTGGGAGACACCATCTCCCCGTGCGCGCACAGGGACACATTAATTTTTTTAACAATTATATATTACTTTTACTTATACCATTCCACCGTTCCATTACCCCAAGTTACCAACTTACCAACACTTCCACTCGTACAATCAACCCAACCACTTCTTAATAATTTAATTGAAAAATATTAGAAAAAATGCAATTTCATATATACATGAAAATAAAAAATCCCCGTTGGGGGCGTTGCCCCCAAACCCCCACGAGGGACGCTGCCCCCTCGACCCCCGTCGGGGGCGTTGCCTCCGAGTCCCACCATTAATTCCCTTACTAATTATTATTTTATATAAAGTATTATGTGGAGTTTACAGTTTTTTTAAACCTTACTCAATTTCCAACTATTCATACAAAATCTATTTTCGTAATTTTTACCTTTTCTTATTTATATATTTATATTTGAATTTAAATCCTCCAAACGAAGGTGGTGATTAAGTCAATATTACATGTTCATTCATGATGTTTTTTTTTTTTTTTGAAAGTTTTGTTTTGTATCAAGAACTTTTACACGAAAGTTCCAATTTATGGACCCATAGAAACAGTAAAAAAAACCATCATTTTCAAATGCAATCCCTTTTTGCACGAGCTGCATCCCTATTGTTTTCTTTTGTTTGGCTAATATTTTAGATATTTCTTTTTTCAATGTAACTTTGTGGGTCGGGATCAAAATTTACTTTCACTTTGATTTCTATCAAATTCGTGATTGTCGCTGCCTTTTCTCATCTTTTGCAAGGTCTTTCCTTATTTCAGTTCATTTTTGGATTCAAAATTTGGATTCAAGAAAAAAGAGTGAAAATTTTTATGACCAGTAAGAATTTGAAGAAATTGGCATCAATTGATATTCAATTGAGGCTTATGTTAATTCCTGCTTCTTCAGTTGCTATCGTTTGGCTCTCCTCTTGACAAGAAATGTCAAGGTCGGGATTTGATTGTTTTTACATATGTTTAATTTATGTTTTATTTTTATAATAAAGTGCGTGCATATGTGCTTTGGTTATTTAACCTCTGAATTAAGGGGAGTTTGGTCAAGAACCTGATTTAATGTACAAGTCTTTATGTACTTCTAAGACACTGAAAACAAGGGTTTTTTATGAAACATTATTTCTTTTATACAAATGTACGTAATGAAATTTTATAATATAATTTTCAATCTAATCTTAACATTCAAGACGTTAATATTACCTTAAAAATACCACAACCCGTGCATTGCACGGGTGTAAAACTAGTATTGTTAAAAGTCTCCAATTGGTTGTTTGCCCTTAAAAATATTAAAGTCAAACTTTCATTTTAATCACACAATTCCGCTCATCAATTACTCATTTGATTTCTATCCTTTTATGATTTTAGTAACTTAAGCGTATATGAGAAATATTTATAAATGGTTTAACCTGTAAATGGATATAAATAAATAACCGATGAATTGGAAATACTGATAAATTTCACGAAAAGTGTGAATAAAAAATTGTTTAATCAATTATAAACAATTTATTATCATTAGCCAGACATGTTCTTATAATGAAACGCAAACAAATACTCAAAACTTATCTTAAAAAGTATAGCATGTTTGATAGGTTTCGTTTCAAAAAATTTAGACAAATAACAAAATTGAGTGGAAATGATAATATTAACTAATGGTCAGGTCTAATTTTATTTAAAAATTAATTTTAAATAGTCAAATATACGAAATTTATTGTGAAATTTCATATGAAATGCGAAATTCAAAACATGTTCCTCTAATAAGTTTTATATATTAAGGGCCCGTTTGATTCTCATTATTGTAGAATGAGAATGAAAAATATAATCGTTATTGAGCCCCACACAAGAGATAGAAATTCAAAATTGATGATTTGATATAATGGATAACGGTCATATTTTTCATTTTTATGAATGAAAAATGAGAAATAAACAAGGGCTAAAAAGGAGATAAATATTCAACATTACCTGAAGTTACAAGTCGAATTTACTTTCCTATCAAATGCCTAACAAATTAATCATCTTCACAACTAGATAGCGAGGAGATGAGACCTACATCGTCACATTTGTTCAACAAAAACTTTGTTCAAATATTCATGCTCTTTGCAGTTTGTGTCATGAGAAGACTGATTCTAACCATCAATAATGAAATAATAAGCCTTCAACCGCCAAACATGAAAGGACACTGTTCAATTCATCTGTTATAAAGGATAAGGCAATGAATAAGATAACAAAAAATGTATAAGTTATTAACCTCGTTATATATATATATTGGGTAAACCTGAAAATTCTTGATAATGGATATGGACAAATACTCATAGTATATATTAACTACGTTCAAAGCTAAAACTTTGAACTGAATCATACAACACCCGGCTATTAACGTTAAAAAACTTCTATCTTGCTTGTGACAACTGTATAGCTTCTTGGCCATAAGTAGAATCTTCAGCCCAAATAAACTGGTGGGACGATATGGAAAATTCTTGATATCTTACTTTTTCAAGTTGTTCCCACTCAGCCCATCTCTCGGCCAAACCCACTCCCTGCATCATGCTCAAAACATCTGCTATTCTCGGACGATCTTCTGGTAAACTCTGGGTGCAAAGCATAGCAACTTGGAGAATTGTCTTGACTTCTTCGAGATCATAACTGTTCAAGTTCTCATCAATAATGTCCTTGTGCTTTTCCTCTCTTAGTAATGTTTTGATCTAGAATTACATCAAAATAGTTGTAGAAAGTCGCTTAGTATTGGGTATATATCATGACCAGGAAGAATAGGGCAAGCAGAATAAGAATATCCAAATGTAAAACAACAAAGAGGATACAAGTGTTGAAGACAATTTTAATAAATAAGTTGACTTCTCCGTATTAATCTTTTATTGGAGGCTATTCAACATCGTATCAAAGCGTGCAAAAGTTTAGAATTCAAGTCCCATTGCCACCCAATTATCAAATATTGTGGGTGTGGGTGCAAACTTTATGTTCCAACGAGAACCTTCAGACTAGAAATCTTTTGGCCAAAACTCTACAAACATATGGATGTAGGTGTAACTTTTCACGACAAACTCAAATTCAGATATCTCCAAAATGGAACATTTCTTGAAATATATATAACTTTTGAACCAGCACAAATACAAGAAGTAACAAATAAAGTACGATTTTGCAAAATTTAATTCCAAAAAATAATGAAACAGAACTTACGTGATCCAGCAGCAAAACCTCCTCATCCTCATCAAGCCGGGAGAAATCTATTGCACGCTGACCAGTTACTAGTTCCAGCAGAGTAATACCATATCCAAACACGTCCGTCTTTTCAGAAGATTTTCCCGTAGACAAATACTCAGGGGCAATGTGTCCCATTGTTCCACGTACTTGAGTGGTAATGTGTGTGAGGTTTGCGTCCACTAGTTTTGCTAATCCAAAATCTCCCAGGACAGCTTCAAAATCATCATCTAGAAGGATGTTTGCGGCCTTCAAGTCACGGTGAATAATCTTAGGGTTGCAATTCTCGTGAAGGTACTCCAGGCCACGGGCTGCACCGAAAGCTATCCGTTTTCTTGTTGGCCAGTCCAGGCCTTTCTCTCCGGGTTTTAAATCTATCATACTCAAAAGATTTTAATTTTTCAGTGAAGCACTTAACTCACATTTATGACATGTATAAGATAAGAAATAAATAAAAGTGACTAAAGTATTCCAGAATATGCAAAATCGTTCCCTTCGCCATGAAGTGTCTTGAAGTATAGTGAGTATTATTCTCTAAATATATTCATCTTGCAGCTAAAGGTGATGGAATGATGCAGAACATGTTAAATACTATTAATTTCAATCTTGCTATAATGATTATCACGAAGATATAGAATGTCTTTTTTGCGGGATATTGTTAGCAACAGCTATTTTGGGCATATGGAGTAGCAAAGGCAACTCAAGTTGAATGTCGTGAGAGTACCTCTTAAGCGATATGCAACGCTGAGGTTCTGCATAAATGGGTAAACAAGAATTCTCTCCGTAGGGGTTGTACAAAACCCAATTAACCGAAGCAAGTTTTTGTGAACTGCAACACTTATCAAGTGAACCTCCCGTAAAAATGCAGCCTCTCCACCAGGACTACGATAATCCATAAGGCGTTTCACAGCAACTCTTGTGTTGTCTGAAAGGATACCCTTGTATACTTTTCCAAAGCCCCCTTGTCCAATAATGTTTCTTTCACTGAAATTCTCTGTCGCTAGCTGTATTTCCCGCAAGGAAAACCTTCTGAGTTGTCCAAATGAAATTTTGCACTCATCTTCACCTAATTGAAAATATGAGCCATACATCAATCCAAGTGGAGTTCAGAATAATCTCTCTAATTGTACTAGAGGGTTCAGAAAAGTGGATGCAGATAGCTATAATAATCATCAACTCAAAACAGGAGTGGCAGATAACTCCCAGCAGTGAGAAGGATGGAAAATTTTGGAATACACAAATATACAAATGCACACACCAATTAAGGAATCGAACCACCAATAGACTGGTTTCTTTGTTTACTTGAGTCTTTGATTCCTGTGCATCAGAAGATGAAGTTCCAATATTCCCTTTCAATGGATTAGGAAGAGTAGGAAATACTTGAAATAGTTTCAACTCATGATTAACTTTGACATCAACAAACGTGTAGAGAGCCAATACCTCAGGCTCTCAGGGCAATCTTTTCATATATTATGTCGTGTACTCAAAAAGGATAAAATCGCATCAATATCATATAAAAATTAGAAGAAAATTTTACCTGCCACATCAACAAATACATCAGGTTTCAGTTTATGCACCAGATGGAATCGGTAGGCAAAGACAGCCCCAATTAACAGGAGAGCAAATGCACATATGCTTGCTACGCTAATAGCAACTTCAAATTTTGATTTTTTAGCAGAAACTGCATTGATATCTGGAGTCAGTTTCTGTTATTTTCTCCACAAGAAGAATAATATTCAAATAAAACTGAGAATTCCACAGAAATAAACAAAACCTCGGGTGGAGGGATTTGGAACGCATGGGTGCTGGAAATTGTTTCCACATGTGAGATGCGTCCCTGTGAAGCTGATATGTGACGCATAAAACAGAAATGAACAAATGGTGGCACCAAAAATAAGATTACAAGTTCAGGTCTTAATAGAGCTCAAATTGATGTAGACAACAAATTAACTTACCAACTAGAATCTATTCTAATCCTCACTTTTTCTGCTGTATGTGATCATGGACGAGATCACTCAAAAATTCATCCCAGGAGCTTTTTCTAAAATTCTTTCCTCTAAGATGACAATCTTACTTCTAGTTCATACTTCAAGTTAATGTTCATAGCATTCCAAAAATCAAGTCATACGTCAAAAAAAAAATCCATATTCTAATGCATGCCATATAAATGTTCCAGTACCTTTGAAACATTCCATAATCACACTTCATTAATCATGATAATTTCCAAATTAACCAGCATAACAAAATTATGGGCCCACGATGACCACAGAATCCCAACAAGCCCAATATTTCACAGTTTTGACAGAAAAATGAAAAGAACAAGAATTCCTTTTGAGCAAGATATGGAGAAGCATGATATTAAGCTTCCTTAAGACTTAATTGAAATAAAATTTAACAAAAAGGCAAGAAAGCTAGAAAAATTTCATGACACCTGTACTAGCTTAGCATGCAGTTGTTAGGATCTGACAGAGTGTTACTGTTCCCAAATTTCTAGTTCTACAATAAAATTAAAGATTTGAAGAACATTAAGAGCCTATTTAGTGCACATTAAAATGAGAGAATGCATTTTTTTGAAGTGATGTGATGGGGAATATGTGGTTGAAAAAAAAGGAAAAGTTATTGATGTGATGAAAAATATTATTTTATTGAAGAATGTGCGGTTGAAAATGAGTAGAAGAATGAGAATGAAAAAAATAATGTGGATCAAAGAGGGGCTAAATAAGAAAAAACTTACTCAAAGCTGGGCATTGAAAACAATTCTGTAGGAATTCTTCCTGACAAATTGTTGGATGAAAGATTCCTGCAAGCGGAAAATTCCACTAGTAGTATAAACACGGGGAAGATAGAGTGCCCCTCGAAGAACATTCACTAAGACAGTGAAGAAATGCATAGAGACTTCTTACAGTTCCAATAAGCCCGAGATATTTAGAAGCGATTCTGGGATAGGTCCACTCAAGTGATTAGCATTCATCACCCTGATTGATGCAGAGTTCCAAAATTGTCACTTCAGTACATAGACGCTTAAGAATAAGACTTCTAACAAGATATAGCCTTAAATTAGATAACATGTATCACATGGAAAAGAAATAAGAGAACGCCTTGTAAATTAAAAGTGCTAAATTTTTAATGCCTGCCTGCATAGACTTACAAATGTTTCAGGTTGTAAAGTTGACCCCAAGCTGCTGGAATGGAGCCATTGAAGTTATTGTATGCCAGATTTAAATTCTGCAGATTCAACATGCTTCGAAGAAAATCAGGCAATGGACCTGAAAGATTATTATCATGTAGATCCCTGCACAGAATGAGATCACCTAAGCTATATCTCCAAATGAATAACTAGGCACAGAACGACATCCCAGAAGAGATCTTTATGGGTCAAAATTATCCTTGCGGTTTCTTAATCTGCTACACAACTAGCAAATTTTAGTTCCCTATACACTTGGAGTTGGCTACGCAAATCAGTTTCACCATTCCACTCAATTCAGCGATGTATCCATTTAAAACTTCAATAAAATCAACTCTTCTGCAATCATCCCATACTAATTCTAGTCAATCTCTTCCTAATCCACACGTTGGTTGCATCACTTTTATGAAACAGAGCTTCTTCATGTCTATGCAAGATTTATCCTGGATTATTCTCACCCTCAACTGTTATCATATTCCTCATTTCTTATTTTGCCCATTCTAGTTTGGCCACGTTTCCTTGTCACATCCACATTGTGGCTACATTAGGGTAAGATGCTTGGTGAGCTAAATAAACAGAATGTTGAACCATGTACTAAAGGTGAGAAATTTAAGAAACAATTGCTTAAGAATATTTTCGCTATAATGCTTTTCTGAAGAGATAAATTCTTTAAGCCTTGAATAATATCGAAAGCAAACATGTATAGAGACCCAAAATAATAGAATTTTCATTGATGCATGCTGTAAAAAATCAGTTCTCAATTAATATGCTGACATGCAAGTTGGGGCTTCCCAAAACTCCTCCCCCCTCCCTCTCCGGAGAAAAAAAAGTGAAAAGAGTGAAAACAAAAGACAGTGAAGGATTGAAAGATTTTCTAATGATTGGAAGAAGAGCACAAGGGAGGCATTTTGCAAAAAGGAAAAAGAGAAACAACGATACTTACAAGCTAACCAGATATTTTAATTTTGTTATTGCTGGTGAAACAGTTCCAGAAAATCCACTTGAAGCCAGGCTCCTCCAAGTTGATGCATTAACAAACAAAACACCAGTAAATTGAAAGAAGCTGTATGACTAAGTTCAATTCCGTCCTTTCATTATGGAATAGGGAACAGGAAAAGTGAAACCATTTATTTGAATGAAGTAAAAGAGAATTTAATACTAACAAGGATATCACGTTTCCATTTCTACATGTAACATGAGACCAACTGAAACAGGGGCTGACAAAATTATAGTTCCAATCTGCAATTTTACTATTTGAGTCTTTCAGAGCTGTTCGAAATTCAACTAAAGCTTCACCTGAAATATCAATGGAAAAGGAAAAAAGCTCATTCATCAGAATGATAAAACTACAATAAACAATTGATACCGTGTGTCTTTCAGGTAAAAATTTCTAATTTTTCTCTATATTAGCTAACTTTTATGCATAGATTATCTAGTAATTTACTTTTATATTGCTTCAACTGATAATATTTAGAATTTTAGTATTGCATTGTTCTGAAACAAAAATGGTCATTGTAGCAATATTAACAGTCATTCTATAAGATGTGGAGACAACCCCACTTCTAATTGCTGAACACCGTGCATACTCTAATTTGAATCTCTGATGTAGATAATACCAAAAACAACTAATTGTACAGTTTTTTTTTTTTGGCAGCTAATATCACATTTATATACTCTGCAGTTGATGCGTGGAAAATAATGACTGCAATAAGATAAATTCTACTAGTATGGATCATGGAACAAAAACTGAAAATGTTAGTAATTGAAGCATTATTCTTTCAGACAAAATACTTGTAATTGGCTATTGGAATAGGAAAGGGAAAAATTTCCTGGAACCGGAAGAAATGACCAGGATGGTTTGGTCCGGTTTAGTGATAAAAGTTTAAATTCCTGTCTTCTAAATCGAATTCTGGTGAGTTGTTGGGGCTCAAAGGCGAACAAGAGAACCCAATCCATTACCTGATTTTTTCTTTATTTTTTTAGTTTTTCATATAATTGTAAAATTTGTATTGGTGAATAGATCTTATCATAAGGCTTCTGTCTATGCCTAATCTTCTAGTCTATTTGTTTAACACCCAAACCCAAAAGCGAACCAAAGAATCCCCATAGCATCAAATACCATTTATCTTCATAAATTTGAGAAACATCTAAAGCCATATTGTACACTTCACCAAAAAAAAGTGATAAAACTAACATCTAGACAAGTCTACAAGCCGTATACCTTCAACATCGGGCTTATTGGAGCCAAAACAGCTGCTGGACAAGGATAGGAGCACGAGAAGATTAACCGTTAGCATTAGATAGAGATAGGATTCAGCCATGTGATCTCCTCTATTTCCAAGCAAGATGTTCCCCGTAATCCTTCACCTCTTTTAGTTGATTCTACACAAAAAAAACTTCAATCTGTTAAGACGACTCTCTAAATATGTCTGATGGGTTGCATGATGGCAGAGAAAACAAACAAGCATCTCTACTTGAAGTCACACCAGGGCATAATAGCTTCATGTGAAATCTTGCCAAAGGTAAACAGTTTTAAGCACCAAGCACCACAAAAATATTTATAGATCTCTTACGTACTTGGATTTATTCACATCGCAATATTTGTTGGGCAAAGTATGTACCGTGCATTGACAAATTCATGCTAAGGGATCCTGCTTCTCATTACTTGGAAGCTAATCGTTAATTATTTGACTTCTTCGAAGCTAGCTTACCCAAATAACAGATTGTTAGTTTAATTATATTTACAAAAGGATTTAGACGTTGTAAACATTTGCAGATTAACAAGAACAATGGAGGAGCTGCATTTTTCACTCAATATCAGCAGAAAACATGGCAATAAGTCTAAAAAATATATACACTACATTCAAATATTTTCAAATATCAAGATCGATATTCAAATATTACATACAAATCATGGCTTCGACATGAAACCAAAGGAAACTATAAGCTCTAACCATCCAATCATCAAAAAAGGACAATTACAGGTCCTCATAACATTATCTAGAAGCAGACATGCATATGTTCACACACGCATATCAGCAAACACGTTGTAGGAAGAATTAAAGCTGACCTTGTGTAGACAGTCTGTTGAAGTAGTTCAGAATGAATCATCAAGAAATGCAACAAGTAGATTATAATCAGCATCATCTTGATTATCTGGAAAAGCTGGTGGCTTAGTGTTGGGGACCCACAAAGCATTCAGACCCAAAAGAAAAACTTTTACCAGGAAAAAAAGGGAATGGGGAATTGGAATTGGAAAGGCGAATTTTGGGTCCAATGGCTATAGGGGTAGTGTACAACAGTACATGAAATTGAGTTGATGGTGTAGTGAATGAGAATCCCACTACTAATACAAAAAGAAATGCTCTCGTGCTTTGTTCCCTGTCTAGTTGTAATTTTAAGATGCTTAGTAGCAATCAGAGAGCTAAAGAAGCTTCTTTCTTCATGATGAGATGATATTCCCTGTTTACAGAACATCTTCTTTTATAAGAAAAATATCATCTCGACATGGGGAAACTTGTGTGAGAAGCAAATAAAAAATATACATGCACATCATTTCTTTGTATTTTTATGGGAAATTCTTACCCACGGTCCCCAAAGATTACCGCTTGTCTCACTTGGGTCGCCTTCATTTTTTTGTCACTTTTAGGTCCCCAACTGTCTTTGTTGGTGCAAGTGAGGACGAGCGGACAAAAAACATTCAACTTTCTGTCAAATAGTCACTTAAAAAGTCAGTTTCCCATTATTTCAAGAATTTTTTATTTACCCATAAACTAAGCTGCTCATTCTTTCGAGTGACAGTTTGACGGAGATATTAATCAATTTTCCGTCAATTTGTCCTAATGTGCACTAAAAAGGACAGTTTGATGACCTAAATACAACCAAAAAATGAATGGGGATCTAAGTACAACAAGTTTAATATTTGAGGACCGTGTGAGAATCCTTATTTATAATTAAGTTCCGTCCAATTCAGCCCCTGTTTGGTGGTTTTTTGGTCAAATATTGTTTTGAATAGTAAATTTTTGGAGAATTTGTGGTTGGAAAGTAGAGGAATTTTTGGGTTTAAGTATATAATATTTTATCATGTGAATGTGTGATTGAAAATTAGTACATAGAAAAAAGATTTTTAAAATAATGGCAGACAAACATGAGTTCAATATATCGGACATATCACGATACACACACACACACACAAAATTACATGTTAGTTGGAAAATAAAAACTCGTCAAACTCATAGGAAAACAAAAAAAAAAAATGCAATTTAAAGTTTTTGTACCTTGAAATTCGGTTTCCATTTTTACATTGCAATCAAACGGCCAAAGTGGAATTCGTTTTCTTCGGATGTGATATTTTCCATGAAATTCGTTGCAATCAAATAGAATCTTAGTATATATTAATCTGTCACTTGAATATTATACAAGAAAACTTAGCAGGGCATAATATCCTTGTCATAGAACAATATGAATTTTTGTACAAATCGTATTACAATAAAATAAATGATTATTGTATAATATTTCATTCTCTATAATTATGTAGTGTTGTAATAATTAGTTCCATTTCTTGATTAATTTAATAGTCCAATGACACATAACTTTCATGCACGTTGTTCTCGTGCATTATTCCATAGATTATACGTTATAATGATGGCGATAGTATACCCAACAAAGATAATAGTGCAATTTATTATAAATGTTAATGATTGTATTAGCATTGCACTTCACCAAAAAATAATAAAAAGAAAACTAAAAAATATATATATACACGAGTAAAACACGAGGGATATCACACAGAAAAATTGAAATGGACGATTGGCTAGTAAAGATGTATCTCGAGTTCATTAAAAACTCGAGCGTCCACTACAACAAAACGTATGCATGCCGTACGCCATATAAAAGTGGTGTACCTTTTACGGTATGCAAAATACGCCGTCTATAGAACGCCGTAAATGAGTTTTAGGGTGTTCAGCTGCACGCCATAAAAGGTACACCATTTTTTTCGACATGTTATAATGCATGTCGTAAATCAGTTTTATGGCGTGCAGCGGCATGCCTTAAAAAGGTATCTCACTTTATATGGCATGTTAAAATGCATGCCGTAAATGGCAACATTTACAGCATGTTTTAAGTACACCGTAAAATGTTTTGGAATTTACGTCATGCATAAACACGCCGTAAAAAACGTACTCCGTAAATACTTTATGCAATTGATCATTTACGGCACACATTTTTTGCACGCCGTAAAAAGTCTATTTTTACGGCACGCGTCAATTGCACGTCGGAAACATATGCCGTAAAAGTTGATTTTGTTGTAGCGGTCTTTGAACGTGATGATCGCATCTCTCTTGCACGATTGAAGTAGTAAATTTAGAGATATTCCAAATTTCGAATTAGATTTTTCTCGTTTATTGAATTTCATGGAACTGACAACTCACGTGTGTGCAATATTGTTTTTGTCACCGTATGTTAAGATAGGGCGTCCACTATGATGAATAATTGTTGATTAGAATTAAAGTGGAATACTATGTGAGTATTGAGTCAAAGGTTAGCACTAGGGAAAGATGATGCGACTCAAAGATGTTGCATTATCCATAACAACACTATAATAATTCAAAAGGCGCATTTATTTTTGGTCAATGTAAAATTATTATTATAATATAAAGTTACAAATGGCATGATAATAGGGAACCGAAGGTTGTAGCCACTTGTACTCACATTCTTCTACTTTTGATTTAGAATAATGCTATCCACAAATGGTCTAGATGACAATTAAGTAAATATATATCATCCGAAATGTGCATAGAATACTATTTACAACAATAATGTTATTGGTAAGTAACGCTTACAAATGGCCATCTATGTGGCATTACTTCATTTTGAAATAATGCATATTAATTAATGCTATCTAAACTGTTGAGACATAGATAATATTATTCTGTTACGCATTGTTTTGAAAATTGTATTGGCCTGATCGGTTCGACTGAAAAAATTGTGAATCGACTCGGTCGTAGGTTTATAATAAAAAAATATAGGAATCGATGAAATTACCGTTTCAACTGGAAACTGGTGAATCGAATATGATTTTGTAGAGTTTTTTTGTTAGCTTTCAAAAAAAAAAAAAAAAAAAAAGGGAAAGAAGCATAGAGAAAAGATTGCTAACTATGCTTTGTCTAACTTGTCCAAGATATGTGAAGGACTATTTAACAATTTGTATGTAGAATAAATCGCTAGAAAGAACGAGTTGAATCAGTCGCAGTGGAAAATTGAGAAGGAAGCCGTCGATTGGACAAAATGAGAGAAGGAACTGCTGTAAATGGCATATGTTTCTAGTTTTATGACATTATTGAGTTTTTTTTGTAAGTGGTTCAAATTAATTGTCGACTTTAATTCAAACCAACACAGGGGCGTAATGAACAAAAGGAGCTTCACCCATGTTTGGCCTCTACTCTTTACACGCGGACTCATAACTTTTCCTACTTTTTAACTAGATAATCTACAAAAAAAAATTAATTTTCACAAAACTTTTTCTTTTTTTTTTTAAGGAAATCTCTACCAAACAATAGCTTCATTATTTTTTATATTGATGATGATCATCCAAAAAAACTTGGCAAATATAACAATACCAACTACACAATGATTGCCTAGTTAAAATCTTGCAAAATATGCACCGACGAGCAGCATGGACCACACTAAAATCTGTTAAGTTGCAACATGAACAAATATACACATTGACCTCAAATCAACAAGTGTACGACAATTGTCGGCACTCAACGCCTAAGTCAAATAGTGAAAAAGATATATTTAAATGTGGAAGAAACACAATGGACGAGAACATGAGTTTCGAATTTGAAGAGATTGTCGAATATTATAATGGATGATTATGGTGCTCAAAGTTACATTCTCTTTGAAAATCACTAAGTGTAAGCTTTTATGCCGAAGAGAAAAGATGTGAGGTTCATTAAATGCTTGACATGGACCTCATCCCAATGGCGCATGGGTCAAGCACAAAAGGTGTAAATCCCAACTCTCATAGGCTCGTTGCTATCTTAAATAGGGGAGAAAACCGATCACCCTATGTCATTGCCCTGCAATCTTGAAAGTAAACTGAAAAGATGACTGAGCGTATCTGCTGCACTGCTGTTAAAGGTGATATATTTGCACGTAATGTCTTTTGGTCAAGGTGATATGTGATAGAAGATGCATTTCATAGGAGAGGCCAATCACTTTTGAATTCACTGTAGCAAGAGGTGATGCCAACCTCTGTACGTGTTACTACGAACGAGGGGCTTCAATCACCTCGCTAGCTATCTAATCGCTTTGACGACAATGTGGGGCGGGGGAGGCGATCCAGAGTGTGAACCTCGTGTAATTTCTCGCTTTGTTTTTATTTAGTTTGATGTCACGTGACTTGTCTACACAAATACTTTATAAAAGCAAAAAGACACAAATCACTGATTTTGATTAAAGAACATAGATACAATGTATCATTTGTAAAACTTTACGATCAAATCATCCATTCGACAGCAAAAATTAGATAACAATGTGATTCCGTCTCCTTTTATGCTAATTGTGAATAACGTGGGATTACGGCCGGATTACAAACAGCAAAATCAGTGTCAATGTCATAATGTGAACAAACACGCTATCACATAATGCAACAGCCTTCTACCCAATAACTATCCTCACTCGTGTAAACATCGCCTCATAAAGTGAAAACTAAAAATAGTAGAATCCAAAAATTTACTTCACACAAACCTAGTAAAAACTTACTTATGAAATCCCAAAATATGAAGTATAAAATGAATAACTATAGTACCCATTAAGTTTCAATGGCGAAAAATCGACAACAATGGAATATAAGACGAACATAAGTGAGAGAAAAATTCTTACTTGGTGTACGATGTAAATGTGTAGTTTCTTTTTCTTCTTATTTTACGACGAATTGTTTTATTATCACCGCCTCTTATCGAATTGCTTCTGTGTTCAACTGAAGCTGGCATAGCAACCCTCCGTGTCTATTAAAGAGTTAAGCCTTGAAATTAAGCTCATGTTTGGCTAAGTTCGAATAAACTCCTTATTTGGAGAGCCGAACTAAATCTTGATATACTTTATTATGATTGCATTTAATAAAATTGTAAGTTTCAATGTTTCACCTAAATATATTACCTAAATATTCTTTACTCTTTATTAAAAGATACTTTCTATTGTGAGATCTTGATAAAACAGAAAAATGCTGCAAGTACTGGGAATAGGAATTTGAATATATTCCCTCCATTTCAAATTTCTGTACTCATTATGTATAATTTTCCTGTACTTATAGCAAGATTCGAGAATAAAAGCTTGCTCTAAGGTGGTGGGCTTAACTCCTACCTTGAATTACACAGTAACCCGAAGTGACCCGGCCCACGTAAAATATTGGACCCGGCCCGTAACAGGCCCGTCTTCTGCCCTATTTGATTCCACTGCAAACTTCTTTCAATCTGCGCAAGGAAATGATTTGATTTGCGTATCTTTCGCAATTTTGGAGGGAAAAGAGAGCGAGAAAAAAGTGATGCCGCGGAGTATATCGAGGTCGCCGTCGTACTCGAGGAGGCGATACTCTCGTTCTCGTTCACCCATCACTCACCGCCACTCCGGCCGCCGCAGCAGCCGCCGTGACCGTTCTCGTTCTCCTCACAGCAGGTCATCCTAACACATGTCTCCACCAATCGACAATTATTCTCAACGCTTTTGTACTATAAGATTCATTCCTTGTCCTTTCTCCAAATTTTTTTTATTGTTTGCTCGAAACAATAGCAATTAATTTAAATTAATTTTTAATAAGCTTTTCTGCTGTTGTTAACTCTGTGCGAGGAGGAAATGTTAAAATTTTTTTCTTTTCCTAAAAATTGGTTTTGGATAAAGTGCTTGGATTGGTTATTTGAGTGTAATGTGCTTAAAAACCAAAAGAAAATTATAACTCAAAGCTCAATTTAGACCTAAGGGGAAGTTTCCGAAGTGAGATAATTTGTAGCTCTAGACTTCCAAGGAAATTGCAAGTTTTGATGCAATTATTGAATTGACATCAACGTAGTTCTGTGGAGACGAATCTGTTTCTATAAACTATTGTTGATAAGATTTGATTTCTCAATAGAAAAAGGGGAGATTTTTTTTAGCATTGTGGATTTTGAGATATTATACAATCCAAAGGAGACTTGGGGATTTATTACATGGATTGGATTCAAGATTTATTTACTTATTCGCACCAATATAAAAGGGAATATTACAAAATTTGCAATTGTGACCTCAAATGGACTGGCCTTTTAATCAAATCCCTCTTCAATAATTTTTTTACTGTAGCAGGAGAAGAAGTAATTCTGCTACTCCACGAAGGCGAAGAAGTCGTTCACCAGCTTTGAGGCGTCGCAAAAGCCGGTCTCCAACCCCAAGGCATCACAGGAGACATAGAAGCCCGAGTTCGTCTTTGTCTTCGCCTCCTAAATCTCGTAGTTCCAGTCTCACATCACTTGAGCGCAAGAATGCAAATGAGAAATTGCGAAAGGAAGAAGAAGAAAAGAAAAGGTAAAATCACAATATCCTTTCAAGAATCGTAAAACTCCACGTTCTTTCTTTATAAACCCGAGTGGTTAATAAGACTATTCAATTGCGTGTTGAAGGGCTTCTAATTCTTTCTACCACATAACTGGGCAGATACATATGCGTCAAGACCATAAATAAACTAAATAAGTTTGAATAACAAAAAACAAACAATAAGACTTATTCACAATATTGCGGTGGTCGTCTACATCAATTTTCACCACTCCATATGTTCATTCCACAGCAATTAGATCACCGATCTTTTGTAAGGACCCAGTACTTCGTATTTGAATAATCACTGATGTCTTGTATAGCAACGTTAATAATTTTCCCTCACAATACCTACTGTTATGAGGTATATGTGAAACATTCACTTGCCTGCTTCTTTTCTTCTTATTCCTTCTTGACTTGGCAAGAGGATGTCTCTATTTTGCAATTTTAGATGAGCTATTATTTTGATCCAATGCTAGAGTATGACTCAGCTTTATGAAGGAAACTACCAATATGTTGCATTTACTTCTATGGGTGGTTGTATTTTCCATTCATGGGATGGAAGGATTATCAGCGAATGAATTTTTCAACGCATTGAAGCATGTTGTGTCACTTTCCAGATGTATATCCTCCCTTATCTCGCCCTAAAAAGTGCCATTAGTTTCTTGTAAGAATTCTCATTTATTGGGATTTTCTATTTCTTCTTAAATGAGCTTTTTCAGACTACAGCACGAGGCAGAGCTTAAACAATTAGAAGAAGAGACTGCAAAGAGAATGGATGAAGAAATTCGAAAAAGGGTTGAAGAGAAATTGGGTTCTGAAGAAGTTAAACTAGAAATAGAGGTACGAATTAAAGAAGGTCAGAAGAAACTTTTCGATGATGTTGAAGCTCAACTACAGAAAGAAAAGGAAGCTGCTCTGATTGAGGCAAGGCAGAAAGAAGTAAGCTCATTTTTTATTTTTTTTTTCCTTCCCTTTTTTCTGTGTCCTCTTTAGGGATCCTCTCCTCTTTGAGTTTTAATGGTCATGTGTATTTTCTTTTTACTTACATATCTTTTATTGTAGCTCTCCGTTTCAAGAAAAAATCAATTCTCTGTTTTGAGGATCAGGCTTCATTTGTTGTCCTAAGAGAATAAAATTTGTTTTTAAAAGTCATTATGATCATGGTAAGAACGGTTGGGGAAATTAGGCAAATATCTAACACTATATCTGACAACAACACATTGGAATAAACAATTTCCCTTCTCTTGTTCGAATCTAATAGGAGATAACCAAATAGAGCAACCACCAAACAAAAAATACGCAAAATAAACGACACAATATTTAACATGGTTCAACAATGTGCCTACATCCACTACTCCAACTCCAAATAACTGTCCACTATAATTAACAATAATAGGTACTACGATCTCTCCAGATAAACCTAGAGGTTAACCAAACCATCAACAATTCAACAATTCTTGGCACCTAAAAATCCTTGTCTATAAAAGATGGATTTCCTTAAAAGCTACTATTCTTGGAATGCTACTAAAAAATCAATGAAGGAAAGATCTCACAAAAATTCACTACACAGTAGACAACGATTTCTCTGAATGAATGTAACCGTTGGATTTGAAGCTCAACGAGTCCGTCTAAATTTCATGGTTGATTAGACAATGGAGTGATAGGATAAAAATGCGAACATGCTGTCCGAATTTCACGATGTTTGGACCACAAAACATGCGAATGCACATGTTGGTCGAACTGTGAGAATTTACCTGTTCGTTGCTCTATGTTTTCTCCCTTTTTGGAATTGGATTTGTATTCTTGCACGCTCCAATTTTCTTGTCATTTCATCCTATATATAGTAATTGAGACATCAAAGTCCTAGTGGGACTCTCCTTTTTCTTCCGGCACAGGTAAAGATAATGTTCAAGGTTTCCTGTATAAATTAGGACTTCAACTAAAATTCCTTGTTAATCTCATTCTCAATCATAATTAGTATTGGGTCTTTTTAACTATACCAATTTGTTTGGGCTAGGACCCTTGATCTACCCTGAAACATGGGGCGGATACACAACAAGAACGTCATGCCTCTTTGCATTTAATTGGTTTGGAAAATACTATTTAAATTTGTTTAGTGCCTCTGCTATGTGTACTTCTCATAAATTGTTTAAAACTCCAATAGTGTATTTGTAGATTTCTGAGTTATCAAAAAAATTTAAGGCACGAGAAGAAAAGAATATGTCGAGAGTAAGTGTTTAGATCTGTACGGGATCTTCCTTTTTGGCTAGGCACAGTCGGCCAGTAGTATTTTGCATTGGCCTATATTTTAAATTATTGCATTTGTACATGATGATATACAAAATTGAAGATATAATGTGATAATTTAAGATTTAGACTATGGTGGTCCTATATGGTTCTATGAATGAATTACTTCGTAAAGAGTGTCAGCATTAACATTTGGAAAGAGGTGTTGATGTTCTGACCACGATGATGGCAAAGCTTTAGTATCTTGAAATTGGAATTATAATGATGTTAATAATTATAACGTGATGTCAATTATGAATTTTATGCTCGGTATTTTGTATCTATACCATTAATATTGATTTGGTTGGTATATTGGGTTGTAAGGTTGCGCAAATGCCTATATCTTACCTTGGGCTCCCTCTAGGGGCAAGGTTCAAAAGTAAATATATTTGGAATGGAATCATAGAAAGGATGGAGAAGAGACTAGCGGGGTGGAAGCGTATGTATCTTTCAAAGGGTGGCCGTCTTACTCTCATTAAATCCACTCTTTCCAACCTCCCTACTTATTTTTTGTCATTATTTCCCATTCCTGCTGCAGTTGCAAATAGATTAGAGAGGATTCAACGGGAGTTTCTTTGGGCAGGGATGGGAGAAGAGAGGAAACTTCATTTGGTCAAGTGGGGTGTGGTTTGTTCTCTTGTTAGGATGGGGGGGTTTGGCTTGAGGAAGCGGGTTCTGCTTAATAAGGCTTTACTGGGCAAGTGGCTTTGGCGATTTGGAGTGGAGAGGGTGAGTTTTTGGAGAGAAATCATAGGAGCGAAGTTTGGTATTATGGAGGGGGGTTGGTGCTCAGTTGACGGTCGTGGATCCTATGGGGTGAGCCTGTGAAGGTATATCCGACGGGGATGGAGTGACTTTCGAGATAATTTGTCCTATGAGGTGGGAAATGGCAATAACATCAGATTTTGGGACGATCGTTGGTGTGGTAATTATCCGCTAAAGATGCGATTTCCTGCTTTGTATCGCATTGCTGTGGAGCAGTCTGCTATGGTGAATGAGGTACTCACCATTCGCAATGGAAGTCACAGTTGGGATACGGTCTTTGAGAGGGGTCTACAGGATTGGGAATTGGATGATTATGCGCTGTTTTTGACCTCTTTGCATGAGGTGCACATTCAGCTTGGAGAAGGTGATCGTAGCAGGTGGACGTTGGCTCGGAATGGTACATTCTCGGTTCGTTCTTACTTTAGATCCTTATTAGAACCTGTGCAAAGCTCATTCCCATGGAAAAAGGTGTGGCAATGTAAATTACCCCCTCGGGTGGCTTTTTTATTGTGGACGGTTGTGCGGGGTCAAGCGTTAACGGCGGATAATATTCGAAAAAGGGGTTTTTGTATTACCGAGTGGTGTTATATGTGTAAAAAGGATGGGGAGACGATTGATCACTTGTTCATTCATTGCGATGGTGTTCGGTGGCTTTGGAACACAATTCTAGCTTCCCAACAGTTGGATTGGGTGATGCGTAGACGAATTATTGATGTGTTGCTGGCATGGAGGAGGAAACTTCGTGATAAGGAGAGTAGGATTGTAT
The DNA here is from genome assembly GCA_035079005.1 of Fraxinus americana. NCBI lineage: Eukaryota > Viridiplantae > Streptophyta > Magnoliopsida > Lamiales > Oleaceae > Fraxinus > Fraxinus americana. Next base: position 7,046,436 of record CM068706.1, on the reverse strand, counting down.
GGGATATTATTCCGGGTTGCATAGTATGGTGCGTATGGAATGAAAGGAACAACCGCTGTTTTGAAGATAAGACAAGATCAAAAGAACAGTTCAGAGAATTATTTTATCTAACCTTGTATAGTTGGTTCAATATAGCATCTCCTAATCATATAGAAGGGTTGCCTAATTTCATGTCGTTTATGTGTTGTCTAATCTGATAATACATTCCCCACGTATTATCTTTTGATGAATAAAATTTTCAGATTACTTATCAAAAAAAAAAAAAAAATTGATTTTGTAGCACAAAGTTCAAAACAAAATAATTTAACCCCCGTTTGACAACCATTATTTAGGAAAAAGAGTTTTGAACAGATTTTTATAAGAATGTGTAGTTAAAAAGTAGTAAAAATTTTCCGTTTATGTGTAGAATATTTTATTGTGTGATTGCGTGGTTGAAAATGAGTATGTAGAAAAAAGTGTTTGAAAAACAGGGGCTTAGTAACTTGAGATGAAAGTGTTTTTAATTTCGAATTACTTCATAAAGAGTGTCAGCTTTAACATTTGGAAAGAGTTGTTGATGTTTTGACCTCGATGATGATGGCAAAGCTTTAGTATCTTGAAATGGTAATTATAATGATGTTAATAATTTTAACGTGATGTCAGTTATAAATTTTATGCTCAATATTTCGTATCCATACCATTAATATTGATTTTGTAGCACAAAGTTCAAAATGAAATAATTCAACTTGAGATGAAAGTGTTTTTAATTCCTCGAAAGTCCACTCAAGAAACATAGGGATAGGTCTTTAGGCTATCACACTTACAAGCGAGTTGGGGGGTGGGGATTGGCATCATTCCCTACTAAGTATATTTATTGAAAAGTGAATACACATAAAGCACATACTGCCTTACATCCAAGTGAGTACAAATGACGAATTAAGAAGAAAAAACAATTATCAATTAATTATTTAGCCCTTGTTTGGTACCCATTATTTTCAAAATACATTTTTTCTATCTTATTTTTAATCACACGTTCTTCAATAAAATAATATTACACACAAATCAAAATTATTTTCTTATTTTTTAACCACACATTCTACATCAAATCACTATTCAAAAATGCATTTTTTTTTTGCAAAAAATGGCTCAAACATGCTCTTAGTCAAGAATGCATTTACAATACAAATCATCTGTCTCTTCAGCTTGTAAACTAGGAAGGTTCCATTTATCTAAGTTTATCATATCTGTGATTTCCCCTTTCAAGTTCTCAAGGTTGCAAGATCTTATATGTTCTTTCTTAAAAGGCATGCGTTTGCTAGCCCATCAGCCATGGCATTGCCCTTCAAATATGTGAGAAAGTTACCTGCATTTTCCTTGACCAGAAGTGAATTTCATCTAACATTGTTGCACATGCCAATGTCCAGTAGACTTTTAAGTTGATATTGTGATTTTATCAGGATGATAATGGTTTTGCACGTATGATGTGCAGACATGAGTTTGTATGCATTGATGTACTAGTAGTGTTGTAGAGTCCCGATCAATTGGAAGGGTTTGTATCATGTTATGAGATATGGATGTTGGGAAATTATTGATAACTGATATTATGTGGAGATTTATATTTTTGGTTGGTTAATATTATTGAGGTGACTGATTATTTGTATTGGAAATTTGACTGATTTTGCAGTGCAAATTCACGAGTACTATTGTCAAACTGACGCAACATATGTAATACCAGTGCAATCTTGCTCTGCCTCTTTTGATTTGTTTGTTTTAAATGTTGTAGTTAATCCCAAATTGGTGCCATATAGGGCTTTAGCATCATCTAACAAACATCTGTGCCTGATGAGGTGCCAAATAAAGGAAAAATATTTTCTCATCGCTTTCTTCTTTCATGGTTGTGACTTCGAAGGAATGCTGTGTTTTTATTTCAAGGATTTTAGGTTGTTGCTGTTATTGTTGATGAAGTTCTTGATTTATTCTCTTCATTTGTCACCAGTTAACCACACGAGTGGACGAAGCAGAAAGCAGAGACCTTTTTTGTTTTTTTGGGTGCATGTGACAAGTTGGCATTAAATTTTTTATGTAAAAATTTCTCAATTTTCCAGATGTTTCTTAGCTCCCATTTGAGCCCCATTTTTAACAAAAAATGAGTTTTGTAATAGTGATTTTTTTGGAGATTTTGTGGTTAAAAAGTATGAAAAAGTTGTTTACGTGTAAATTATTTCATTGGAAGAATGTGTGGTGAAAAATGAGTTTGAGGAAAAATGTATTTTGAGATAATGGAGCTCAAACATGGATTTAATGTTCTGCTCTTGAAATCTACTTGCAATTACATTAGTTGAATCATCAAACTTGTGATCTTCCAGTGTATCTAATTATTGATTTACTACATTTTTGCTGCTAATTGCTGCATAACAAAATCAATAGGAATTGTTTATTGTTGCATTCTATACCTTTGCGAAGTCTTCTGTACTGAAATGCTTCTGATCAACAGGAGCAAGCTCGAAAAGAGAGAGAGGAACTTGATAAAATGCTTGAAGAGAACCGCCGAAGGGTAGAAGAGTCTCAGAGAAGAGAAGCTCTGGAGTTCCAGAGAAAAGAGGAAGAACGACTGAGAGAGTTGGAACTGATGCAAAGACAAAAGGAAGAAGCACGATGGAGAAGAATTGAAGAAGGGGAAGAGCAAGCAAACCGGATGGCTTCATCAGTCAAGAGTAAGACTCAGTCAAAATAGATTGGTCTATAGCGATGGCTGAGCGAGGCGTCAATTACAGAAGTATTCCCAGAAGCATTTTATCCGATTATTGGAAATTAGGTATGTAATACTGAGAGTGCCCTCATTCAAAAAGAGTTTGTTACTCATTTCTGTTCACAGTAGCCAAACATGCCTTTATATCTGTTATCTACCATTATCTCATTGAGCTCTAAGCATATTTGTGATGGAGAGTTAAAATTCAAACATGGGAATGACTAGGAATTTAAAGAGGTTCGACTGTATTTTGACTCCTTAATAGGTGTGTTTGATATGTTGAGCTGTATAAGATATATGATTAAGATGAATGTGATATATTTATCTGTTGTTGAGTTTAATTATTTCCGGTCTAGCTTAATGAACATGTCTAATACATGGGATTTGGACGATGAAGATGTCTATACGGCACGAGGCTATGTAGGGATTGATGAATAAATCAATGGATGGGAAGTATGCTTGGTTGCAATGTTCATTTTTAGATCTTGATATTTTCGCACTTCAAGTAAAGTCAAGTCTCAATAATATTCAACGTTTTATTAGATAAAGATGCAATAATGTTCATTTCAATAATTTGTGTAAGAGATGAAATAGCAAGGTTTTCTATGTATAATTTATTTGAATTATTGAAAGCCCTTTGTTAAGTTGCACGCCTCTTGTAAAGAAACGTGTCATTTTCTAAATTTATTATTTCAAAAATATGGTTTTATTAGTCACTAAACGACTGATAATTTTTGAGTTTCTTTCATCATCTTTGGAATTTTATATTCTATATATGTGTGGGTATTATAGAGTATTAGGGTTCCATTCTTAATGGTCGGCCTCGTAAAGAGGAAAAATTAGAAGTCCTCATAGATTGTTTATATATTTCATCATTAATTGATGTGGGATTGTACTTTAACATGCCCACAAGATGGCGGCCCATTTGAGAATATCAATCTTGAAATATTATTTGCTTGTTAGAGCTTTACACAGATCAAATTGTTCATTTGAACTTGTTGGACTACGACACTATAATTTTTGAGTTCATCTTGAGAGGTTGATCTTATTATGAGGAATAGCCATTATATATTGTCTATTTATTCATCATTAACATAAAATGAAATTTTACCCTTTTAACATGTGTATATATATACACACACATGCTACCTGATACCCCAGTACCGAGAACAAGATGCATTGCACCTAACTTATATTGGGATTTTAGAGCCAGGAATCAAGCAATTGGACCATGCATGTTGAATGGACATAGCAGCATGAACCGCCCATGTGCCCAAAAGTTGACAAAGTCATCTTGCAATATTTATAGAAATATGTGGAATTGTGATAGTGCAATAATGTGTCATGACTCATGGAGGTATATAGAGGTGTAGGGGAATATTTGAGAAGCAAATGTGCCAAAACTGGGCAATGACAGGTGAATATGATTCTGCCTACAAAATGGGACCCAAAAAAGGAAATTAATACAAGTTTCGTTAAGAAATCTAAATTTTTATGTCCACTAATTCCTCCTAAAAACTCTCAATATGATTATGGGTATTGGTTCAAACATGACAGTCCTTTTCTCATCTCCTAAATGAAAAACAAATATAAATCACTTTTCAAAATACTTTGCATTTTCCCATGTTTGAGCCTCATTTTTGAGAATAAATTTTATCAAAAGTGATTTTTTTTTAAGAATGTAGTTTAAAAGTATGATTTTTTTTTTTGAATTTACAGTAAAATTATTTTATTGGGAGAATGTGAGGCTGAAAATGAGTTTGAGGAAAAATGAATTATAAAAATGGGGTTCAAATAATAGCCAAATTTTCTCCTGATTAAAATGTTTATATTGTTAAGAGAAAGAATAATATATATACCGAGACCGTTCCTCTTATTCATAAATTTGACACACTTGTTTGACAAATAATCGTGACTTTTAATTTAAAACAATAAAACGTTCAATATGTATTTCACTAATATTATGTGAAAGTTTGTTATAACCACCTGATATCCATAAAATATTGAGCGCTTGATTGATTCAAATTAAAGGTCACGATTATTTGTCAAATAAGTGTGTCAAATTAATGAGTAGGAGGAACGGTTCCGAACAAATACAAGTTTAAATTGAAATATACATGTAACCTCCGGAGTGAAATTTGAATTCAAAATATATATTTTTGTATGGAATGAATCGAAAATCTATATTTGCGTGTTGAATAAACTCTTAATTTAAGAACGGAAGTTTGTTAAGCTTATGTTTGGCTCCATTAAAATTATAATTCATTTTTTCCTCTTTTCTTATTTTCAATAAAATAATATTACTAGTAATCCCAAAGAATTTTTTTTTTAACCACATATTTTTCAAAAAAATATTATTTCAACCATTAAAATTTCAAATAATGGAGGCCAAATAAGGGCTAGAGAGAACAAATTTATCTCCTGATTTATAGAAATTAAAATTAAAATTTTAATTTAAGTTAAAGCTGACAATTAATTAACTATACATTTTATGAGATTTACAATTTTTCAATCACATATTTAATCATTTTTTTAATCAAAATTTACTAAAAAACTAATTTTGATCTGATTCATTTACAATCATAAGTTGACTAGAATAAAAGTTATGTTGACTCCTTGTTTGGTGCGTATCCTACCCGAATCAGGATACTGCACAAAGGCCACGAGAAGTTGCGAGAAGAAATGATTGACACTGAAAGTGGGTATAATTGAAATGGTTGCGCCGAAAGGGTTGGCCTCTACCCTCCAATTCCAATTCCAATTCCTTTTTCAATTTCAATGCCATCACACCACGTAGTTTTTCTTTGTCAATGATTAATAACCCTTTTGACTCTTCTAAAATTGCTCCTTTTTCTCCGTAAAGTTGTATGTATAAATTTATTAGTAGTGTCATTCGGGTTGTACTGCTTGCAACCCGGAACAGCCAGCTTACAAGTTTCCGTTGGCTTGCAAAATTTCGACGTGGTCCATTCTGGTTTGCGCGAGATAGATCAAGTCGCCTATGGACGGTCGTGTTCACTTTGACCCTAATAGTAACATATAGCCACTATGTGGTGATGATTAAAATCAGATTTTAGTAAATTTTAATAAAAGTTAATGAAATGAGTGGTTGAAAAATTCTGAATTCCGTGAAATTTGTGTTTAAAATTAGTAAAATTTTAATTTTTAATTTGATTTTAATCTAAGTCAAAGTCAAACAATCAATATCAGCCACATCTTTCATGGGTTCCACATCTTTTCAACCACACATTTCAAAAACTTTTATCACAATCCACTTAAAATCTGATTTTAATTTACACCAAATACTCTCATAATTATAAGCTTATATTTCTATTTAGTTTAGAACAAGTGCATGAATAGTGTTGACAACGTGAAGTCATCACGATTCCACATCAAGAAATCCAGTCAAATAAACCACTAAATGAATGGTCGAGATTTGAACACTACATTTTGGAATCGCATCTCAAGGATAATACTAATATGCAGATAATAAGAAGTATCTTGTTTTTTCCGGTAAAACTAATAAAATTTATTGCTGTAAGCGCGAACGTAAAAATTATTCTAATGTATATCAAGAATTAGGGGTCCGTTTGGCGAGATTTTTGAAAAATCAAAATATGCTTTTGTTATTAGAAAGTTACTTATGGACTCGTTTAACTAATTTCTAAAAGTATTTTATCTAACTAGAAAAGATTGTAAAGAAAGTCGATAAAATAACTTTTTTAGAAAGCTATTCTACGAAAGACATAAATTCTATCAGACGACGCTTACTCTTAAAGCAAAAAAAGGTAACACGTAGGAACCCAAGAGTGATGACCAAATTGAAAATGTGGTGGGCTTCGAGTGCTTCCAAACGATTCCGTATGTGTACGGTTTACCCACGTCTATTACTTTATCAAATTTAAGCCCCTATAAATTAAAACCCCATAGTCTTCTTTAACTCCATGTTCTCTCTCTCTCTCTCTCTCACTATCTACATATACACATACATATCTATATTTGCAATATGCAAGAGGAGAAGAAGATGAAGTTGAAGAAAGGGTGGGTGGCAGTGGAAGTGGGATTGGCAGATGATAATGAATTTCAAAGATTTGAAATCCCAATTTCATATTTATACCATCCTCTATTTAAAAGGCTTCTTGATGAAGCTCGAGAGGTATATGGCTACCACTCAACGGGCCCTCTTAGACTGCCATGTTCGGTCGATGATTTTCTTGATATTCGATGGCGGATTGAGAAAGAAACCACTAGTCACAGCCGTCGCCACCACAACCATCACCAGCTTTCGATGTCTTTATCGTTTCACTCATGTTAAAGATGTACTATGAATCAAGTGAGGAGGCTCCTTATGTATTTTCAATGATTGATGCCTCTTCTTAGTTTACTTGGTGAAAAATGATGTAAAGATCAAAAAATTCGTGCACTTATTTTTCTTTCTTCTATATATATGCTTAGGTATACAAATATATATATATTTTTTCCATTTCCTATATATGCGGAGGCTACGGAAAAAAATGAAGAATTAAAATAACACTTTATTACACATTTGAAACAATCTTACTACATGTACACAAGATTCGCCAGACAGTTTGATAGATTGTTAGTCGTTACAATTTCATCGGATATTGTTCTAAAAATAACTTCAAATAAGTCAATTCAGTATTACCATCTCATCATTTGTATAAATTCATGTATATTTCATCTGTATAAGGAACTTAATTCTATTTGAAAAGTTGAATTGAACTGAATAATATTAATTAATGATGGCAATCGGGGTATGCATTAGTGAGGTATCTCTTGAACTGGGAAGTGGTGGGGCTAGTCAACAAAAAGTTGAATTTTCTAAGCAATAGCGAGGGTAGAATTCATAGACAAATCGCTTAAGAGTTAACTTTTTAATTATTTATCGTTGATTTAGAGATGCCCTATAAATTTGATTTAAATGAATCAATGTGTTCTCTGATTGAGATATTTTAAAATGAGTAATGCTACATGTACATAACCATTTACATAATGGTTCACATAATTACATGTGGCATGTGATCCAACTTTTAATTCAAATTTCACACTTATACATCAACAAGTGGATGATTGCCAGTCAGTATTATGTGAACCATTATGTAATTGGTTATGTACACCTAGCATTATTCTTTTAAAATATGAAATCGTCTATGCCGTATTTAAGTCAGACAAAAAAATAGGAGTTTAAGTCATGTTGCCTTCCTTCCAGTGGAGGAAAAAAAAAAACAATTATATTAATGGGGTATATTCAATTAGATCTTTTGAAGACTTTAATTGACTTTTTAAGTGATGACTTCCGTATATTTCATGATTTTTTAAAAATAGATTTGTATGAAATTAGTGGAAGTTTTCTATTGACTTCTATAGACTTTCATTTTATAGACTTTTGAAGACTTTCATTCGAAATAGAATTCGAGTGAATCTAATGTGCTATGTGAATTATGCCCAGAAGCTCTGATACCACTTGATAAAACCAACCACCAAAATGAATTGTTGAAATTATATGGTAAATAATGAAGTATTAAATCAAGTAAAAGAATAATAAAGACAAGAAATATGACGGTGAATTTTATTGACTCAAAAATAATGGAGAAGAAAGAAAATTACAATGGATCTTGTAATTCTAGTAATCTATTTTTTCACATTTATAAAATTACTAGATGTAAGTAACGTGCAATGCACGTTTGCTTAGATTATATTTAATAGTTTTGTTTAAGAATTAATTTGTTATTAATATCATATGGTTATTGTTGGGAAAAAGCTGTCTCTGTAGTCAGCTTCTAGCCTTCTATTATTTGGCCATGACAAAGGGAACTGTAATAGGTTCTGGCTACTAAAATTTTGTCACAATTTTGCTTGGAGTTGAGCCATTGAATGATATGTCGTTTACATTTTAATACTGATGATCACTACAACAAACAATAATAATAATTCTAAAAAGAAAAAATGCTATTCATTCTTAGTGGGGATGAATCCCCATTCTATGTGACTGTATATGACAGTCTCAAAGAAGCGAAGTAGGACGATCTATGAAGTAGAGTTGATTTGTGACAACTTTTTCGTCACCGTCTTTCTAAATGGTAGGGTACGTGATAGATGAAGGATTTGCATGCATGCATGTACGTGGGAATGGCCGAAATCAAAGCAACATGCACGCACAACTACATGCAAGACCAAGTCCAAACAGCCTGATTTCCAGCAACATGACTGCAGAGTGCTTCCTTTAGTTTAACAGTTTAATTTTTAGTTTTGCTGCACGTTCATTTTCAGTTTTGCTGTGCAAGTATTTACTGCTGTTAGAGGCAGGTTTGGTGCTTCCTTTAATTTAGGAAAAGTTAGTTGAGTTGTGGCTTATTTAAGCTTCCAATGTGAATAATAAAATCAAGCAAATATTTATCAAAAAAGTGTTCTAATTGTGGTACAATTCTCACCCGAAGAGAATAAATTTCTGCCCATTATATTCGGCTCCGACTGGGACCTATCAGTACGCTAGCTAGTTGACGGGCTTTTAACTGTAGTCTGCTTTCAAAGACTGGACAAGCAGGAAAAAATCAGTAAACAGAAGGCCAAGGAGCAAAAGCTACTCATCAATTGCATGTGAAATGCGGATGAGCAGTAACAGAAACTTAGAAACACAAACCGTAGTCAGACTATTTGAATTTGCCAAAAAATTAACATCAATAGGATGCAAGTTCTTCAAATTTTATCTTGGATTTTAATTTTGAAATTAAAAAAAAAAAATTGTTACAATATTTATAAATTTTGACTCATGTTTGGTTGAGCACATGGACCAGCTAGCATTTTGGAAATTTAATTTTATGGAAAGTTAAATAACACTATCTTAATTCAAAAAACGAGTTAACTCCGACTTCTTTAGAATATCTCCAATGAAATACTAAACACCTGAAAGAAGTATCTGTTCTCTTTCCTGCTCTTCCAAGCCTGTGCTAGCTATCAACAATAATTAGCTTGTAATTCATATTCTATTCCCAAACATTATACATGGATTCAACATTAATTTGAGTGTCACTTTGCTATTTGAATTCTTAATGTACTCTATGTTTTAGAATTAAATAAAATTATATTCAGTAATATGTATGGAACAGCTAGAATCTAAGACGACTCAATCATGAAATCCCCAAACTAAAACAATTTAATTCTAGGATAGGTAATATTTAAGCTATATTAAATATTTGGCCTTGACACTTCAGTTATTTGTAATACCAGATTTCTATAACAGACAAGTTGAACAGTCACTATTCAAATAAGGAGCTATATTAGAATGATAACAAGAAATACTATTGTTAGGCCAGATGCAGGTTGTAAATTGACCAAATGTACATGTGACCAATCGATTGATATATGCAGCACAATTAGTGATTGGGTCTAAATGGACTGGTGACCTTTCACCGATCACCCATTTGTACCAATCCAAAAGAATATCCCGTCCACACAAATTGACACTAATTATTTTATCTCTTTTCTTTCTTCCTTCCTTCCCAAAGGCTCAATTAGAATGTTTTTTGAGTTCTGTTGTTTGCACTGGTTACTAAATAACCCAAACATTCAACACGAATAATCAGATGCCATATTATTAATACAATGGCATGTCAGTATCAATTAACATAAAGAAGTAATTGTCTTGTATTAATCAAAGTGTGGGCTTCTTCGAGGAGTAGCCCACTTCCCATTACCTACTTGTATTGCACTGTACTTTTCCATATCCTTGACATAACACGTTTGTATTAGTTAAATTAGAGAAGAAATATGAGGTTTTGAATTTCGATGTCAACAATTCAGAGGCATAGATTCGAGAGAGAGAATGAAAGCTTCTCGAATGACCAAATATGGATATGGAAGGAATTACATAAGGTTGGACTCTTGGAGAGGAGAAAGTCGGTTGGCTTCCGCGAAAACGTAGCATGGATAAGATGTAAATTCCTTATACTCCAAAACTGTTATTATGTGCTTTTATGTTTCATGTTTTCCTTTTATTTTTCAAGAATGTATCTAAAACTAATTCATAAAGACTTCTAGTACTGAATAAGCCCTAATTCAATGTGTACAAGAAAAGGAAAAAATAAAGCTTTTAGCATCAAGTAAACACACAGCAGCTAGTGCCTATGCAGAAAAGTAGAAACTATCTGCAACACATAGGTTTCAACCAAATATGCCAATCGCGTACAAATAGAACAAAGATACTTACCTGGAAAATCTAGCCTTGAGATTTAGCGCGAAGGAATCATCCCAGTCTTTCTTGCATAGGCGAAAATCCCACCAGCCTCAATCACAGGCCCAGCATCCCCAATTGGCTTCAACTTATACCCTTTGCCAGAGGTATGATTAGTCAACTTGCTGTCACTCTCCCCAATCTCAATGGTCACAACGTCCCCAGTCTTACATTCCTTGCACAGCTTTCCCTCCGACTCCAGTGGATAAACCTCTCCAGTGGCCACATAATTCCTAAAGAAAATTCGAGCATATGACTCGGCTACAACATCAGCCACCCCAGAGGCACCTAGGGCTACAGGGGCATGCTCACAGGACGAGCCACAGCCGAAATTATCTCCCGAATCACAATGGAGTATTTGGATTTGGTTTCCCTCGAGTCAATGAAGTGAGTTTCGTACAAAGATGGAAGGCCAATGAGGGCGTAAGAACCAAGCTTCTCGTACTCATCGAGGTTGGAGGGGACGAGAGTGAGGTACTTGGCGGGGATGATTTAGTCATTGTCGATGTTGTCGCCCACAACGTAGCAGAGCTCGTGGAATGTAGTGACGGTGGAAGCGGCGTCGGGGGTGGTTGTGGTGGAACGGAGAGGGCTAGTGATGCGGTGGTGCGGTTGTGAGTTGAGTACAACTCTCCCTATGCAGCCTGCAAATTCTTGAGGAGAAAATGAGGTTTTTTTTTACTTGTGGACATCTACAGTAACAACTAGACAAAACTGAATCCCCCCTTTCAATTACACTTGGGATTGGAAGAGCTTCTCCATTAAGGTTTTGCGGTCATGGAAGATTAAAGGTTTTTTTCGATTTTTGGGAGTTGAGGAGGTGGGGGCTTCTTGGGTAAATTTGATATGTTAAGGTCATTGGTTGTAATTTAAGGATTAGGGTTAAATTTTAAGTTTTAGCCCATAAGGTTTTGAATAAATTCAAGTTCGACCTCAGGTTATGGGTTTTTCATTAAAACAAGAAATTCCGTTAGTTTTTCCGTTAAACAAAGAAATTCCGTTAGTTTTTCCGTTAAAAATAGATATTCCGTTTCATAGCCACTTTTAATATATAGAAGATATAGAAGAGCCTAATATTTATCAGGATCAAAATATGTTCAAAAACATAATTGAGGCCATGAGGCGCTGCGACCTTGGCACGACCAATATTTTTCCAAAATGCCTACAATGACGTTCTTATCCATTCCGAACTTTTCTTCAAGTTTAATGTCAATTTTCAATTCTCAATGGGCTTCTAAAATAGAACTTCAACTTGACATAGGACTCCAATAGTATTTTAAACTTGAATTCTTTTTGACGTGCACTTCAATTAAAATTCTTCAATTATTTCAACAAAGAATTTGGGTGTAACAATCTCCACTTTGACATGAATTCCACTGCAACGAACAAAGCTCTAAAATATTCCCTACCCGAAGAAGAAAATTCGTCTGCAAGGAATGATCGACTCTTCAACAATAACCAAAACTAATTTTTTCCAACCAAACACAAAACACTCCACCTCTTTCAATGAATCCAATCACTACTTTGCAGAATTATCTTAGATTTTCAAAAAATCATAATGATTTTAAAATTCACGAAAATGGACTGTAATATACCTAAAGTAAAATCAAATCTAAATGCTTTTAAAGAAGGTCACTTGCTAGATTGTACACCTTCTACTACACTGAAAGCATGCTCAACAAAATCAACATCTATATACCTTTCACCACTGGGTCCGTCCCTAACAATTGAATGCAATAGCACCACAGGTAATGGTGGCAAAACGACATTATCCATATCTATTGAACTCCACTGAGCAGTATTCTTCAAATTCGACCCTTTTTGAGATCTTAAAGGTATTGTACCAAGCTGACTATCCACCACGATACTGAATCTGTACTGATTGATTCTTTTAGATTTTGCACGACCCTACAAGATGTATAACTGGGACCTCTTCTATCCCTCCAATACAATATGGACACACTTATAAACATTCAAAGCTCCGCCTCCACCATAGAACTCATAGCCCTTTGAATCAAGGATAGGCAATGAGATGCGATTCTTCTTCAAATCCGGAACATGTCTTACCTGGCCAAGTATTCTAATTGTCCCATCCAATAATTTCAATCTGACTGTACCAATTCCAACAACTCGACAATGTGCGTTGTTTTCCATAAGCACAACACCTTTGGAAACAGTTTCATATGTAGTAAACATGTCACGCCCCATCCCAAACTCCTTACTAGACTCAAGACGTGACGTGCGCCGATGATAAGTGCCAGCTTAGCACTGGACCCATCATCAAGGCAACTATAACTATACTTCAATTGCATGGTCTCCTTTGACCAATAAAAACCCCTTTTTCGTTATTATTTTTCTTTTTGAAAATTTTGACAGAGTCTCCTTTGAAAATGGAACCATACTCAATCCTGTAATCATAAGATTTTCCCAAACACCAACACATAAACACCCTAATATCAGTCACACATCCATCCAAAATATCTATATCACTAAGCAGCATAATTGCTTCCCAAAAGATAATAGTGACGCAGTTTGGTTTACAATATTCCATTGTGACCAATGGTACATTTAAATACAAAAATCCTCCAAATATGAAGTAAATGATTTACTTGATGGTTACACTGTTCTAATCGACAGAACCTACAATTGGTGGTGGTAGTGGCTGCAAAACTATCAGACTAATCTTCACCGCTGATTAGTCAATTGCTTCCAATAGAAAGATATTAAGAAAATATATGAGATGATAATCCCAGTGAGTGAAGTGTTACAAAGATAGTTATTCTGTCCTTTATATATGTATCTACATTTATACAAAAATGAAACTGATATTCCACTTATCTTGCTGTACTCATTATTCTTGAAATTTGTATCATAACACCATATAAATTCATAATGCTGGTGCTAAATCATAAATTATATTCAAGCTGATATCTAGAAATGATAATAATTAATACATCAAAATGAATAAGTACACAAGTCGAATTCAGTAAGCTATAACATAATTTGAAATCAATAAACTGAACGGTAAGCTGGAAAATGTAAGCTGCAAGCTAATAATCCCATATATACTAGATAATCACATCATAACTTATACCCCATGTAATCATCTGCCGATTATCTAAAAGCTATAAAGTCATATGAACATAAACTGTCTGATCAACACTTCTGTACACGGTCGTAGCCCCTCAATGCACGAAGTGGAAATAAACATAATCATCTGTATGCACGGCCGTAGCCCCTCAGTGCATAAAGTGGAAATAACACAATCATCCTTATACACGGCTGTAGCCCCTAAGTGCATAATAGGTACCTTTACATACGGCCGTAGCCCCTCAGTGGATAAGAGTCACCTTTATACACGGCTGTAGCCCCTCAGTGTATAGGAGTCAAATACACGGCTGTAGCCCCTCAGTGCACTAGAGTAAGATGATTACATCGAGTATTTTCTGATGGTCTCAAGATAATCATGCTCATTTACTAATTTCTCGAAAATAAAACATTTCAGGTAACTAATATGCTTTAAAAATCTGGAATCATTTCAACCTTAATATTAAATAATCATGATTATAAGATTATGAATTTAAAAGAAATCTTCTTTATGGAAAAACATATTCTCCACTCACTCAAAACAAGCTACAGTCTATGAAGATCGGTAGGCTTTTCCAATCTCGGTGTCACCACCTGAAAAATCATACAAGATAACTAATTCAACCATTATCAAGTAAAAAAAAAAAAAACCTCTAATATGAAATGTTATATTACTTCAATCAAATTTCTCGATATTTGAATGAATGTCCAAATTATTCCTTTAATCAAATGGGACCAATTACACTTTGGAATCCATTTACTAATACCCAATAAATCAACATAACCCTACAATCTAAGAATAATTGCAATTATCCACTTTAATCAAGTGACAACTAATAACTAGCATTCAACCAATTAAATCATCATCTTGTTCCATAATATCATGCTATCTTGTAAGTATTACATCACCACTATAATTCCCACTAACAATACTTATTCAAGCATCCAATAGAAAATCTAGGGTTTGCCCAAAAATAACATTTCTTACCTTGGTTCAATTGGAAGCTATCCAATCAAGGAGCTTGAACTATAAATCATAATTTGTCCCCTAAAAATTGAAATTTTCGAACCCAATCAAAACCCTAGAAATTTACATAATATATCTCTACTTCTAAGAAAATAGCTAGAATGAAAAATCGAAATCAAGATTGACAACCACCTTACCTTCTTCTCCTTCCTTTCTCTTTTTCTTCATCTTTTTCCTTTTCTTTTCTTCTTCTTTCCCCCTTTTTTTCTTCTCTAATTTCGGTCTCTGCTTCTCTCTCTGCCTAAGGATGAAAATGGGAAATGGGTTGTTAAATTGCTAAGTGATTGGGCTTATAGCAAAGTTAGTCCCCCAACTTCCAATGATATATAAGTAAGTCCTCCACTTCAATTCTAATCCATTTTAACCCTTAATTATCTTTAAATATAAAATAAGTCCCAAGAAAATAAATTATTCCAATTAAGTTCATATAGACCTTGACCTTGACAATTCAACCATTGACTTTTGACTAAAAATATGAGATGTAACAAAACAAGTCCTTATTAGGACACATATGAAACACGCACGCTGAATCTAGAATCCAATCCTCCTCTAGTTTAAACTTAATGTCAGAAATAGCCATGAGATCTCCATTACTTATAATGTTCTCTACGAGATCGGCTTCACCTGAAGTCTTTGATTGCTTTCCATATCGACTTGCAGCCAACCTATCTTTATTATGCAATTTGTGGTAATCATTCTTCATGCAATTTGTAGTAATCCTTCTTCATGTGCCTATTCTTCTTGCAGTAGTTACAAATCTGATTACTGAACTTAGATTTCGATCTACCCTTTTTAGAACCACCATGAGCAACCATATCTTATCAATCTCTAGCCTCAGAAATCAGATGTTTCATCTTCTATTTTGAATACAAAGCATCATACTCCTCCTCTATGGTGAGAATATCAGGACTATACAAGATCGTGATTCTAAATGAAGAAATCAAAGTGTGCAATGAACACATTAGTATCAAAACCAAATCTTCTTCATCATACTCTACTTCAAAAATTTCCAAATCAGCGACTAGGGCTATCCGTGGATCGGTTTGGTTCGGTTCTAAAGAGATTCGAACCGACCTAAAACTTTCAGATATTTAATAAATGGACCTGTCGGGTCCAAATATAATTATGGAACCGTTCGGGTCGGTTCGGTTCTATTCGGTTTCGTACCATAATTAAATTTTTTAATATTTACAGCAACACTACATAAATACAACTAATGACATTTCATTCATAACTTTTACAAATTAACGTAGCCCAATTCAAAAATATATAAATAACTAACCGTCCAACAATATTAATTCAATGCATACAAATACCAAAAAGTAGATATTAATATTACAGCAACACTACATAAAGTATATTCATTTGATTCAAATTAAAATGAGCTAATGGATTTTAAAAATGATTTAGGCTTTAAAATTAAAATTATGAAATAATCTGATTTATTTAATTAATTTGCTAATTTGTTTAGAAAAAAAATCATTTAATTAATTCAATATAAAAAATAAAAAAATTATTTAGTTTCGATTCTTTGGTTCTTGGTCTAGACCCGAGACCCGACCCAAACCCGTTGGTTCTCGATTCGGGTGCCCGTTCAGGTATTTAATTTATGAAGAACCGCTCGATTCGGTTCGGGACTTTTGGACACCCCTATCAGCGACTATCTCTTTAAATACAGCTAGATGATATTCCAATTATCCCCATTCTGCCATTTGATGAGAGTATAAACGCTGCTTGATGTTCAACTTGCTTATCAGACTTTTAGTCATGCACAATTGCTCCAACTTCAACCATAAAACAGCTGCTGAAACCTCCTTCAAAACGTCCTAAATAATGGTATTCGATAGATGAAGAGAATGTGAGAAATTGCCTTCGTATTCTTCCATAATTTCTCCTCTGCGATCAAAGTTGTGGACGTCTTGTCAATTTTCAGCAACATATCATCCAAATCCTATTGTACGAGTACTGCTTACATTTTAACCCGTCATGGCAAAAATCTAGTGGTTCGATCCAAAAACGAAATTTCATACTTTATGGAAGCCATCACGAATAAAAACTTCAAACAAATCAAACATTGCTCTATTAAGGAACTGCTGAACATAGGCTCTTATATCACTTGTTATGTTAATTATGTCTAGAAGCTCTGATACCACTTGATCAAACCAACCACCGGAATGAGTTGTTGAAATTATATGACAAATAATGAAGTATTAAATCAAGCAAAATATTAATAAACACAAGAAATATGGCAGAGGAATTAAGAGATTTTATTGATTCGAGAATAATGAAGAAGAGAAAAAATTACAAAGAATCCTATAATTTTTGTAATCTATTTTCTCATATTTATAAAATTATATAGAAGAGTCTAATATTTATAGAGATCATGTAGGGAATATCCAAACCCTAATGGTAGAGTTGTTGAAGAAGTAGAATGCCAAAAAATGAGTCTAAAACAAAAATGTGGAAAATCTACATCAGATAGGCAGCCCCTAGGCGCCATGCCCCAGGCATCAGGGCGCTAGCCAATCTGTTCAAAAGTAGAATCGGGGCGCCTAGGCGTCGCAACCTTGGCATGGCCAATATTTTAAATGATGTTCTTCTCCATTCCGCGTTATTTTTCAAGTTTAATACCAATTTTCAACTTTCAATGAGTTTTCAAAATAGAACATCAACTTGACATAGGATTTCAATAGTATTCCAAACTTGAATTTTTCTTGACGTGTACTTCAATTAGAATTCTTCAATTATTTCAATAAGGAATTCGAGTGCAATAGTGTGAAATTTTCACATAAGAGGTGGTAGTTCCCATAATTCCACTTCTCATTCCCCTTTTCCTTCCCATATAATAAAAAATATTTTAAATAGAATAAAAATTTAAAACCTTAAAAGTAGATATTTTTCACAAAAAAATGAATGAATGAAAAAGAAAAAAAAAATAGTTTAAGAATTTAATTTAACTTTTTTCATGAAAAATAGAGATAAACAATAAGAGAGGCAAAAAGAAAAATAGAAACAAATATAATCAATAGAAAAAAATTTAATTATAACTCTAATGTTCGTAAAAGGAAAAAAGAAAGATAAATATTGAAAAAAAAAAACATATTAATTTCTTTTTTATTTTTTGTGAAAGTCTTCCAAAATCTTGTGATTAATGTGTAATAAATTTTGAGATTTTATTTAAGTGCTTTCTGCTTCAAAGTTAGTACCCCATAGACTTTTATAAAAGTCTCTAAAAGTTATTAAAATTTGAATACCCTAATATTTATAGAAACTTCTAAAAAGTTTTAATTAAATACATCATGATTTTTAGAGTTTTTTTAAAAGTTTATAAAAATTTCAATTGAACACACCTATATTTTTAAAGAGTCTAAAAAAGTCTACATTGAATACCCAAGTTATTAAAAATTTCAATTGAGTACACCTCCCTAAAAGTCTCTTGTTATAATCGTTCACAATGCAATGTATATTTGATAGTATTCATAACTTTCTCTTCTTCGAAAATCAACCTCCTTTGATTACCCTATCTTCATGGAAACTATATATGACAAATTCAAATTATTCAATGCACTTTCCTGCAATACATTTCTTGGAATTGGTAATGCAGATATCACATCTGCTCTCTATTTTGTTCTACTAATCACTTTGAGCCGAAGAAATAGTGGAGAAAACAAGGAAAAGTCATTTACAATTTCTTATGTTAGATAAAATTTGAACTCGACATTCTTGCTTTCACTTGGTCCACCACTGTTCACGCGGGTGCTCCCCTTACATTCCACAGCTTCAACCGATCACTTAGTCAGTTAGCCCCATTCTCGAGTGCAAGAGTGCTCAATCCAAAGAGACGCAATAAATATTCAGGCCAAATTAGGTCCTAGTTTTTAAGGATTAATATTGCAAGATGCCTTATGGAACTCGTTTACTAGTGCTTGCTATAATTAAATTGAAGATTCTTGTGGAGTAAAGAAACTGTATGGATTCCAAAGTGTACATTGAATATCCAAGTTATTAAAAGTCTCAATTGAATACACCCCACTAAAAGTCTCTTCTTATAATCTTTCACTATGCAATGTATATTTGATAGAATTTCTTCGAAAATCAACCTCCTTTGATTACCCTATCTCATGGAAACTACGACCCTGTTTGAGCCAAATTATTATAAAATGAGAATGAAAAATATAATTGTTATTGGGGCCCACACAAGAGATAGAAAATTCCTTACATTCCACAGCTTCTGCTGATCACTTAGTTGGTTAGCCCCATTCTCATGGAAACTACGACCCTGTTTGAGCCAAATTATTATAGAATGAGAATGAAAAATATAGTTGTTATTGGGGCTCACACAAGAGATAGAAAATTCCTTACATTCCACAGCTTCTATTGATCACTTAGTTGGTTAGCCCCATTCTCTAGCGCAAGAGTGCTCAATCCAAAGAGACGCAATAAATAGTCAGGCCAAATTAGGTCCTAGTTTTTAAGGATTAATATTGCAAGATGCCTTATGGACCTCGTTTACTAGTGCTTGCTATAATTAAATTGAAGATTCTTGTGAAGTAAAGAAACTGTATGGATTCCAAAGTCTTAAAAGATCCACAATATAATTGATTGAATATTTGTCTAAAATTAGTCATGGTTGAATGTGCGTTGCACGTTATTCTGAAATACTTTATAGGTATTATAAAAATAATATTGTAAGATGTGAGAATATAAAAAATAATTAACACAAATTGTTTATGTGTAATGAATTTTCCATTCAAATGAAATAAAAATCAGTTTGTGAAAATGATTTAAATAGTTGAGGAAGTAAATTAGAATAACCTATACATTTACCCTTTTGATCTGAACTGAATATTCAACGAAAACCATCATTTCTTCATATTCATATTCACTTAATATAAATTGAATATATCAATTGAAGTTATTTATTATAAATACGCATTATGTCCCTCCCATCTACCTTCTATGTATCTTAATATTCATTGAATAAATCAATTTGAATAAAACTAACATATTCATTTTTTGTTCCAAATATTTTTTAATGAATTTAATTTACTATCTAATCAAGTGGAATGAGTCGTCAAATGTACATTAATTATAACTAAATAATTGAGAAAATAATTTGTGATAATATTTTTCAAATAATTAAATAAATCAAATACACATCGAAAAACGAAAATGTAATGAATATGTTAAATATGGTTAAATAAATTTAATATATATTGAAAAATGAAAAGTAAGATAATGAATGTGTTAAATGTACATTTATCATAACTAAATAGTTGATAAAATAATGAATAATAATATTGTTCAAATGGTTCAAATGATTAATAAATTAAATACATATTTAAAAATGAAATTAGTGTATTATTGAAAGAATTAAATAAATATTTAAAAACGAAAAGTAAGGTATTATTGAAATAATTGAATTATAGTAAGTATAAAATTGAAATAATTGAATTAAATAAATATTGAAAAACGTAAATTGTAATGTAGCGAGGTAAAGGATCCTCATAATAGAAGTGGCGAGTAGGGTTTGACCCAAAATTTCAAAAATCATAAAAGAATTAACGAAAGAAGTCCTTTGGTTAAGAAGGAAATAATATTTAAATAGGAGAATGAAATTTACCAAAATAGCTCAAAAGTGTTATTTGTAAATTCATGACATTACATTGAGAAGATTTGTGCTTGCCATTGTCCTTATGTGAAGTGAATTTGATGGAGAATTTATGGTTTTCTGTTTGATAGAAATTAAAATTTAGATTTTAATTTAAATCAAAGTCAACAATAAATTTTAACCACACATTTTATGAGATCTTCAACTTTGTAACCACTCATTTCTTCAAATTTTATCAAAATCAACTAAAAATCTGATTTTAATCTTCACCAAACAATTCTTCCTCTCTCATGATCATCGCCAGTTTGTTGAAGAATTTTCTTAAATTTGCGCATCTTTCTGACTCATTTTTCGTGTTTTTCATTTCCGTTGTGCTTGATAGGAGTTTTTCCCAACTCATAGGTCATGTCATCACCAAGAGTCGAGGGCTTCAACTTGGCCAAGGCACATCCCAATTAGATGTAGACTGCAAAAATGACTCCTCTAATTATTTATGACGAGCAAGTGAAGTCAAGTTGATGACATGTACAACGTCTATTATTATAACTTTATTACCAATTTCGTTACTCTCTAATATGACGTTTATTGTCAATTCCGATATAAAAATCCAAGCTCTTGAAGATGCTTCAGAGTCGATGCATAAATAATGCCAATTGTACTTGTAGTAGTGAAAATTTCAATTCCATTAATAGTATATTAAACATTAAGAGAAAAATATAACAAGAGATCTAAATGTGATGATAAAAACTAAAAGGAGAAACTTCAACTGCATCAAAAGACAGATTCCATACCAATGCAAATCTTAATTTCTCCACTGTCAGTCCTATAAATTAACCACACTTAAATCCTTATTTGCCAACAAACATCTCGTCTTAAAATTTACTATCTTACGCCAAAATTACAAACATGAGTAGCTAGCTACTCATCTTCTTTTACTCGCTACAAGGCATAAGCACGAGGGAAAAACGATGAAATTGAAGAAAGGTTGTATGACAGTCCAAATAGGATTAGAAAATGGTCCATTCAAAAGATTTGTCATTCCAATTTCCTACCTACACAATCCTCTTTTTCAAAGGCTTCTTGATAGAGCTCAAGAGTTCTATGACTACCATACAAGTGGACCTCTTATGTTACTATGTTCAGTCGAAGATTTTGTTCACCTTCAACAACAGATAGAAAGATATGCCACTAAGCACAGTCGCAGTCGTTGCCAGCAACACCGTGCTTCCACCTTGTCATGCTAGTCTTAATTATATTTTAGTTCGAGTCATGCTTTTGCTTTGTAAGTACTACGTGCATAGCACATTCTATTTTCTTCCTTCCTTTCTTTTCAATTTTTAATTTCTTCTTAAAGGTTTATGAATGGAAGATGCATTTCAATGCCTGCTTTCGTTTAGCATTTGCGTATGATGTGCAAATTAATGTGAAGGATTTTGATCCCGCCATTATGTTAGATATTTTTCATCATTTTGCATGTATTATCTTTTATTTTGCGAATGTTTTGCCGCTCCGACTAGTGTTTGCCGCTACGCAACGGGGATCGACCTGTCCGGTCAGGTCGCGGGGGTCGAGGGGGCAGCGCCCCCCGTGGGGGCTCGGGGGCAACGCCCCCGAAAGAGAATTTTATTTTCAGAAGTTTTTGAATAGGTATGTTTCTTCCAACAGATGCGTCCATTCATTTCAAGGGACACACTTATTCAAAAGGTTGCCTCCATTTCTAAATATTCTGGGCGAATTCTCATTTGCGAGACACTTTTAAAAAATTTATATTCTTCTATCTTTCTCTTGGCATCATCAGTTTCTCTATAGAGTGTTTCTTGGTTTGATCAAATAGTCACAATTTGAATCAAACGCTTCCATTGTATCCTGAGAGAGATTTTATATCATACCCCGGTCGTGACTTTGTTGGAAAGGGGAGAAACATCTCTTAAAAGATAACGATTTTCGTGCCTTGGAGTTATTTATTGTTCCAGATTTCCTACATATTTCCCAACACATTTCTCTATCTTGCACAAGATAATGACAGTCACTATAACAGGAATCTGTTTCTATATATAGATTTGATTTAATTAATGCCGAAACTCTAACTTCATTAGTGTTTGATTAATTTCCAATGGTAATAATAACTATATTGTCATTTACTAATTATCATATTATTTACAACACTTTCCATTGAATGACACATTACAAAATATCTGACTAGTTAAAACATTGTCAGGAAAATTCAACGGGACAAAACTTGAAATAAGGAAAAATAGTACAACTGCTCCCCTAATTTCAATAAATGAAAATTCTTGTATCGAGTCATCCATATCTTGTACGCCAATGTTTTCAGTGTTGTAATTCAAGTAAAATATGTTTCACGTTGTTTTGTATAGTCTTCAAATAATACTGTTTTCATATGAGATATTTATCAATATTTTGATGATTGTAGTAATATGATGATTCGAAAAATAACTCTTGTTATTCTCTTTAAGAGTCTCATATATATAAAATTATTAGTTTGAGGGTAACTTTCTTGTAGGTTATGGATATTCATTACAAAATGAATATGACTCCTTAAAACTTTATTAGGAAAAATCTTTTGGAAAAAATTCTAATGAAGAAAAAAAACATTATTTTTTTGAATATGTCACAAAAATTTTCACTCATTAAAAACCTTGGCAAGAAAATCTAATGAGATAAAATATTGGTCAAGGAAAAAAGAGTACAACGCGTATATATTTCTCCCACGATACCATCACTTGAATTATATGCTTAAGACATATTAAATCTTCTAAAGATAACATTAATAGTAATGTCAAATGAATTGGTTATAAAAGCATTTCAAATTTTATGCCAATTATTTCTTCTATTGATATGTTTAGACGAATTTATTTGATATCATCATCTTTTAAAATATATAGCAATACATCATGTACAAAAGTATTTAGTGGCGGACACATATATTTTGAATTAGGAGGACACAATCAAACTTGAAAAAAAGTTGTGAAAACGTAAATCATTCCAAGCCCATTTTAAATCAATTTAACACAATGAAACAAACTATAAATGTAATTCAAACTCATTTTCTCTATCACTTTGAATTTTGACCAAAGAAAATAATAATTTGAAATTATAAATTACTGTTGTCGAATACTAGTTACCTCTCAATTTTTAAAAACAAAATAAATTAGGTTGACCATTTTTTTTTGTTTCTTTTTCCTTGTTTAGTCATTGATCTGTGATACAAATCAAATTTTTGGTGAACGCGTAACATAGCTATCTTGAGTTTGAACTAAGGCAGCATCATGAATTATGTAAAGCAGATGAATACAATTTTCCCTTTTATAAATAGATAGATATTGAAAGTCGTCTTTTTAAAAATGGTAGGTATGCTTTACAGATTTGTAGAAAGATCCGATTCTCCAATCGATTGTTTTGCAATAATATCATACTAAAACCACGACGATTCAACTAAGATAAGCAAAAGATTCTCGGAGTGAGAAATCTCTGCTCTCTAGTAAAATCATTGCTTGGATTGAAAAGAATTTAGTGGAATGTAAGAGAATAAAACCAATGAAAATATACACCTAGATTATTTAGAATTTTCGACGAAGTCAACATTTTGAACTATATGTGGTGTTGCATTAGACAATATTGGACAAATATAGGCATATCTTAGTTGTTTATCGATATTTTAAAAACGAATTTGTTAAGTTAGATGAGACTCAATATGATAATTAAAAGTTACTTAACAAATGAAACTCTTGAAAAACAGGCCACAACTTACATTTTGAACAAGTTATTGAGTAATTTTTAAGCATAGTTTAGAAATGGTGGATTACTTGAGAAATGAAATTACTCATTAAGTTTCCTGTGCTTCATCTTAAATCTCTATTTCTTTTCAAGAAAAAAAAAACTTTCAAAAATAAAAGAAATAAAAAAAAAATCAAAATGTTAGTGGGTCACTTGCCCCACCATGCCCCACACCCCTTCCTCCCCTGAAGGTGCTGTCTGCAACTTTTTCTCTTCTTTTCGATTCTATTTCTTGCTCATAACAATATAACTTATCAAGATATCTCAATTTTTAACATTTCAGGTACTTGAATCTCTTTTGGGATTTTACATTTTATTATATTTATATACTTTACAAAAGTATACACCTCCTAAATGGATCATATTTGCTAATTGCTCCATTTTCTTTTGAAAATTTTATCTTAGAATCAAATATATTCATGCTTCAAGCGTGTTATAGATAAATCAAATATAATGTACAATGAATTGTCCTCCTAAGACATCAATTCATGTTGGAACATTTAAAGCTGACATGTGAAATATTGTTAATCTCTTTAACTAATAAGTGCATTTAAATAAATTATCTTTCGAAATTTTGGTGCGAATTATCTTTTGTAAGAATTTAAATAATATAATGATGCATTTATATATTATTTTCAACTTCTTAATTACTCCCCCTAATGCTGAGAGAATTGTTCAATCAAATTGACAATTAGCAAACAACATTATAAAATCTCATCCATTTGGGATAAGGGTTCAAACTAAGCATTTATTCTCAACATTCTTTACTTTTCATCTGAGTGCATTGTAGTGCGTATCATTTGTACATATATTGCACTATTAAAATAATTAAATGAAAGTATTAGGCTTTAACCATAAGCCAAATATAGCGGAAAAAACTTTGATGTTGACATATGCGTAATAACATTCTCTAAACAGAAATGAGAAGTACTTTGTTCTCAATAGTAATTAAGATATTAATTTGGAAGCACTTAAACAAATAATAATGTTAAATCATTTATTTACATCCTAACTAACACTTAATAAAATGTTGAGATTTAGGCTCACTAGCATTAACAAGACGCACTATCTTGATTGTATAATTTGAAAATTATGCTTATAACCTAAAATTTAAACATTAATTTTGCAAACTTCAGGTTGTGAATGCCACATAATTATTTAGGAAATTTATCAAATCTATTGCAAATAAATAATATCTAGATGGTTAATATGGAGGATGACGAAGCCCTTTTATTATCTTAATTAATTTTCATAAATGTAGGGAATTCAGTCCCTATTTAGCTAATGATGGTTAATGACTAAGTTTCAATAAAGAGAACAAACATCATATAGGAATTTATTGGATTGAAAAATATTCTGGTTATTAGTTGAATACCCATTGAATTCTCAATTTCGTGTAATTATTGATTCAGTGATGGCCCAACTGATTATGCCAAACAATAATATTTTCAATAATTGAACTTCTGGTTCAACATAGTGGTTGTTTCAATTGTACCATACATTTTAGAAATTTTGTATTTTTCTCTTTAATTTAAAGAGTAAATTACTATTAATAGTAAAATTTTATTCTCTCATGTTACACATCATTAACTCTTTTAGTGTATCAAAACAATATTCTTCTTGAATATTAATATATCTTGTCATGATTACTTACCAATAATAAAATAATATTCTTCAAAAATATAGATATATTTAAACTAGTCATAATATTGTTCTAAAATATTAATATGTATAAATTTGTGATTTTTAGGAATAAAATACGGTATTTTTCAAGAATACTGATATGTACTTTTTTGCTTTTTTTTTTTTGGAACAATATATCAATATTTTTCTAGAATATTTAAATTGTAATGTCATACTCTCCATGAGCACATACTACTCTTTCTGAAACATTTATATAAGGTGTGTTGTGCTTCTTCAAGAACATTAACACCATATTCTTCTTCAAGAACATTAACACCATATTCATTCAATACAAATACAATTTCTAGTTATACTTCTTTATGAGCACTAGTTAAATCAAAAGATTTACCCGATCTAAAACTTCACAAATATAAAGATCAAAAGCAATAAAGAACACCAAATATGATCACGGAGGAAAATCCCTAACTGGATAAAAAATCACTAGGCAAACTTGCCAGTAAATGATTCACAAGAAAAGTTAACTTACAATTAATCCAGACACTATTAGTGGACTTTGGTCACCTAACTTGTAAATCATCAAGGAATTTCGTTGGTTGTGCGCCATGCACTTCTCAGAACTCTGAGCAATTTTTTCTCTCATTTGGATCTCCAAGAGTGTACATCGTTCTTCCGCGTCAGAACTCTAAGCACCTCTTCTCTAAACTCTAAAATTGTGAAGACTTATTGGTGAAGGTAGGGTTAGGGTTTGGTGTTTGATAAATGATCTTTTAGTGTTTTGATGTGTGATTGAATGTGGAAGATCATGGCTCGATCAACAAAACTATGCTAGTGATGAATTTATGAATAATCAATCAAGGGGTTGAATCAAGAAATCACTAGAATGTATTTAGATCTTCAAAAGAATGATCTTCAAAACCATTGTAATAGAATGATTCAACACACCTTAGGACGTAACTAAACTTGTATATGCATAACATGAAGCGTTTTGGGGTGAAATAGGACTCAAAAATTAGTTGAAATGGTGAACTTAGGATTTCACCATAACACCTCAAATTTTCGTAAACCTTGGAGTGTTATCAAAAATTTAAATAAACATGTCATTGAACATAAATGAAACTAATTAATCAATTAAAGATAAAATATCTAATAATATTTCTTCAAATCCTCTAGCGGCTTGCATCACCATCCTGCCATAAATCCAATCGACCTGAATTAATCTGTAAAATTTTTGTAAGAGTATTTAAAAATACCCAGTAAGATATGTGCGATTTTCATGCATAATTATATAACAATAAAATAAATACTCCATACAATTCTTCTCTTATAAAGTATATCGGCGATCAAACGAGATACCCATATTAAGTCATCTTAAATTTTTGAAGGAGTACATATCTCTATATAAAGAACTCGAATATTCAGAGATAATTCATGCATATTTAATTAAATACATAAAAGCATTAGAAAATAAACCACTTACACATAAGTTGGATTCTCTCTCTAGCTTTTGATTTCTTTCTGTTGTGTATGTATAATATCTCTTTTGGTGAATAATGAGGTATTTGACACGAAATTTTATAATTGAAAAAGATCATAAAGTTTTAGTACAATGGTGTTCCACTAGTCAAATATGTCCACTTTTTAGGGTCATGATTATCTACAAGTCATAATTAGGGGTGGGAAAAAAATCGACCGACCCGACGAAACCGACCCAAACCGACCGATTTGGGACCCTGGGTCGATTTTTTGCATTTTTTGGGCGGTTTTCGGGTTTCGGGTTGGATGGTCGGGTCGGGTGGCACCCTAAACCTGACCCGACCCAACCCCAAAAAAAAAAAAAAAGTTAAATTGAAAAAACGACGAATAGTTTTCTCAATTATTTTTAGATTGTATTAAGAATTAGTTTTTGTTAGCAATTCTTTATTATAAAAACTGGAGCTTTCGTAATTGATCGAGGATTTCAATTAAAAATTTCTTGAAAATAAGGAATACCAGCGTGAGATTTAGGGATGAAGTAGAGAGACTAAATTAAGTAATTATTTTACTAGTTTTTTATATTCAATTAAGTCAAAAAGTCACGTTGTATCATAAAAAATTACATTATAGAGTATGAATCACTATGGATGATCACAAGACATTTCAAAAAAATGAAGTACGTTAAATGAAGTGACTTCGAATTTCTTCAATTCGATCTATCGTTCGCGTTTGGTTCAATCTCTAATCTAAAACTACACTATGTCCATATTTGTCTTGTCAAGTCATTTCGTTCGATAATTCTTATTTCATAATCAAATTTAACATAAATGTCGATTTTCAATTACGTCCCACTACTCTTGTTCTCTTCGTATTTTTTTTATGTCCTTGCTATATTAGCTATGATGCCGTGTCTCTAGTCTCACATCAGATTGAGAAATGTTCACATACAATTCCCAAGCTATACTACTTGTCCCGTTAGGATCCCAATTCATTTAATTCCAACATGTGTCAAAAAAATTGGAATTTATGATTCAAACCGACTAACCCAATCCAACCTGATTGACACATAATTGGGTTGGGTTGGGTTTCAACATTTACATGGGTTGGGTTGAGCTGGATTTCGAACAAACCGACAATGTTGGGTTAGGTTTGGGTTGGGGCAAAAACCAACCCAACCCAACCCACGCCCACCCCTAGTCATAATTATCCATTCAATATAATATGTTGATAGAATAACAAGTGTACAACTTTTGGAATGAGAAAATTAGTACAAATTGAAAGAATGAAAAAGGTAGTATTTCCATTGTGCTCCACTAATGCTTTTCTAATAAGACATCACACGCGGAAGGTTAGGGAAAAGGTATTTAACATAAATTAATGGTTCCTAATTTAATTGGATAACAATATTGAAATTTGAAACATATCAAATATATGATTAACACTCATCACAAATAGAATATCATCATAATTAAAAATTGACAGTTATCAAAAATAGGATTGCCATTGAACTTATCAAAATAAATTTAGGATTATAATTAACAATTAACCTTTATCCTATACGAATCGTGGCTTGTCATACGAATCTAAATTATCAACCAACTTTAAAAGTCAACTTCTTTGGACTTCCATATATTTGGCGTAACTTATTCGAATTAACTTTTCTTGATTTCATGGTACGTTATTTAATATGTACTATCCAACGAGTCCAATATTGATATACTAAAACTTGTTCTATCACAGTCTTATTAGTCGGCCCAAGAAAAATAAAACATTTTATACCTATTTCATTTTAGTTCCTCAACTCTCAAAATTATAAAGACAATTATAGCATATAGAACAAATTTTATTCAAGAAAATTTTCGGGCGTTACATTCACCACGTAATAGGGGTGCTCAAGCACCAAGCTAGCGGCAGCTGATCAATTGTCAGTATTTTCATCATAACTTTCTATCTCGATATCAAATTGAGGTAATTCAAAATGCGTTGGAAAAATAACTTAAATGACTACAATTCTTCTAAATAACCTTGTCCAAATTCCAATATTTTATATGAGAAAAATGAGTTGCAACATGTGGCCTATAATTTGGAGCAAAATTTGTGCAACACTTTGACACTTTTTTTACTTCTAATTGCATTTCAATGATTATATGCGATCTTCTTAGATATCTTTAACTCCTCTAAGGACTACACTATCAACCCCAAGCTATTTTTACTATAATTGGAACTCAATAACTCTAATTTTGACTTTGATTACAACTCGATAAACTTCTAATTGAATTCAACTAGAACATGATTTTGACTAAAGAAATTGCCAATTACAAATTTAGAAATTGTTAATTATATAATTTAGACCTAACACATTGAATGAAGAGTAAAAGGAGAATGAGATGTTTGAGTACATCACATCAATTCCGTACTAACTTGTGTGCCAATTATATTATCGAATCTTCCATAGATGAATATGAAAATTCGAATAGGTAGTAATGATTAGAACAAGAAAGAGAAGCTTCGAGATTGTCATACAACAATTTCATAGGAAAGTTCTCTATAGTTATTTATTATTATCAATTCACAATATTTCTCCATTTTCATCCCTATAAATTAACCCCGTAAATTCTTCAATGTAGCTGCCTCAACAATCGACAAATATATCGTAATTATTGCATTAATACAATAATAGACTCTCAACGAGATCACGAACACAAGTAGTCAGTCATCTACTTTATTAGCTTCAATGCATAAACTAAAGGAGAGGAAGATGAAATTGGAGAAAGGGCATGTGCTGGTCCAAGTGGGATTAGAAAATGGCCCATTTCAAAGATTCGTCATCCCAATTTCGTACCTGAAAAATCCTTATTTTCAGAGGCTTCTTGATAGAGCCGGTGAGTACTATGGTTATCAAACAAGTGGACTCCTCATGATACCATGTTCGGTTGAGGATTTTCTTCACCTCGAAAGATGTATAGAAAAGGTTGCCAATAAGCAAAAACGTCACCATTGCCATCAACTTGTCTCTGCATTGTCATATTATGCCGGTTGATATTTTATCGAGTACCTAACACGGAAGTCTTGCTTAATGTATCATGATGGAGGAGGAACATCAAGGGTCAACAAGGCATACTTCTCTCTCTGATAATGTAAAGAAAATGTAAAACCTTATATATGTTATTCATGCACATATATGATAGTTGTTTGGTATTCAATATTAAATCATTATTTTTCTTTTTCTTTTCATAATTATCGTTTCCTCTGTTAAGATTTGGGGGTCCATCTTAAAAGGTCAACCTTGTTAAGAGGAGTAGCCCAAGATCTTTATTAATTGGTCTGTGTCAACATTTTTATTCGATGCTACTCCTCTTAACAAGGTTGACCTTTTAAGATGGACCCCCAAATCTTAACATGGTATCAGAGCCCATTATGCTCCAACGAGCGATTCAATCCCGGTAAGACTCCAAAAAGTGAGCACGTGGATTTCAAGATTGGTTTGCTCAAATGAGCCACCATCTTGCGGGGGCGTGTTAAGGGATATAATCCCACATCGAATAAAAATGTTGACACATACCAATTAATAAAGATCTTGGGCTACTCCTCTTAACAAGGTTGACCTTTTAAGATGGACCCCCAAATCTTAACATCCTCTTTCTGGTCGCGTCCCTTACAAAATACACGAGAAACCAAATACAAGCTATCTCCATATATGTCAGCATACACTGGTTTAAAAATATATGTGCAAATATATAAAAAATTAATCCATTTGCTATAGCAAGTATTTGATTCTACCGGAACTATATATATATATATATATATATATATATATATATATATGTATATATATATATACAGGAATGATCTAATGAGTACCGGTGCTCATCTTATCCTAAGCACCGATGAGTTGGCACATTAATTCATTGGTGGATAAAGATTTTGTGAGTTCCAATCCACCAATGAATTAATGTGCCAACTCATCGGTGCTTAGGATAAGATGAGCACCGGTGCTCATTAGATCATTCCTGATATATATATATATATATATATATATATATATATATATATATATATATATATATATATATATATATATATATATGTTTTTTAATCAATTGGAGTTTTATTGGTAGACCCTCACTTGTTGTAGAGGAAAATCGTGGTTACAACTACGAAAAGCGATTGTAGAAATAGGGAAACTAGATATTGATTCTAAGAAATCCGAACGACCTTGAGATCCAAGACGCGCTAAAGAATTTACCACCTGATTTGCTTCTCGATAAATATGTGATATATCAATAGATATAATATGAGCAAGTTCCAAAATATTCTCCCAAATTAGTCGAACAGACCAAGGTATGTTAACATTATGATGAAACCAATGAACCACCACATTAGAATCTGTTTCTATAGCAATCATGTCAATGCCAAGGACATAGCATATTTGAAGGCCTATCTTAAGAGCTGATACCTCCTTTAAAGTGTAAGTACCAACCCCAAGAGAATGATAGAACCCAAAAATTACCTTCCCTTGCCAATCCCGAAGCAATTCACCGCAACCAGCCGGACCTGGATTATATATTATTGGATGTAAGATGTAATAAGAAAAGCATCATTATCCGAATGTAAAATTAGCTATGATAAATAAAATTAAAGGGTTTTATCTCATAATGCAGATTGGAAATTAATATATTCTTAAACAAAGATTACTTGTTGTCTTGGCGTGGTTGAGGATTTTGTTTGTTTGGGACACCAATTGGTGCTGAGTATGCTTGATTCGTCAAGGTATTTGGTTCTTTATATATCATATGACAAGATGGCCAAAGTGATGGTAGCCATACCGGGTGGGCCAAAGGCTTAAATGTTATATGTATATATGGACACATACTTCTTTAATCCTTATTTAGAAGTAAAATTACACTCAAACATGCTCCGCATTATGAGTTGGGTGACCTTGACAAGAGATAAACCCACCCCCGCCCCTGCCCCAGCCCCAACCCCAGATTCCACTTCATGAAAACTATAGTGTGTATGGGAGAGCAGTTTAAGGCCAAAAAAATTGATTTTCCAACCGTTAGAAATGAAAAATTGCAGCCATTGTTGATTTTGGCTCTCACATGTGGGACCCATATGTGGAAAAAAAGGGTTCATTTTTTGCTTAAAATTTGCTGAATAGCTCTACCAGACAGCCCCACATGTGAGAGCCAAAGTCAACAATGGCTGCAATTTTTCATTTCTAACGGTTGGAAAATCAATTTTTTGGCCTTAAACTGCTCTCCCAGACACACTATAGTTTTCATTTGACATATTCAAAGTACTTTCAATAAAACACGTCTATGAATTGCTCGGGCATGTCTCAATTTTGTACTTTGTTTTGTTTTGCTCAAAGCAACAATATTAATCACAAAAAAGACACAGAAGTCAAGCCAAATTTCAGTTCTAGTTACAGAGGAATATTAGTAGATTCTTTACGGATTAGTCCATTAAATAATTGAACATCCATTTTGTAATCGGTCTGTCCTTTACTTTTACAAAGAAATCGTATGGATACGGTGGCTGAAAATTCAATGATCATCAAAGAAACTTGAATAGGGACATGAAAAGAACCCACAGAATGAAGACTAAAAGGAGAATGAGATCTTTGAATACATCCACCATGCCAATAATATTGTCGAATCTTCCATCAATGAATAACTACTAAAATACAATAGGGAATTAACGATTAGAACAAGAAGAAGAAATTTCGAGGTCATCATCCAACTACTTCATAGGAAAGTTCTCTCTTGTTAATTAACTAATAATATCAATGCAAAAATATTTCTCCATTTTTAGCCCTATAAATTGAACCCAATACATTCTTCTATGTACTTGCCTTAACAATCTACAAATATATCCTAATTAAGTAGTGCATTAATAAAATAATACGCTTTCATCAATATCACAAACACAAGTACTGAGTCATCTACTAGTTGCGATGCATAAACAAAAGGAAAAGAATATGAAATTGAAGAAAGGAAATGGCCCATCTCCAAGATTCGTCATCGCAATTTCGTACCTTAGCAATCCTTATTTTCTTAGGCTTCTTGATAGAGCTATTGAGTTTTATGGTTATCAAACAAGGGGTCTCCTCATGATACCATGTTCAGTCGAACATTTTCTTCACCTTGAAATATGTATTGAAAAGGTTGCCAATAAGCAAAAATGTCACCACTGCCACCAACTTGATTCTGCAATTTTCGTATTATCCCGGTTGATATTTTATCGAGCACCTAACATGCGAGTCTTGCTTAATGTATCATGGAATGGAGGAGGAACATCCAGGGTCAAGAAAGCATACTTCTTTCTCTATAAATAAAATGTAAAACCTTATAGATGTTATACATGCACATATATGATAGCTGTTTGGTATTCAATACCAAATCATTTCATTTCATCCCTCTAGTTCCGCTTCTTGCTCTAAAAATGAAGAAAGACTTGTCGGAAATGGCCAGGTCCAACCAAGAAAGGCAGGGGAATTTTTCGATATGCGGTTTAGGGTACAAGGTATATATATAATTACATAATATAATTACCCAAACCCACCATAATTATTTCATCCCATTTTCTCTTCTCTCTCTCTATCCCCGACGCCACCACACAGTCCCACACCACCGGCATCACCACTGCTGGCACCACCTCTCCGGCGACACCACCACCTCCATCACAAGTCGCTTTAGCGACCCTACACCACGAAACTCCGATTTCATCTCCACAGCGCACCTTCGACCTTCCGATACCACCACATCCGATTTTTATTTTGTGGGGGAAAATTGCATATTGACTGTAAAAATGTCAGCTACAGCTACAAAAAAAGGTGAGAATGTCAGTTGGGTCCCTGTGGTGAAGCCTCCCGTACATCCCACTTATGATTTGAATGGCGTTATACAACTTGCCTTCTCAGAAGATGCCGGCGATCGAGGTGAAATTACAATGTTACTGCTTAGTTTTTGTTTTTTGAATTTTATGTGTATTTGACATTAGATGGAATGTTCTAATTTCTATATATGTCGTGCTTCAAAAATTACTTTTAATCATCAAGTAGTCATGTAGTTTTGCAAATGGGTTGCCCAATGGATTTTTACTAAAAATAGCGAATGCTAGTAAGTTGGAAGTGTAAAGTTTGTTTGAAGTTTATGTATTGCTGAAGAGAAATGCTATTTATCAAAACTTGTGACTGTGACTCACTTTAATCGAGTTGTGACCAATAAAAGTTTTGATTTTTTCAATCGGTGACCTATAAAAAAATTTAATTCGTGGTCGAAAAATAACTTGTCACCTATAAAAATTTTTGGATTTGTCATCCATGCATAATATGTGACCTTTATTGTGACTTACAATTTATTAAGTTGTAATCGAGTTGTGACCAATAAAAATGTTGATTTTGTGATCGATGAATAAGCCGTGACTTATAAAATTTTATATTTGTGATCGAGAAACACCTAAAAAATTCTTGATTTATGACCATAAAATAAATTATGACCAATAATTTAATAAATTGTGATCGATTTGCAATGAATAAATGAGTTGCTAAGGTCACATTTTACTAGTCACATGTTTGAGTTCACAAGCCACGGTCATTTTGTATATGTCACAAATTAATATAAACAGGTCACGAATCAGTATAATCAATTAGTTTGATAGTTAACTGTGGCTAAATAATTCGTCGTTTTAACAGATCATTGTCACAGATTTGAGTTCACAAATCACAGTAATTTTTTATAGGTTTCAAATCAATATAAACGAGTCACAAATCAATATTAACAGGTCACATGTGTTTGTAGAGTCACAATTCAAATTTACAGGTCACATTTTATATTACTAGTCACAACCAACAATCAAGAGGTCAAAAGTCGTGTCAACTGTACAAAAAAAATATGGCGAAGTTGTCGCCGAAATATTTTCCGGAGTTGGAACAATTGCTGAAATCGGAGCATTCGCCGGAATAATTTGGCGCTGAAACAATCACTGGAATAGTCGTCGGAATCGGAGCAGTCGTCGGAGCCAAATTTTATATATATATATATATGTATATATATATATATATATAGTAAAAATCTGATAAACGAATTTTTCCCATAATTCTTTTTTAAAAAAACTTACAAACAAAATTTCGTTCTGGGCCGAGGCTGCACTGGGATTTACCCCCACATCCGCCCATGACTTGGGTGACCTTGAGAAGAGATCAACCCACACCCACCCCACCCCCAGACGTCGGAACGATCACTGAAATAGTCGTCGGAATCAGAGCATTCGTCGGAACGGTCGCCGGAGCGGTAGGAGTGGTGGAGGTGGAGTGGGTTATATACACACACACACACACACGTACGTATGTATATTTCAAATATCTGATTTTAGAAATTTGAAAGTTATTTTCTTATTTTTGAAATAGTATATAGTAAAAATTTGAGAAATGAATTTTTTCCATAATTCTTTTTAAAAAAAACTTACAAACAAAATTTCTTTCTGCGCCGAGGCTGCACTGGGCTTTACCCCCACATCCGCCCATGACTTGGGTGACCTTGAGAAGAGATCACCCACCCCCACCCCCAGACTCGACTTCTAGAAAACTATATGTGACAATGTTGTACTTTGTTTTGTTTTGCTCGAAGCAACAATATTAATCACAAAAAAGACACAGAAATCGAGCCAAATTTCAGTTCTAGTCACTGAGGAATATTATTGATTCTTTACGGATTAGTCCATAAAATAATTGAACAAAAGATCCTTAGTAGATTGTTCCATTTTGTAATCAGTTTGTCCTTTACTTTTACAAAGAAATAGTATGCACACAGTGGCTGAAAATTCAATATTTGTTAAAGAACTTGAACAGGGACATGAAAAGAATCCACCGGATAAAGACTAAAAAGAGGACTCGTACATAAAAAAATGTACATAATGGATTATGTAATATGAGGTGGAGAGATAAAATTG
Organism: Fraxinus americana; assembly: GCA_035079005.1. Classification (NCBI taxonomy): domain Eukaryota; kingdom Viridiplantae; phylum Streptophyta; class Magnoliopsida; order Lamiales; family Oleaceae; genus Fraxinus; species Fraxinus americana. The sequence continues at coordinate 7,009,862 of CM068706.1, read as the reverse complement.
AATGAAAAAATTGATTGTATTTGAACCTGACAAATGATAAAATGTCATGTTACATTATTAAATCCATTATATAAATCATGATATACATGTAACAAGATCTGAGCAGAGAATGAGATCTTTGAATACATCACATCAATTCCGTACTAACTTGTTTGCCAATAATATTGTTGAATCTTCCGTTGATGAATAATTACTATAAAAATACAACAGGGAATAACGATTAGAACAAGAAGAAGAAATTTCGAGGTCATCATACTACTACTTCGTAGGAAAGTTCTCTCTTGTTAATTAATACTATCAATGCAAAATATTTCTCCATTTTTAGCCATATAAATTGAACCCAATAAATTTTTCAATGTACTTGCCTCAACAATCTACAAATATATCTTAAGTAGTGAATTAATACAATAATACATCTCATCAAGATCACAAACACAAGTAGTCAGTCATCTACTTTACTAGCTGCGATGCATAAACAAGAGGAAAAGAAGATGAAATTGAAGAAAGGGTGCGTGCCAGTCCAAGTGGGATTAGAAAATGGCCCATTTCAAAGATTTGTCATCCCAATTTCGTACTTGAGCAATCCTTATTTTCAGAGACTTCTTGATAGAGTTGTTGAGTTATATGGTTATCAAACAATTGGACTTCTCACGATACCGTGTTCGGTCGAGGATTTTCTTCACCTCGAAAGATGTATAGAAAAAGTCACCAATAAGAAAAAACGTCACCACTTCCATCAACTTGTTTCTGCGTTGTCATATTATCCCGGTTGATATTTTATCGAGTACCTAACGTGGGAGTCTTGCTTAATGTATCATGGAATGGATCAGGAACATCATGGGTCAACAGAGCATACTACTCTCTCTACTAATGTAAAGATAATGTAAAACCTTATACATGTTATACGTGCACATGTATGATAGTTATTGGGTAGCAAATCACCATTTTCCTTGTTCTTTTCATAATTCTTGTTTTCCTCTTTCTAGTCGCTTCCCTTACCAATTATTCAGCTATATGTTTATAGTTTTACGTACATAACTATACGTGCGCTTTTGGCAAACGGTTAAATAAACAAAAGATAAACAAATAATTAGATAAAGGACCACATAATAAGAGTATAGGTCATGTCATTGAAGGCTCCAACTTGGCCAAGAATGACTGCCAATTATTGGATCATATCCAGTGATATATTTGGTGCAATTTGATATAACGTCTCCGAAGATTATATCAAATTTGGTGTAAAGGTTGCACCAAATATGGTGTAATCATTGGATACGGCCAAACACCAAATTTTATTTTAAATTATTTAATTAAAAATTATATTATTACTAAAATCGTTTAATTAAAAATTATATTTAATGAACTAAAATATTGCATTTATTAATAAATTAAAAAAAAATTAAAAAGGGTCACAAAAAATAATTATTACTTTTATTTTAAATTATTTATTAAAAAAATATTGCACTTATTACTTGATTAAAATTTAAAAATAAATGTTAAATAAAAATAACCATCACATTAAAAAATATATAAATAAATTAAAACCTATTAATTCTAAAAGATAAAAAAAGATATAAACGGAACAAAAATTTGTTGTAAAAGAGGAGATGGCAAAATGGAGAATATTGAAAAACTTCAAATTTACACCATATTTGCCTAACCATTGGAGTGCTTTTTACCTTAAATCAAATTTGCCACACCATTGAAGATGGTATTAGAGACGAGCAAATAAGATTAAGATCACAACAACTACATTTCATATAACTTTATTACCAATTTCATTTAGAGTATCTCCAAATAAAAAACATCTTATGCGTTATAGAGAGTATCCGTAAATTTAGAAAGTATAAATTTTTTTTATGTACTTCAACAATACTCTCTATTTTATTTTTTAATTTTGCTTTTCTCAATAAATATTTATTGATGTCTTCTTATATTTTATTTAACATAAATTTTTACATGTTAATAGTCAATCAATTTAAATGTGTTTTAGTTAAAAATTCTTCTATTTCAGAGGAGAAGATGAAATTAAGGAAAGGTCGTGTGACACTCCAGGTGGGATTAGAAAAATGGTCCACACCAAAGAACTTGTCATTCCAAATTTGTACCTACACAATCTCCTATTTCAGAGGCTTCTAGATAAAACTCGCAATTTTTTGGCCACTGAATATGGGCCCCTCATGCTTCCATGTTTAGTAAAAAAATTTCTTCACCTTCAACGACAAATAGAAAGCAGTAACACTAAGCACAGTCACGGTCACCACTTCCACCATGCTTCTACCTTGTCATATTACTGTCGATGATATTTTAGTTCGAGCTTTTCATTTTTTATAGATACTACGTATGCAGCAAAATTTAATTTCTTCCTCTTAAACTTTCTTGACGGTCTATGGATGAAGAAGGCACTCCAGTGCAACCAGCTTGATAGATTGAATGCTTTCATCTTTTCGATGGCTGACTTCCATATACGCGAGAAGTGTTGGAAATAATTGAATGAAAATCAGTCTTGCTACAGATTGAATGAAAATCAGTTTTGCTACAAAAAATCAAAAGCCACCATATCAGTTTCAGTCAGCAGCCCCTCAACGGCGGTTCCCTCTCCTTCAGTTTCAGACTTTATTCATGCAAATAAATGTCATTTTCGGTTTCAGGTAAATCAGTCTTCATTTCAGCCGTTCATCTCTTCAATTCCTCTTCAATGTCTTAATGACTACACCCCTCATCCATGTGTATAAATAGAGGAACTCATAGTTGGAGGAAAATACAACAACAAGTGATTAAAACCTCAAACACAACCAAAGAAGAAAACCTACAGTTTCTTCTTTTCCATTTTCGGGCAGTACAGTTCCTCCTTCTCCAGAGCTTGGTTGATTTCTTTACTTTGCTAAATCCTTTGAGAGAAAAGTCACATCTGGTTCATAGGTCGGTAACGTCGTGCAACGTGGACCGATAACCGATTGTATCCTGGGAATCGAACACCGATCAAAACCTCGTGCACCCCGGTGAGGCGGCGAATTCGATTTAAGGAAACCGTGTGAACACGGGCCTTCGGTTTCATCTATTACTTTGGTTCACCTTTATTTTGTCCCACAAGAAGGTGCTAGAAGCACCAGTGCGCGTTTCTCTCCACTTTGGCAGTATTTGCTATGATGTGCAAATTAATGTAAAGCATATATGAATTGTTACACTTACTCGGTCTAGAAGTAAAAAATCTTAGTCAATGAAATCGGGAAGGTAAGTAAAGGAGTAAGAAGAGGAATTTATTCGAACTTTTTGTATAACTTAAATATGTTAAATTGTCTACTTCTAAATTTTAAGACATGCACGTTTTTCTCTCTCTAAATTTGTGATATGTATTATGATAATTTAGGTATAAGGCTTGACACTGGTATGTAACAGGTGACTTGATATAAAATTTTAGGAAATTGAATCACCTACCCACATGAATTTGATGCGTGATTTGTTGCGAGCGGTACAAGAGTTGAGCATGCAAAATCAAGCACATCCACTACAAAATTCACTGCCAGAGCAAAATGCACCTTTGTTTGTTTCTAGAGTTGTCTCAGTGGTTGAACAATTTCGTAAGTACAAGCTTCCTACTTTCGATGGTGGTTCCAACCCACTGGCTGTTGAGGAATGGATTAGAAGTCTGGAGCTCATCTTTGTACAGATGCACATAAGGTTTTATGTGCAGAATTTATGTTTGTTGTAGGGGTGTCAACGAGCCGATCCGAGCTGCGAGCCGAGACTTTTTCCTTGGGCAATGGCTTGAGTAAAAATATTTCGAACTTTTTTTGGCCCGAGCTGAGCAAAAGCTCGGCCAAAAAATTTAGGCTCGACCCAAGCTTTCGGCTCAGGTCTTAGTGAGCCGGGCACGAGCTACCTAGGTTTTTTTTTTAAATTCGTTACAAATCTAATTTTTTTTAAAAAAAAATTAAAATTTGTGCAATTTATACCTATTATAAATAATAACTAAATATTAACATATAAAAAATTACATCTAAAAACGAAAAGAAAAAAAATTAAAAAAAAAGAAGTGACAGACAAGTTTTTTTATTTTTTAGGCTCAGGGCTGGCTCATTGAGCCAACGCCCCAAAATGGGGCTCGACCCCACCATGCCACGAGCCGGCTCGGCTCGGACCGGACTTTTTCTTGGCAGAGCCTGAGCCGACGAGCCATTTTATCATCCCTAGTTTGTTGGAACAACGAATCAATGGTGGTAGTATGTCTCACGTACTCGAACAGAAGAACAGCATCTTAATCTAACTTGGGAGCAGTTTAAAGATGAGGTGATAGCAAAGTATTTTCCACAGGCTTTGAGAAAACTCAAATAATTAGAGTTCATGCAGCTCAGACAGAGAAATATGTCACTTACTGATTACGAAAGTTAGTTTGAGTAACTCTCAAGGTATTTCCTGTACTTGGTAGATACAGAAGTTGAGAAGATAATGAGATTCGAAAATGGACTATTCCCGAATATCGGCATGATTATTATGTCTCATTGTTTCACATCATACAATGAAATGTTGGAGATAGCTCATGATATTTCTTACCAGAGGACTACATTTGAGCAGTATGCCCAAAAGAGCAAGGAGTTATCAAGGAAAAGAAAGTGGAAGGATTTGAACGAGGAAATACATAATTGGCAGAATAAAAGACCAAGTACATGAATTCTCATCGGTGGGACGAGTGGGAGTATTATATCTTGTTCTAAGTGTAATAAATTCCATATGGTGAATGCTTACTTGGGAAGAACACGTGTTTTCAGTGTGATAAGTCGGGACACATTGCTTTCAACTGTACAGAGCTTCCAAAGAAGCATGGTGATGATTAGGACAAGTACAGAAAAGGGAAAGCTCGAGTTTTTGTACTGAATCAGCATGAGGTGGAACAAGATCCAAATGTCATAGCAGGAATTCTACTATTATCTGATGTTCCTGCTTATGTACTTTTTGACTATAGGGCTACAAATTCTTTTATCTATACATCATTCGTCGCTAAGCATGTGTGAAAACGGATAACACATTAGAGGTTAGCATCCCTTTAGGAAGAACTCTTTGTACAAATCAGATGACTAAGGCTATGAAGTTAGAGATTGACGTAAAGGTACTGCTAGCTGAGTTATAACTTTTAGAGATTAAAGATTTCGATGTTATTTTAGGTATGGACTGATTGGGACACAATCATGCGACCATTTGATGTCACAAGAAAGAAATGTTAGGCCAAGAGATGAAGAATTTCGTTTCTTTGGGGGCAAAATTCAAGTCTCACCTCACATTGTACCGATTTACAAGAGGAGAAGATATGCAAAAGGAGTCATGTCAGAGATTTTTAGTTAATATCATCGGTTCCAAACATATAGAAACAACTTTTAATGATATTAACGTTGTGAGACTTTACAGACGTATTCATAGAAGATCTACCATGCTTTCTACAAGATAGACATGTGGAGTTTTCAATCGACTTGGTCCCTAGAATAGCACAAGTTTCTAAGGCCCCATACAGACTGACACCAAAAGAACTTCAAGAATTGAAGTTATAGTTGGTGGAATTGCTGGAAAAAGGTTTCATTCAATCGAGTGTATCTCTTTGGGGCACTCCAATACTTCGTAAAGAAAAATGATGGGAGTAAAGGATGTGTATTGAACCACCTGACTATCAAAAATAGATACCCACCTGCTGCCAAGAATTGAAGATTTTTTCGGCCAATTAAGGGGTGCAATGGTGTTTTCAAAGATCGACTTGAGGTCGGATTATCATCAATTGAAGGTCAAGGCAAGTGATATACCGAAAACTACTTTCGTGATTTGTTATGGACATTACAAATTCACCGTCATGCCTTTTGGTTTGACCAACGCTCCAGTTGTATTTATGGATCTCATGAACTGAGTGTTCCATCGGTACTTAGACCATTTTATCTAGTCATGGCAACGAGCCGAGTTGAGCCACGAGCCAAAACTCGAAGCTCGTGCTCGCCTCGAGCCAAAAAGGGCCGAGCTTTTTTTAGCCCGAGCTGAGCCGAGCTTTTGCTCGGTAAAGAAATGAGGCTCGGCCCGAGCCTGCTCGGGTTTTTATTTTATTTTAATTTTTCTTTTGTTAGATGTCTACGTACGAGTACTGGCACAGCGGTTTAGTTGTCAGAATCGCCTACTGTGAGCTAAATAGCTGCTTGTGTAGGCAGCTTTAGCATAAGCAGGCAGAAAGTTGTCTGCATTCTATTTAAGTAGGCAAAAAGTTGCCTGCATTTTAGCTTAACTTTTTTTAAATGGGCAGCTCGTACGGACCGCCTATAGAAGCACAGCTTTAGCACGATTTTTTGTTGTTTTTAGTATTTATTGACGACATACTTGTGTACTCCAATAATAAGTAGCGGCATGAGAAACAACTTCGAGTAATACTCGGTACTTAGACCATGTTATCATAGTATTTATCATAGTGCTGCTCGTACTGCTTCAGCTGTCATTCATCGAATAGTTTTGCTTGTACTCCAAATTTAAGAAGTGTGAATTTTGGGTCGATTGAGTATGTTTTCTTGGTCATGTGTTTACCGCTCAGGGTATTGAGGTAAAACTAGTTAAAGTGGAAGCAATAACAAATTGGCCTAGACCGACCAGTGTGTGTAAAGTTCACAGTTTCTTAGGGTTATCTGGCCATTATAGGATATTTATTGAAGGTTTCTCAAAAATAAAGAGGCCAATGACTTAGTTGACTAGAAATGATGTGAAGTTTCAATGGATGAAAAAGTGTGAAAAAGGTTTTCAGGAACTCAAGTAGAGATTAGTCTTAGTTCCCAAATTGACAGTGCTTGAAGGTTCTAGTGGATTTGTCATTGACAACGATGTCTCTAAGAAGGGTTTGGGTTGTGTTTTGGTGTAACATGGAAATGTGATTGCTTTTGCCTCTTGACAGTTGAAGCAGTACGAGCAGAACTATTCGATGAATGACTTGGAACTAGCAGCGGTAGTTCATGTCTTAAAGATATGACATCATTATCTCTATGGTGGGAAGTACGAAATCTATATGGACCACAAAAGTCTCAAATACTTCTTCACACAGAAAGAAATGAATATGAGATAGAGGAGCTGGTTGGATTGAGTAAAAGATTATGATTGTACAATTCTTTACCATCCGGGATTGAGGATAAATACAGGTTTGACTCTTAGGATCAATGTTGTTAAAATCGGCCCTGCTCGGTCGGTTCAATCGGATAAACCAGAAATCGAGCCCAAAATCAGGTTGGTTAGGCCTTGAGAATATTTAAATTAAAAATCCCCTTAAAAATCAGTGACCTGCTCGATTTTATAAAAATCGTTGACCCGCACCCGATTTATACGGTTTGTCCGGTTCAAAGCTAATGTTTTTTAAAACATTTGAAACCCTTAATATTTTTAGACTTTTAAAATTCTCCTCATTCTTCTATGCCGATTGCCCTGAATGCCATCTTCTTTTTCAAGACTTTTGACTATTGAGTTTCCATTTTTCAATCCTTCCAGCAAGATTTTAGATAAGGTTAAATTTCTCGTCACTTTATATGCTTTTGCGGTTCAGTTGTGTGTGATTTACTGATTTATGATTTTTTATATTTTGTTTCTTTGAATCAATATCATGACGGTGAAAAAATATATTTTCTTGTTAAATATTTGCATTTGCTTTTGAATAACTATATTTATTTCATTGCTTTTATTTAGGATGGATAGCAATACTCAATCTTTGGGAAGACAATCTATAAGTTCCACACCTTCTAGTCGTGCAAAGAACGATCCTGCATGGGAACACTTTTCGTCAAGTCATGACATTGATGGTAAAATTTGTTTCACATGTCTTTATTGCAACAATAGCTTTAAAGGTGGGGGAATTAATAGAATGAAGTATCATCTTGCTGGAATTAAACGTCAAATATCTCAATGTAAGAAAGTTCCTTTTGATGTTCGAGTTAAATTTCAAGGAATTCTTAAGGATATATCTCAAAAGAAACAAGAGGTGAAAGAGGCTCATGACTCTACGTTCGGGGAAAATCCTACAGATTTAGAAATTTGAGGAGAGGAAATAGAAGAGGAAATTCAAGGAATAAAGAAACAATTACAAAAGCAAAGGCAAGAAAAAGTGAAGAGAAAAGCAAGTGGAGGGATTGAAACATATTTTGCTCCAAGGACTACTCCTGGAGATCAACCTAGTTTGAAGATTGTTTTAGTGGGTAAACATCTTTTAAAGAGAGCCCATATGTCTTGGGCTAGGTGGTTTTATGATGCTTGCATTCCATTTAATGCTTTGCATTCACCTTACCTTCAACTTGCTTTAGATGCTACTACTGCAATTGGCCCAGGATTTAAAGGTCCATCTTATAATGACGTTCGTGTTAATTTGTTGAGGAATTGCAAAAAAGAATGTCAATTACTAGTTGATACTTATTGAAACCAGTGGATAAATAACGGATGTACGATTATGGCCGATGGTTGGAGTGATCAAAGACATAGAACCTTAATTAATTTTTTAGTATATTGCTCTTCTGGGATTGTATTTATAAAATCTTTTGATGTGTCAGATGCAGTGAAAGATGCTCGAACATTGTGTAACTTACTTTCTGAGATAGTTGAATGGGTTGGACCTCGTAATGTTGTTCATATGGTAACTGATAATGCAACTATGGGGCGACTAGAAAATTATTGCATGAAAAGTATGACCACATATTTTGGTCTCCTTTTGCTGCACATTGCTTGAATCTTATTTTGAAAGATATTAGTAGTATGCCTCACGTACATTCCCTTGCATTACGTGCTTCAAAGATTACAATATTTGTGTATAACCACACAATTTGTTTTGTCTTTGTTGAGAAAAATACTTGAATGGAAGGAAATTGTACGTCCAGCTGTGACTCGTTTTGCTACCACGTTTAATTCATTGAGAAGTATTTATGGTCACAAACAAGTATTTCAAAGTTCGGCAACAAGTAAGCATTTCACAATGATTTCAAAGTATGCCTCACAAGATGATTCCATAACTTTTGGACCCCTTTGTGTTTCGCCAGCCATATTTAAGGATTATAATCTTCTTATGAGAAAGATTCTTAGGACTCACAGTTAGTGTCATTAGCTATGAGATTGGGTGAAAATTGTGATGCGGTTAGGTTCTGAATCTTACATTTTTCTAGGAAGGTGGAGATGAGTTTTTTTTTTAATCATCATTTGTGATGGTTTTTGGGAAGGATTATTTATAGATTATGCTGATTTAGTTGTTTGTGATTGTCTTTTTGTAACTTTGGGTAGTTTCATCTTTCTTTCATATTCTTCATGAGTGAATATAAAGGCAATTCCATAACTTGATATTTTTTCTGATGTGGTTAGGTTGTATGTTGAGGATTGTGTTGATAAGGAGGATGGCCAATTTATGTTGGAAGGGAAAAATGTTTGGTATTCCATATCAGTTAATGGAGTTTTAACTGTTTAATATCTTTTTCTTGGTCATCAAAAGAGAGTCGTTTGGCTAGAAAGGTCATGATTTCATTATGAACAATCTCTATTCTTTATTTGCAGGCCTCAATGGGGAATTTGTAGCAGTTTGTTGCTTAAGAGTCCTTTCAATCCTTTGCTGACTTTCATCAAACCTTTTGAGAAGAGAATTTTATCTTATGCCATTTTCGGATTACCAATTCATTACTGCTTCTGCAAGAGAAATCTTGTCAACTGATCCATCTATTTTTCTGGTATTTGAGTTTGTCACCTTCCATATGTGATCTGATTAACACTATAAAGAAAAGAATTAACAATTATTTCTTGGGATATGTAACAGATAATACATTTGGAGGTATTCTACGACAAATACTGCCTTGGAGGTTTAACCAACTATTAGCAACCATACATAAACGAGGATGAGATGGGGGCAAACATAGTCCCTGCTGCACTACCCACCCCATTTAAAGTTAATTTCAAATTTAAATTTTTTTTCAAACAAAAATAAAATATTTATCATCATTTTTAAAGAGAACATAAGTTATTCTTAATAAATTGGGAAAAAAAGTAATAATATTTACTAAATAATAGCATAAAAAATAAAAAAAATAAATGGAGTTAAAATGTAGCGAACAACTTGTTACGTATATAATTATTTTAAAAAAATTATGAAGGTATGAAAATAAAATTTTGTGATGAATGCGGAGAAATTAAATATCACTTACTTGATTTCACGCACATTAACGCTCCCAAAATATCTTCTTTTGGTCGACTCCTGGCCTTGGAGAGAACCCTCTTCCCTGCACTAAAAGCAGACTCCGAAGTTACAGTGCTAACCGGAGGTGTTAATGGATCTTTTACAATTACAGAAACTTTTGGCTATAGGCGTTCGTTATTTCGTCAGAATTCGATGACCTCTTCTGAACTTTTCCTAACCGATTTGTTACTAGGCAAAGTATGACTAAAATAATCAATTAATTCAGATGGCAACACATTTGGACTAGTACTCGAAGTTTTAGTACATGCAGTGGAAGACAAACTACTACTACTACTACTAGAGGAACCGCATGCATATTCAGTTGAATCATATCTATATGAGTTCATATTTTCGAATAAACTTAAAACTTCAACGTCGTCATTTGTTATATTAGTGGGAGGAGCAGTTGTAGGTACATGAGTAATGTGTACCCATTCGTGAAATATATAATTCATACATTTCACTTAATGTTTGTTCCAAATTCCTATAAGTAATAGGTATATTAAAAGTTAAAGCATTTGAAATTTGATCAATTACAAATTTAGTACCCGATAAATTATATCTGGGGTCCATGACGCATGCTAAAGGAAATAACATATGTAATTCTTCCCAATATTTTCTAAATTTTAATTCCATGGAATATATAACTGTATGAAAATCGAGGTCATTTTGAAATCTCTTAAAAGGCCTAACAGTTATATAAAGACGTTCAAGAATCATACAATTAGTGGGATAATAAATACCAGAAAATATATTTGTAGACAAATTAAAATTTGTCAAAAAATTTTTAATTTTAAAAACTATAGTCCAATGGATTCATTCAAGATAGTATCGTTTTCGTCTCTAATATGCCTATTATTTTAAAATTCAGTGATACACGCTTCAAAACATTCACATGATTTTAATAATAAGTAAGTTGAATTCCATTTATGACCTACGTCAGCAATAAAGGTTTTTGTATGCTCATTCCCAACTTGTTCACAAAATTCCTCAAATGCTTGTTTTCTATTAGGTGTAATCGTGATATATATAAGTGCATTCCTAATTCGGTTAATTTCATCATTAACATGTTTTAAACCGTCTTGTACTATTGAATTAAAAATATGGCACACACATTGAATATGAAATAAATAACCACCAAAATCGGGTTGAAGTACTCTATGCAATTTATCGATAACAACCTTATTTACAGAAGTATTGTCAAACGTAAAAGAACGAATTTTACTCTTACATTTATATTCTCTAATTATTAATATAATAGCATTAAATATAGTTTGAGCGTTGTGCGGATACTCAATAATTTTAAAAGCAATAATTTTTTTTATGTATGACCCAAAGTGGGTCATATAGTGTGCAGTTGCAGTTATATAACCTCTCTTATTAATCCCTTCCCACATATTCGAAGTTAACGATATCACACCCCCATATTTTTCTAAATTCGCAATCAATAGTTTCTTTGAATTAAGAAAATATTCAATTATACCAAATCAAAGAGTATTTCGACTTACCCCAACGTACCTCAGTTGAAGATATTATTTGACATAGTTGACGAAATGTTGGTTGTTCGCTATTGCTAGTGGCAACTCCGCCGTGACAACGAACTTGACCATTCCCGTTTGAGCTTTCTCCTCCAAATACATCCACGTAGAAAGTGGCGTAGTAGTAGCACCAGCGCCTGGAGTACCAAACTGTAGTTGCGTTTGACTAGCTGGTAGAAGCCCATGTTTGGCCACACATGTTTTGTAGTGACGGTTGAGGTGGGTGGTTCCAATGCCTTTTTGGCATGTCAGTCGTTGTTGGCAGTATTTACATACTGTTTTGGTTTCTAGAAGTCCATCGACAACACAACCAGTGTGAACCAATTTGAAATGGTCCCAACATTTCGCCTGCTTCTTCCCCTTTCTCTTCTCTCTTACATCGGGAATACTTAATGTAGATTCTTTATCTTGTTCCAAATCAATTGGAACACTAGGATCAACATCAACGTCATCCAAATCATGACTATACGCCGAAAGTTCCAATGTTTTCTGGAATTGGTAATTCATTGAGACTGGCAAATTCATTTCCAAATTGATTTTGGGCAGGTGTTTCGCCTTCTATACCGAACAAGTTTTCAACAAATTCTCGTAGACCCATTTGTGAGTAGTAGAAATTGAATGTTGAAAACTTGAAGTAGAATGTAGAAATGTTAAATCAAGATAATAATGTTAAAAAAATGTAGAAGATGATTATAGAATAAATGAATGATATTGTTGATAATGATTTATAAATTGTAGAATGTAGAGAGTAGAGAGTAAAGTAGAGAATGAAAGTTTGGTGAGAAAAAAATGTTGTAATGGGTGGGTATTTATAGGAGAAGAAAGAAAATTAGAAAAATAAAAAAAATTGACCAAACGGTCACTGAAAATTCAGTGATCGTTCCGGTCACTTTATTGTTTTTTTTTTAAATTTAGACGAGCCTACGAGCAGCTCGTGTACAGTAAGAGCCGAGCGGGCTTGGCTCGTCTAGCGAGAAGCCAGCTCAGCTCGTGCTCGGGCTCGTCTTTGACGAGCCCGAGCGGCTCGTGGATCTCTACAGTGCGAGCCGAGCGGTCGAGCTGACGAGCCGCTCGGCTCGATTGCCACCACTATCTACATTATGTAATTACTAGTTATTTTGTTGAAAATTTTGAAAAAATTATAAAATTCTTATAAATCTATTCAGTAGGACCTATCTAGTTGAAAATTGATATTATGAAAAATAGTCTAGTTTTTGTATTTTGAAAACTTGAAAATTGTACAATTGACTAATTGTAGAAATTATTAAGTAAATACATTATTTTATAATTTTAGATGATTTATATGTATTATTTTAATTGTTAAATGATTTTTAAAATCGTTAAAAAATTAAAATAATATTACAAATAGAAAAAAAGTTTTTTTGTTATGTCTAGGCCTCATCTAGCCTCTTTTAACTTCACAAAGTTTGAAACTTCATCTTCACGCCTAACTATGCTTTACGTTTTTTATAACACCGCTTGACAATGTTTCCCCTTCACACTAAGCATGATTATTGTGTTTGTGGGAATTGAATAATTGTAAAACAAATAACTTGAAAGCCAGTTATGCTAATATTGGTGCTAAGCACTGTTTTTGTCATAGTGTCGGTGTCATGTAGATGGGTGCTTATTATCATTGAAACTAGACGACATTGTTCTTTAAATTTAAGAACAATTTCGGGCAATATTTTCAATGTCGGAAATCTAAACCTTCCAATTATTGATGATGAATGTATGATTGAGGTATTATCCCCCAACGAGGTGAGATAAGTTCGAAAAGGTATTTTGAAGTGTAAGCATCAAGGAGTGTAAATTTGCTAAAAGAATATTTTGACTTGACTTGGATTGGATGCTAGCAAATCATATTCTCTTTTAGATCTCTGATCTTATTTTTATCAATGTCTAGATTCAACATATTTTATTCTCATGTCACCTCCTCATTAATGTTAATTTCAATTTATTTCTTTATTATTATTCTAAGCTTGCAATGGTGCATTCTCTTGCTCCATCTTCATAATGGTAGAACAAGGAAACAACCAACCAACTCCACCCAATCCATGTAGCACAGACTACAAAAAATTGCTCAATATGTTGAGGCTAATAACAAAAATTCCAGGAAATATTAGCCGACGCACAAGCAATAAAAATTGTACTTCAGAAGAATGTTTCAAAAAATTCAATGAAATTCGGCACAAGGCGTATACTTGATATATCGGAAAAATGAAAAGAATAATGGATCATTCATATAGGTTGTCTTTTCGAAAAAGATGTTATCAGTTAGTATATATTGCATTGCTGAACCAATAGAAATTTGAACTATTGTTATTTCCAAATTAAGAAAAAATCATTCATATACCCTAGGCCCAAGCCGGTTCGGCTTGACTTGCTCACTATTGTGCTTGACTGGACCCACTTAGAGTTGTCAATGGGCAGAGCCGAGCCTGCTCGGCCCTTAAACCCACGAGCTCGGCTCGTGGCTCGTGGGCGAGCTTGGCTCGGCCCACGAGCTCGCGAGCTCATGAGCCGAGCCGGCTCGGCTCGTGGCTCGTCAAATTTTTTTTTTTGCTTTTCTTAGCTTTTTTTTTGTAGTGTTTTTTCACGAGCCCACGAGCCGCTAGTGAAAAAACTGTTTGGCTCGCCTAGCCAGCCCGCTGCTCCGCTCGTGCTCGGGCTCGTCTTTTGACGAGCTCGAGCTCGAGCAGCTCGTGGCTCGGTGGCAACGAGCCGAGCCCACGAGTCGGCTCGGTTCGATTGCCATCACTAGACCCACTGTTTAACTCGTCTGAACATATTTTATTTATTTATTTACTGAAATGAAAAAAAAAAAATTCAAAGAACATTAATTTCAGCTTGAATTCAGGCACCCCAACCTTTAGGCTGCCTCAATTCCACATGATGACACCATGGCTGAAAAAGGAAGCCATATGTCCATAGTTGAGCTAGGCGAGCCAGCGAGCGACTCGCATCAAAATTCCATCTCGCCCCATTTTCCACCCCTAATATACCCTCACAAAAAAAAAAAAGTAATAATAAAAAAAATAACCCTACTAATTGTTATAAGATGTTGATTGTCGATAATGTTTGTGGTCTCCAATTGTGAGATGCGAACTGATTGGATTAGGGAATATAAAAGCACCTCCTCTCCCCTCTCTCTCTCTCTTTTCCAACCGCACATTTCATCAACTTTCATCAAAATCTAATTTTTAGCTATACACAAAACAAATATATAAAAGAAAACTAAAAAGTTATTCAATTGGGACAATGAACAATATGTGCTAAAAAAAAAATATTTAAAGATGAAGTTAATATCAAAAACGCTCTTGAGATTATGGACTATTATAAAGATACTCTTCTCTTGAAAACAATTTCAAATATATAATAGTTCACTTCAAATGAACTTTGAAATTTTATAGACGAGTTGTAATTGTTTGCATACCTTAACAGATTTCCATATATATATATATATATACATATATATATATATAGTCCATTTGTTGCCGCCGGCTCGGCCCATTGCCCCACGAGCTCGGCTTGTTGCCCTATGAGCTGAGCTCGTGGCTCGTTACAAAACAAGCCGAGCTTCTGCTCGGCTCGTTTGCTCGTGGGCGAGCTCGGCTCGGCCCACGAGCTCGTGATTCACGAGCCACGAGCCGAGCCGGCTCGGCTCGGCTCGTGGCTCGTCAATTTTTTTTTTAGTTTTTCTTAGTTTTTTTTTTCCAATGTTTTTCGCGAGCCCACGAGCTCGGCTCGTGGGCTCGGCTTGTGGGCTCGTGCCCCACGAGCGCTCGTCTCTTAACGAGCCGAGCCGAGCTCGGCTCGTCTATGAACGGGTCCGCTCGGCTCGAGCTCGGGCTCGTCTTTTGACGAGCCCGAGCGGCTCGTGGATAGCTACAGTACGAGCCGAGCGGCCGAGCCGACGAGCTGCTCGGCTCGATTGCCATCATTAACCATCATTATACACTGAAAAATTATTCTCCAATGATGTCATCACTTCTTTGATTAATTTTGAAGGGGCAAGTATCACTACTAATGTCATCACATCTCCATCCATCAATTGGGACAGAGTAATGATTACTTAAACATATGAAATCATGACCTAGGCCATAGTTACAATCTAAGTGAAATGATGATCTGATATGCCGATCCCAACAACTAATTGGAGCTCTTCAATCAGGGTGGTGATACATATCGAGATTGACAATGTAACTTGATGTGTCGAAGAGCAGCCAACTATTGATAATGGGCCTATAAATAGGGGCGATGGTTCCCCCGCAAAGGACGGTCTAAGTCAATTCATTGTAATAGTCTCTCAAAACAGTTTTCTATAGAAATCACTCCTTTTGCAAATATTCTAGCAATTATCCTGCTAAAACATTCTTGTGGAAAATTTACTTAAATGAATTCAAGAATAAGAACATTTTGAAATTAGCAGTACTTAACTTAACTTCACTGTAATTTTAAAATTTTCTAAATTGAATTGTGTTTTAACTGCATTGAGACTAAATATTTGTTGATCAAGCTAATGATACATAAAAAATATAGAGGCGAAATAAAACAAAATTATCTTATTTTCATTAAACATTCATCAATCCCTTGTTGTGGAAACTCTGCATATTAACCCTTATGATCAAATAGTTATGGTAGTTCACTATTCAACCTAAGGATTTTCTTTATTCTCACTCTAAGATCAATAGAAAGATATGATCAAACCCAACGTTTCATAACAATCTAGGAAGCTTTAAATTGAGAACAGCTTGTATCAGACAACTGGAGTGAAGGGCTGAATCCGAGCTTCGACGAAGTGACATCGAATTCAAGAAGATAATTCTCAAGTTGATGACCACCTACAGAGATTGATGTTATCGAATCAAGTCCACCATCTACAAATCCAAGGCACAGCACATCATTGTTAACCTTAACCATTGAGTTTGAACCATAGAACCTCCAGTATACACTCTTGCTTTGGAGAACTAGATCAATAGTTGGCACTACAGGCCCTGTCTTGCTATTGGCAATGGTTTTTGAGTCGAAACACGCCCCGAATGGAGCCACTGATGCTACTCTTTTGATGTTCATGACTGTAGCTTCCTTTACAAACTCATTGACTAGAGGCCTGAATATGGATGTATGCAATATAGTATAAGGCCTCACGGTGCGGAGATTTGTACCTCCATTTCCATTTTTGTCAATGGAAAGCAACGTAGTATTCAGTGAAAGAGTCTTATTCCTAACTCTAATAGATTTGACATTGATGAAATACTCGACGGTTAAATTTCCTATCTTCTCATTAGGCCAGGTGGCTACAGGATTTCTGATCAGTGAAGTGCTGATAAGAGACTCTGAAATTTTCTGAAATGGTGCATTGTATGATCCCCCACCAATGATTATGTTTCCATCTCCGGAAGATGGAACACAAAGCGCGAATTTCTGGCTTAACTTGAAACTCGATGCAAGTTGTGCTTGCAATGCAATGTTAGTCCTTCCTAGGCCTATCAGTCCTTGAGTACCTGTAGCGAGGCCTTCCCTGAGAACTGGATCAGAAAATTGGAAAGGGAAATGTGGTGAAACATATTTAGCACCATTCGACGCATAAACATGCAATGTATCCTCTCCCAAGCCGCTGTATCCTAGCGTGCCCGTGAAGGGATTGTGAGCGTAATCGGAACACGTATTGTTGGTGCATCCAGGCACGGGAGGCGATAAGAAGCAGAAAACACATCCAACACCATTCGCGATTCTACATAGTTTAGTGCCACAACGAATGGGGCGATATGTGGATGCTGCTGCAAAGTATTCGGCGGAATTGAACCAGAGGAATTTGCCTCCAAGATCAATGACTACATCCAGTGAGGTACTATTTGCACCTATCTGAATTGTAGTGTAGTATTGAAGTGATGTGCTATCTTTCTTGATGGGAAAAATAAAGGCTCTAGGCTTCGTTGCTGCATTTGATAGAGAAAGAAGGACAAGAAAAGAGAAAATGGTTATTACTAGAGAAGGGGCCATAGTGATCTATGAGCAATTGTTGGATAATTGGCTTCCATGTAACATGTATTTATATACATACTTTCCTATTTAATAATATTTTGACTTGACCAGGTTTGGATGCCAGCAAATCATCATTATCTGTTAGATTTCTCATTGTCTGTTGAAGTCAAAAATCCCAACTTAGATGCAAGAAAAGTCAGAAGTCAACTCAAATCCTGTGATCAGATTGGTGGTTTTGCTTACTCTTACAACACTACTAAAAAACTAAGGAATAGGCCATTATTTTTCATCGAAAATGGAAAATAAATTTCAACTTTCACTTTTGCCTTATTTGATACACTATATTTTTCAGGCAATTGATTTTCTTGGTTGTTTACTTTTTTTTATTTTTTTGACAATTGGAAAAAATTCTACACATAATGGTAAAAAAAATTATAACTTTTATTGACAATTTTCATACAAAATAAAGCCAAACGAATGATATTCAGTATGATAATTTTTTTGGTAATTGGAACAAATTCTAGACTCAATGGTAAAAAAAAAAATAATTATCACTTTAATGGACAATTTTTATGAAAAACGAAACCAAGTGGACATCAAACTTTCAATATTTTTCAGGTGGAAAATTATACCAATCTAATATAATTAATTACATTCACAGTAAAACAAATTTTAGGCAATTCAATTCCATGTAATTCATTTTCTTTCCACTCAAATTTCACATTTGCAATCAAACGGACCTTAAAGGAAAATATACAGTTTTGCATATATACGTCCTTGTTGGAAAGGTTTTTATTTTTGCTGCTGCTGCATATAAAAAAAGATTATTGAGAAAATTATGTTAATTAGTAATTGAAAACTAATTTTTAAAAGAACTTTCTATTAGAGGGAGTCACTTTGAACCAACTTCACTAAAATCTCTTCCCAAAAAAAAAAAAAAAAGAACTTTAATAAAATTAATCTAACGGGTTCCAAAGCAGAATTTGGGTTTTTAAAACTCATTTAACTTTTCAAAAAACCATGCAAAATGAGCACATAGCATTTGTCTCCAAACTACTTATTCCTTTTGGGACATAAAAAGTTAAGACTTCTAACAATTATATTAATTATCTTAAGTTAAAAATAAATTGAAATGAAAAATTGAAAATTTAAGAAACGTGTTACTCATATAAATAAGCGTAAAATAAATTCCACGTGGCAAGTTGACGAGCCCCATAGGTGACATAGCAAACAGACGACCCTGTGTATGCTGATCCCTATTGGAAGAGGCGGTAAGTCAACTAACAGCAGACTCAAAGAAAGGATTGACAAGACAATACCCTGTCAATGCCGTCTCTACACACCTACGCAGTCAAATCCTATGTCAGGAAATAAGATAAGGGGATCTAAGTATTAATGACTTGATTGATTGACTCTCTAATAAGAACCATTAGATCATTTACCATCGGACGGACCACATTCACTCAACATGAGATATAGAAAGCCTACACTCCATACGTTAGAGGACAATGCAATTTTACACATCCAAAGTAAACCTTGATTCCCTCTATTACACTCCACGGCTGACTCCCTTTTTATGCGAAAAACAATTATAACAACAACATATAAAATGTTGCGGATCATTCCCTTCATTGATGGATCAATGTAAGTAGTTGCTAGGTTCGAGCATATTGAGATTCGACTCACCAAGATGCGAATCTCTTATTTTCTGTTGGTCACAAGTTAGAACCATTTTTCGGGGTCAACAAAACGAATTGGTGATTTTCGTCTCTAGATAATTCAATTATGAAAGGTTGATTGTTCATGCTAAAAAAAGGTTGATGACTTATGTAAAACATTATGTGAAGATTGTAAACCCTAGGGCAATTTTCCAAGAATTTAATATAAAAAACTGGCAAGAAGTACCCACTAGTACATTAGATAATTGTGTCGGTGAAAAAAATAAAATTGACATAATTAAAATATATTTGATGATGATGAGTGTACATTCCTTTCTGCTATTCGTCAATCTAAAATCTAAATAGTTTATAATAAGTTTCCATGTGCTAAGGTTCTCTTGTTTGAAAGAGGAGCACTCCAATGGCAAAAAAATACTAGCGCTGACTTTGACTTATTTAAATGGAATATGGTTACAATCAAATCTGATTTTGTCCCTTCTTTAATAATTTAAATTTCCAGACTAATTGATTGAACAAGATATTAAAAAACAATTATATGGGTCAGAGGTGATGAACTGGTTTTTGTTATCGCCAATTCCATGCATATAATTATGGGAAATTTGCAGCAAAGATCTCAAGCCTCTTAAAATTGTGTAGCGAAGTTCAAAATCTTTAAATCTAGCGTCCACGTCCCAAATATTTCAATAAATGTTATCATAAAGGACCTCTGGATGGATTCTATCCCAAAAAACCATTAGTCGATCAAAAGTCAAGCGTTTGACCATTTTTAAAAAGGGTACTTCTACATTTTCTTACCTAAAATAATTAAATGTAAGAAAACAATAAAGAGAGAAGGAAAAATGATAACTCTATATTTTCAAAAATCGTTACAATTTGAGATAGAGTTGCACGTTTTTGAAAAGTTTGAGACCTATGCTACAAAATTCCATTAATATATCTAAGATTCTTTAGTTTCTTTATTTCTCCAAATTTTCAAGTCGTATTGCTGCCCTAAATCCACTCGTAGAACAATTCTTACGCTTTTGTGGCGTCACCATAATGTTTTCAAGATGAGAGAAGACTAGTACATCATTTTCAAACATGTATATCTCGATACTAATTGATACGAAGTATAAAAGAAAGCTAAGAAGTATATTTCTCAGCCATGCGTTGAGAAAGTAAATAATAATATCTTGACCCAAGTCGAGTAAAAGAGGGGAAAAAAAAAACGAATAACTGAGTTTGAATGTATAATAGAGCTTCAAATTTTCATAGACTTGAGTAATGAAGATTATTATGGAACGTTAGAACATCAAGATTTCAAGGTAATGTGTCGACACTTCATTCGAAATGCTAAAACATCTATTTAATCTTCTTCATCTATTTTGTATTAAATCGTCAAAAAGATGTAATCAGATTAAGAAGAGAGTGTTAAGAAATATTCCTCTCCTCATAAATAATCCTCTCCTCGAATTAAGAAGGAAAAATAGTAGACTAGTACATGAACCTAAACATCCTAAACGATGGATAAGTGTTCCACATTTTCATTCTGAAACAATTCACTCTCGTTTCATTATTTTTGCTTTATCAGAAAATTACATAAACTACTAATATAAAAAGTAGGGTACCTAAACCTATTTCCATGAGACATGCAGTGGACAAAATCACTATTGACTTATTCAAATAATATAAATTACAAACTTAAAAAAAGAAAATTACTAATTAAGAGCATCTCTGTTATAATCGCGAATTGCTTTCAAAGTTGTGTTAAATAAGTAAAAATAGACGGTGAATAAAATACTGACGTCACACAAAAAGATAGACAATGTCTAAAGTTCCGTATGGATTCAAGACACTATTAAATAGACCGATTTAATATATATATATATATATATATATATATATATATATATATATATATATATATTTTTTTTTTTTTTTTTTTATTATTTTTTTTTTCAAAGTTACATTTCCTACTCATGTTTAGATATGATTCAGTTTTCATTTTAAGAAAATAAATGACACATAGATAGCAATTATAAAATACCTTAGAGACTATTTTTAAGCTTCAATGTCTATTTAATAAACATTAATGCCACAGAAACTAGCGAGTTTACCCTCTTGCTCTAAATTTGAGCATTGAAATGAGTGCGCTTATGAGTTGAAAATTCTGATTAGGTGAGAGGATTTGTTGATTTGATTTCTATCACCAATAGTGGACTACAACATTGAAAAGATGTATTAAAAGTTAATATACAAGCGAGTGTTAAAACACTCATTCATCTTTTTTTTTTCATGGTAAAATATCCTAGCTTGAAAATCCAAGCCATAGGATATGATTTTATTCATGAAAAATCAAATTACAATGCAAAGAGGGGGACAAATAAACCTTACTTCCACAAGTACATCATCTCTACAATACTACTAATGAGTTACATCACATGCAGCTATGCTAAAATACAATATGCAAAACCAAGCTAAGCTACTAATCTGATAGTCTCCATACCAATTCTATCTAGCCTCACAATGCCTTTGATTCTCCCCATGAACTCATTAGCTTCAATTACTTTGAACTTCCTATCATCATAGCCTTTAGATGCAAACCAGTCGGCAGCTTGGTTGCCTTCCCTCCAAGTATGAGTAAGTTTGTTTTCCATCTTCTCCAACAGCCATCTAATGGATTGCAGTGTGTATTGGACTCCCCATGGACCATTATTTTGTTTAATCAAAGTAATTGCCGTCTTAGAATCAGACTCTACCCATATTTTCCTGATTCCCTGTGACCAGCACATCTTCAACCCAGTTTCCATTGCTCTAAGTTCAGCTTCCAATATAGAGCCTTCTCCATAATAATCATAAAATCCCCAAATTGGATTTCCCAAGTTATTCCTCAGTATTCCCCCGCCTGCAGTCTGGGAATCATCCTTCATAGCCCCATCCGTATTAAGTTTATACCAACATGTATCGGGTTTAATCCACTTGACTGCTGTGGGTATTTTGTACCTGATTCTCCCAATCTGTTGGATCCTGCCTGCCCTAATTGGTGCATAGATCAGGATATAAACTTGCTTAATAATCCTGTCAGCCCTTATTGCATAGTGTTTATGTTTCGCATTATTTCTAGCCAACCAGAGAAACCAGATGACAACCAGTGGAACAGCATTTCTGATCTCACCCGGATTTGCTTTCTTCTGTAGGAACCAGTGCATTAGTATAGTTTTGGGATGATCACCTCTAATTTCTTGAACATTCATAGCCCTGTAAAAATGCGACCAAACCTCCTTTGCAATTCGACCCTCTAAGAATACATGATTGATACTTTCTGAACTGCTGCAACACTGACATTTGGATGCTAAATGGATGACAAATTTTTTCTGAATAATGTCATCAACAGGTAACCAATTATGCCAAAGCCTCCAACCTAAAAAACTAATTTTTGAGGAATGCTTTTATCCCAAATATGTTTATAAGCTAATTGTTCTGATTTACCCTGCCTGAAAAGTTTAATACAAGAGGAGATGGAAAATTTCCCAGAAGAATTATGTATCCAGAACATCTTATCAGGTATCTTGGTGACCGGGATCTTCGCTATTTCATTAACCACTTCAGCAGGTAGAATGGAATTCAGTGAGATAGTATCCCATTCATTGTTGTTTCTGAAATCCAAAACAAGCTTATCTTGAGGCATATCCTGTTTCAATCTCCCTTGAACAATCCCAGACTTAAGCCAAGCATCGTGCTTAAAGTTAATTTTACCTTCTCCGATTCTCCAAGCAATATGAGGTTCAGTTAATTTTTTGGCTTTAACCATCCTTCTCCAAATCCTAGAATCTTGAGAGCTGTGATTCACAACACTAGCATGACTGGTCCTACTGTATTTGGCTAGTAAGACCTGACTCCAAAGTGATTTTTGCTCCCTAAACTTCCACCAAAGTTTACAGTCAAATGCTATATTCAGGTCAGAGAGAGATTGACATCCAATTCCCCCTTCTTCAACGGGACAACAGATATTTTCCCATGAAGCCCAATGTATTTTCTTGGTCTGGCTAGAATCACCCCAGATGAAGCTGTTGAACATTCTTGAAATTTTGTTGATAATGCCTATTGGAGGATCAAGGATTTGAAGCAAATGAATAGGCATGGAGCTCAGCACGTGTTTAATAAGTGTAATCCTACCACCTGCAGACAACCATCTATGTTCCCAACCCAAAATTCTACGTTTGATTTTACTGATTAAATCTTCAAATAAGGCAGCCTTCTTATGCCCTTTATATAGAGGAACTCCAAGGTATATCATTGGCAAGGGCTGGTATTGAAATCCCGTATTATCTGCAATGACTTTTCTGTGAGCTTCCTTTCTAGTAGTAAACGAGCTTTTATTACAGTTGAAATCATTGATCCTTTCTGCCACAACATTTTGCTGCGAAGTAAAGCGCACTGTCAAATGTTAAAAAAAATCCCTTGTGCCTTATAGAAATCATTGAATTCATTAGAACAAAACTCCAAACCATTATCTGTACGGAGACGTCTCATATGCCTTCCAGTCTACTTCTCAATCACTGTCTTCCATTCCTTGGAGATTGCAAAAACATCACTTTTCTGATTCAAAAAGAAAATCCATAATTTTCTGAAAAAAAATCAATTATTGTTAAAAATAATAAGCACCTTCCCTTGAAGGTACTCTAGTCGGTCCCCAGATATCCGAACGGATATAATCAAGTGTCCACTTCGATCTATAACTTCCTTACATGAATCTAAGCCCTTTCTACTTTCCACAAGTACAATGCTCACATAACTTCTATTTGTTGGCACTCTGCCCATCAAGAAGTCATCTAGTGCTCAATTCAACCATCCCTTGCTCACTTATATGTCCCAGAGGCATATGCCATAATTTGGTAACTTCTTCATCTCCCAAGGAAGAAGTGATGACAACCGTCTCTCCTATAACTGCTGACCCCTTTAATGCATGTAATCGGGTTGAGCATTTTTTTCATTTCATCACAGCAAGAGCACATCTGCTGACCTTCAAAATTCCACTTTCGCCAGTGTACTTGTATCCCTTAGCATCAAGGGCACTCAAGGATATTAGATTCATTTTCAAGTGTGGAACTTGCCTCACATATGTAACGTCTTGATAGCCTCGTAGAATATTCTAGACTGATCTAATTCCAGCTATTTTGCAAGATGCGTTATTTCCCATCATCCTAGCAACCCTCGAAACCACCTCATATGTAGTAAACTAGTTCTTATTAGGACACATATGGAATGTTCAAGTCGAATCAAGAACCTAATCCACACAAGGATTGTAACCACCATAAAAAATCACTAGAAGTTTTCCTTCATTTTGGCTATCTCCAGCAACACTGGATTCTCCTTTATCTTCAGGTTGTTTTCCCTTTTCTTTATTAGCAGTCATCCTCAAGTTTTTTAATTTCTAGCAATCAGCTTTAATATGTCCTTTCTTTTTGCAAAAGTGACATGTCTTCTATCAATGTCGAGACTTTGATTTGCCCCTCATCTTACCACCAAAATTCCTATCTTGATTCCTACCACGAATAACCAAACCCTCTTCTTAGATCCTACAAGACACTTCATCTTCTCCTTTGATAGTAAAGCATTATAGACTTCATCAACCGTGAGAGTATGTCGAATATAAAAAATGGTGTTTATAAAAGTCATTTATGAAACCGACATTGAACACAAAAATATTAATGCAAGATCTTCCTCACCATATTTCACTTCCATAGTCTTAAGAACAGCTACAATTTCCTAAAAAATTCCCAAGTAATCCTCAATAGACGTACTTTTTAGACATACGGTGAGAATACAAGTGCTGCTTCAAGTGTTACTTATTGGTCAAACTCTTTATCATAAAAAACTGTTCTAGTTTCAAGCACAACACAGCAGTATTTTTCTCAAGTACACACTGAATAATATTATTTGATCTGACGATCAAGTCAATTAACGTCAGACAAGAGAGAATGAGTGTAAGAGACATAAGAGGGAGTTTGGCTAGGATTAGAATGACGTACCTTATGTGTCAAATAGATCACATATATATAAAGAAAGAAATGGGCCAAGTGGGCTAATGGACTGAGCTCCAAGCCCAAGACAAGATTGCTTGATTGAATAAGCCCAATCCAATTGAATAATTTATGCCAAGTCGGCATATGTGGGACACTCTCCATCATGTGCATGCCATGTAATTTATAGTTATAACAATAATTTTTCAAGTCTGAATCGTACATTAATGTGCGGGTCGAACTTGAAATATAAGTTGTCAAGTAGGCAACACTTTACATATTGTCTCGATAATATGCATCGATCTCAAATAGGCAAGTGCTTACGAATTGCCTCGAAAATATAAGTTACTATGATTTACCAAAATTTAGGAAACGTCTTCTATGTAATATGGACTAAACAACATGAAATACAATACAACATGTTGGGGAATATTTAGACCAAAATATGTGAAATTAATCAGTAACAAGCAACAAGTTGCTTAATTATTGTTTCTAAATGATTAAAATAATTAATCCTAAGTTTAAACAATCACATAAACATATAATCAAAAGCAATAAATTAAATATCACCAGATATGATCACCAAGGAAAACCCGATAAAAAAATCTCCACACAAACTTTTCAGTAAAATTCACCGGAAAAGTTAACTTACAATTTGTCCAGTCACTACTAAACCTTAGCTGAATCTAGCCACCTAACTTATAAATCACCAATGAACTCCTAAAAGATCCACAAGAGATCCACGTTTTCATATTGAAACAATGCATGCTCATTTCAAGACTTTTGCTTTGTTAGAAAACTACATAAACTACTAAAATAAAAAGTAGAGCACGTAGGCTTATTTTTCACAAAAAAATCGTACAATGGACATAAGTATCTAAATATATTAAGAAATTGTTTAAAAATAAATAAGTGGTGAATAAGTGAATAATACTTATTTATCCATGAAAATGTTAAAAAGTTGGCTGAGTGTTCATGAACAATTCATAAATATGAGCCAGATATGGTAAAGATTTGAAATAAACTACAAATTAAATAAATAATTTACTAACTAAAACAAAACATGACTACTACAATCAACCAATCATCAAATATAGCAAGTACTGAAATCAATCCTTCACAAAATAGGAAATTCGGGATATTTTGACCAAAATTGAAATGAAAAAATAGTAATACAAATTATGTAAAGAACCAGATCTTCAAAACCTAAGTGAACCTTGTCAAAAATGAAATTCAGATTTACACATTTTCTTCAACAATTTTCAGCTTGCTTGGGATTTATGCTTTTAAAAATTTAAAAGTTGGAAAGTTGTTGGTTTGGCATTTTAGGCGGTCAATGGGTAGAAGCAAAATCTAATCAGTAAGTCCTTAACTGTATCACTCACTTTTTGGCCTATAAATCCAATCCATCGCACTGAAAACACATCTCACCTAACCTATTGTGAAACAGAAATAAATAAATAAATAAATAAAGCAACATGAAGTTTTTAGGTGTGCTTCTACTTCTACTTCTCATCTGTAAAGGTATCTATGTGCGGAATTTTATTTGGTCGATGAACTTTATCTAAAACCGTCATTCTAATTTTAGACAACATTGCCCATTTTGTAATTCACTTTTTTCTGGTACGGCTTGTCATGGAGGAGTAAATGCTTGTGAGGAGACAATTAACATTGGAAACGATCGATGTGATTTAGGGTTATGCGCAAGCGCTTGCAAGAAGAAAAAAGGCATTTTTGGAGATGGACGTTCTAAATTTGTCGATACTTGTGTTTGCACATATCCGTGCATCTAGGGGCAATGCCAAAACCTCAATTCGTTCCATTTCTTTTGTAAATTAGGTTTCCAGATGCAATCTATTCTATTTATAGAGAAAATAGCTAACAAATTTATCTAACAAACTAACAATATAACAAACATAAGAAGTATCTAGAATAAGCTAGAATGAACTGCCGAAAGAAGGAGCTGCTGTTGAACTCGTGCTGATGCTGTGAACTGGAGAAAATTAAGCTTGAACTGGAGAGAAGGTTTGCTGGTGAACTGGTGAACAAGTGGACTGCTGGTTGGTTTGCTGATAGCTGGTTAATATTCCAACACTCCCCCCTCAAGATGGAACATCTTGAACCATAGAGAAGGAGAGTAGAGATGCAATCAAGGAAGTATAATTGCAGGAATTCGAAAAAAAAATCTGAGGTTCCAATTGCAGGTTTTGAAGCTTCTTGGGAAGCTCGTTTTCAATGAAACGATTCCTTGTTTTGAATCATCTTCAAAATCTTCATCACAGACACTTCGTCTGCCTTGGATCATGGTTTATCTTCCTTCTCTTTTGAGAAGGAATGTCTATCTTTCTTCAAAATCTTCATATCTTCATTCAGAAGACAAAATCAATCATGAAGATCAGAGAAGCCTGCCATCCTAGCAGGTTCTATCTTCAATTCCATTTCAATTTCGTTTCGATTCCCTATTTGGGAATAAATCAATCATTTTATGAAGATTCTATCTTCAATTTCCGATTCAGTTTGATGAAGAGGAACAACATCTCTTCAGTTTTTATCCGTTTGTGGACATTTCGTTGAGCATCTAGTGAGCCGAGCCACTATCCTGTTTGAACCCTTTTTTTTTTTTTAGTTTTCATGATTTCCATTTCTCAGAAGGATAACTGAGAAAAATAAGGAAGGATATCTGTAGAAAAAACGATCTGAAAATAGAGGGATTTTTTTTTTCATTTTTTTTTCTGCTCTGATAAATTGCAGGGAAGCTGCTCTGGAATTTTTTTTTTTTTTTTTTTCAGGAGATGGGAACCTGCTCTGATACCATGATAAAATCAAGGAATTGGAGCTCTGATACCATGATGAAATCAAGGAAAATGATATGAAACTGCAGCTGAAAATAAAGAATGAAAATAACAGAGAAAGAAAAGGGATAGAGCCTGCTGTAGTAAGGCAGGGAAGAAGTTGAACATTTCATTCATACTTGCTTGAGGAAAATACAATGCAATCTATTCTATTTATAGAGAAAATAGCTAACAAATTTATCTAACAAACTAACAATATAACAAACATAAGAAGTATCTAGAATAAGCTAGAATGAACTGCTGAAAGAAGGAGCTGCTGTTGAACTCGTGCTGATGCTGTGAACTGGAGAAAAAGCTTGAACTGGAGAGAAGGTTTGCTGGTGAACTGGTGAACAAGTGGACTGCTGGCTGGTTTGCTGATGGCTGGTTAATATTCCAACAAAGTCCACTGCATTCGCCATTTCTCCATAAGTTTTTCTTCATGTTTGCGCAAGTAATTTGGCGAATTTTGTGGAAAAAATAAGATTCCTGAATTGGGCATTATGTTTAAACCTGAAGTCCAACTTTTTGTTTTTTTTTTTGTTTTTATGAATCGTGATTCTTGGGTCAAGTCCTGATATGACGTTCGTATGGATTTCTTTTAAGTTATAAATTGCAAGTTCGACCGGATTCTTCATATCCATTCCGGTCTGGGCTGTCGATAAAAAAAATTTCAAGGTAATTTATTGATCAAATGTACCGTTCAAATTTGCTTCCAAGAACTTGAAACTGAATTTATTCTCATGTATATTATATGCTATTGCTTGCAAAAAGGTGGCATTTGTCTGCACTTACTGTCTTTTATTAGTTTATCTATTTATTTTATAAGTTTAAGTTGGACTGGAAATTGTTATTGGGTCAGTAGTTTAATAAAAAAAACTTGTTCTCGTGTATTTTATATGCTATTGCTAGCAAAAATGTGGCATTTGTCTGTGCTTATTGTCTTTTATTTGTTTATCCATTTATTTTATAAGGTTAAGTTAGACTGAAAATTGTTATTGATCAGTAATTTAGTAAAAAAATTGATATCTTTAGGTATTCAGATTGCTCTTGCAACTTTATGGATATGAGGATGATTTTTTTTAGATTATATTTTTGAAGCTTTTGTTTGATTAGGATGGATTGGAACTGCATTCTTTACTTTCTCATATAATCAGTTGTTCTTTGAAGTTCATTGTTAACTTGTTAGACAGGAATAAGTTTTTAAACTAAGCTTAATTTTGTCATGTTCGAACATTATTAGAGATGATTTATATTCGAAGTAACATGTTTTGGGGTGCTATATATTAATGATTTATATACTTTCCAATATATTTTTACGAAACATGCTCGAAAGAATCTATCAATCGGGCAAACCTCTCCATTGTAGCGAGCCGACATTTTTTAACGTGCTAGACTGACACAATATATTAAGTGAAGCAACGAGACAAATGAAGTGCTACAATATTTGAAGAGATTGGATGGTTTTTTCATAATTGTATGCATACTATTATTTCGGGAGACCAAATTTATGAAATTCGCCTCAGGCGTTGAAAATCACATTAACAACACTATCTTAATTTATGCCTTTCAATATTTGTTTAATATATTATTGTTTTTAAATAATTTTAGGTTGTTCTATTTTAATTGATAATAGTGAGTGGACTATCTTACCCTTTCTTCAAAGTTAATTAAAAGTCAACAAACCTCTTTTGATGCACAGTTGGATAGAAACCTTCCATCGAAATGTGCTGCTTTCTGAAAGGTTAGCTAGACATAAAAACTAGACAAAAAAAAGATCGAGAACGAGAACGAGATTGATACTTTTGACAAAGATTATTGAGAAATCTACAATTTACCCTAATTTTAATTAGTCGTCCTAAATTCATTTTATACTACCTCGTTGAAAAGATGTATTAAAAGTTAAAATATACAAAAGAGCGCTAAAACAGTCATATATATCTTTCCCCATAAATAACTTGAGTCTTTAGGAAAATTCTCGGGTTTCGCCAACCACCTATGGTTTTTTCGTACAAGAAAGTTTATCGTTTGTAAAATTAAATTTTGAGCCTTACTTGAATATTTTTAGACAATCATAAAAGCATCTACTCTTATCTATGTATTTACTATTTAAAAATGATATGATCATATTTTTTGTAATTGATAGGAATCGACATACAAAGGAAAAAAAATAAAAGATACTAGGCTTGTTCAAGAACTTAAACTACCTAAAAGATCCACATATTCATATCGACAAAATGCGTGCTCATTTCATTCATTTTGCTTTGTTAGAAAGTTACGTAAACTAATAAAATAAAAAGTAGAACACAGAGACCAATTTTTCACAAAACACAGGTTTAGTGGGCAAATGTAACCTAAGCAATATCGATTCACAAGCATGTTTAATTAGAAAGTGTTTATAAACGATTTAAATTATAAATATGCATAAATAAATGGTGAACAAGCAAGTTGTACTTGTAAGACATGAATACCACAATCTATACTGGTTGAAGTAATCTTCTTAACTGATATGACATTTATGGTTGTCAATGGTTAGAAGCAAAATCTATGCTGATTGCAATAATCTTATTAACTAATGCAAGCAAATTAAATTTTAAAGGAAAAATTCAATCAATACGTCTTTAACCTAATTTATTACAAGAGAGAGAGAGAGAGAGAGAGAGAGAGAGAGAGAGAGAGAGAGAGAGAGAGAGAGAGAGAGAGAGAGACCGATTGCAATAATCTTATTAACTAATGCAAGCACAATACATTTTAAAGGAAAAATCCGATCAATACGTCCTTCACCTAATTTATTACAGAGAGAGAGAAAGAGAGACTGGCTGATTACAATAATCTTATTAACTAATGTAAGCAGATTACATTTTAAAGGAAATATTCAATCAATATGTTCTTAACATAATTTATTACAGAGGGAGGGTGAGCGAGAGAGAGAGAGAGAGAGAGAGAGAGAGAGAGAGAGAGAGAGAGAGAGACTGATTGCAATAATCTTATTAACTAATGTGAGCAAATTACATTTTAAAGAAAAAGTCAATCAATATGTCCTTAACCTAATTTATTACACACACACACAGACACAGAGATTCTTATTAACTAATGCAAGCAGATTACATTTGAAAGGAAAAATTCAATGAATATTTCCTTAACCTAATTTATTACGGAGGGAGAGAGAGAACCTTTATTACTCACTTTTTGGCATATAAAACCCCAATCCATCACACTGAAAACACATCAAACCAACACAATCGTGAAAAAAAAACATGAAGTTGTTGGGTGTGTCTGCTGTGCTTCTACTTCTACTGCTCATATGTGGAGGTATAAATGCACTGAATTCTTATCTGGTGGATGAATTTTATCGAAAATAGTCATTTTTAATCTTAAATAATACTGTCCATTTTGTAATTTATTTTTTCTGGTACAGCAGGTCATGGTGGTGTTAAAGCTTGTGAGGAGACAATTGACCTTGGAAATGGTCAATGTTATCTCGGGGCATGCAGAAGCGCCTGCAAAGCGAAAAGAGGCGTTTCTGCAGATGGACGTTGTAAATTTGTTGATACTTGTGTTTGCACATATCCGTGCATCAATATATTAGAATAGGGGCAATGTCAAAACCTCAATTCTAGACATATAAGTAGGTGTAAGAACCCATTATCTAATAAATGTTAAATTTTTATGATTTTTACTGATATCTCATTCGTTAGCATTTGAGTTTGTTAATTTACCTTGTATAGATACTATGGAAGTAAAGGGACGATGGAACAATCAAAATTATAAACTTGTAGGAAACAACCGCAGTCTGCATGCTTCAAGCATTGCAGCGGCCTGTTTATAAGCATCGAGGGCCATCTGATGTCCCAACAGGCCATTGGGCCACAAAAGACAGGTGTAGAACGGCTCAACTAAAATTGACAAACCCAAGTTTGGGTAATGACTAGTAATTTTTAGGGAAAATCACACAGGGATGCCAAACAAAAAAAAAAGGGAAAAAAAATATTTTGCAAACGATCCAGTTATAAGATAATTACTGTACACGTTCGTTGTTTTCGGAAATCTATCATTTCATCTCGTCGAAAGCTTTTGTTATGTTCGAACATTATTAGAGATGATTTATATTCGGAGTAACATGTTTTGGGGTGCTATTTATTAATGATTTATATACTTCCCAATATATTTTTACCAAACATGCTCGAAAGAATCTATCAGTCGGGCAAACCTCTCCAATGTAGCAAGCCAACATTTTTTTACGTGATGGACTAGCAAAATATACTTTCCAATATTTTTATATTTCAAAATAAATAAATAAATAAAATTTTAAACTTTCAGGCAGCAGCCTGCTCAAAGCAGGATGCGGTCTGCATGCTTTAAGCATTCAGGCCCATTTTGGGGACTCGGAGTCGATCGGACGACGAGGAAGAAAAGTTCTTTTATGCCTTTCAATATTTGTTTAATAAATTATTGTTTTTAAATAATTTTAGGTTGATCTATTTTAACTGATAATAGTGAGTGGACTATGTTAACCTTTCTTCAAAGTTAATTAAGAGTCAACAAACCTCTTTTGATGCAAATCTTCCATTGAAATGTGCTGCTTTCTGAAAGGTCAGGGATAAAAACTAGACAACAAAAAATCAAGAACGAGATCGATACTTTTGACAAAATTTATTGAGAAATCTACAATTTACCCTAATTTTAATTAGTAGTCCTAAATTCATTTTATACTACATCGTTGAAAAGATGTATTAAAAGTGAAAATATACAAGAGTGCTAAAACAATCATATCTTCCTCATAAATAATTGAGTCTTAAGGAAAATTCTCTTGTTTGGGTTTTGCCAACCACATATGGTGTTTGTACGAGAAATTTTATCGTTTGTAAAAATTAAATTTTGAGCCTCACTTGAATATTTCTAGACAATCATAAAAGCCTCTACTCTTATCTATGTATTTACTATTTGTAGATGATAGGATCTTGTTTTTTGTAATTGATAGAAATCGATTTATAAAGGAAAAAAAATAAAAGATACTAGGCTTGTTCAAGAACTAAACTTCCTAAAAGATCCACAAGCGATCCACATATTCGTATCGACAAAATGCATGCTCATTTCATTACTTTTGCCTTGTTAGAAAATTACGTAAACTACCAAAATAAAAAGTAGAAGACATAGACCAATTTGTCACAAAACACAGGTATAGTGGGCAAATGTAACCTAAACAATATCGATTTACTAGCATGTTTAATTAGAAAGTGTTTATAAATATGTATAAATAGATGGTGAACAAGCAGGTTATACTTGTAAATTCTTCGAAATGTGTACATAAAAATTTGGTTGAGTGTTTATAAACAATTGATAAACACGATCGAAACATTGAGAAAAGTTAGATAAAAAATAAATAAGTTACTAATTAAAATAAGACATGAATACCACAATCTATGCTGGTTGAAGTAATCTTCTTAACTGACATGGTATTTAAGGTTGTCAATGGTTAGAAGCAAAATATATGTTGATTGCAATAACCTTCTTAACTAATGCAAGCAAATTACATTTTAAAGGAAAAATCCAATCAATACGTCTTTAACCTAAATTATTTCAGAGAGAGAGTGATTGCAATAATCTTATTAACTAATGCAAGCAGATTACATTTTAAAGGAAAAATCCAATCAATACGTCTTTTAAGATAATTTATTACAGGGGGAGGGGGAGGGGGAGGGGGAGACGGATTACAATAATCTTATTAACTAATGCAAGCATATTACATTTTAAAGGAAAAATTCAATCAATATGTCATTAAACTAATTTATTACAGAGGGAGGGAGGGAGGGAGAGATTGCAATCATCTTATTAACTAATACAAGCAGATTACATTTTAAAGGAAATATTCAATTAATATGTCCTTAACCTAATTTATTACATAGAGAGAGAGAGAGAGAGAGAGAGAGAGAGAGAGAGAGAGAGAGAGAGAGAGAGAGAGAGAGAGAGAGAGAGAGCAATAATCTTATTAACTAACGCAAGCAGATTACATTTTAAAGTAAAAATCTAATCAATACGTCATTAACTTAATTTATTACACACACACAGACTGATTACATTAATCTTATTAACTAATGCAAGCAGACAACATTTTAAAGGAAAAATTCAATCAATATGTTCTTAACCTAATTTATTACAGAGGGAGCGAGGGAGGGAGGGAGGGAGGGAGAGAGAGAGAGAGAGAGAGAGAGAGAGAGATTGCAATAATCTTATTAACTAATGCAAGAAAATTACATTTTAAAGGAAAAATTCAATGAATACGTCCTTAACCTAATTTATTACAGAGGGGGGAGGGAGAGAGAACCTTTATTACTCACTTTTTGGCCTATAAAACCCCAGTCCATCACACTAAAAACACATCAAACCTAAACTATCATGAAGTTGTTGGATGTGTCTTCTGTGCTTCTACTTCTACTTCTACTTCTCGTCTGTGGAGGTACAAATGTGCTGAATTCTTATTTGGTCAATGAATTTTATCGAAAATAGTCATTTTTAATCTTAAATAATACTGTCCATTTTGTAATTTATTTTTTCTGGTACAGCAGGTCATGGTGGTGTTAAAGCTTGTGAGGAGACAATTGACCTTGGAAATGGTCAATGTTATTTGGGGGCATGTAGAAGCGCCTGCAAAGCGAAAAGAGGTGTTTCTGCAGATGGACGTTGTAAATTTGTTGATACTTGTGTTTGCACATATCCGTGCATCAATATATCAAAATAGGGGCAATGTCAAATCCTCAATTCTAGACATATAAGTAGGTGTAAGAACCCCATATCTAATAAATGTTAAATTTTCATGATTTTTACCGATGACTCGTTCGTCAGCATTTGAGTTTAGTAATTTACCTCGTATAGATACTATGGAAATAAAGGGATGATGGAACAATCAAAATTATAAACTTGTAGGGCAACAGCCACAGTCTGCATGCTTCAAGCATTGTACCAGGATGCTTATAAGCATTGAGGGTCATTCGAAGTCCCAAAAGGCCATTGGGCCACAGAGGTCAGGCGTAGAACAGCTCAGCTCAAATTGACAACACTAAGTTTGGGTAATAACTAGTAATTTTTAGGGAAAATTACACAGGTATGCTAAACAACAAAAAAAATGAAGGAAAAAAAATTATTGTGCGAACGATCTTATAAGATAATTATCGTACACCTTCATTGTTTTCGAAAATTTATCATATCATCTCATCGAAAGGTCATGAGCTGAGTGGTTGCTTGCTGAATCTGATTGCTAGATGTTAGCAAACTAGTTTCTGCCTTCAATGAAAGTTGTAGATTCATTGCAGGCTAGTGACTGTACACATGAACAATACTCCATCAGTCGAAGGCTTTGATATCATTTTTATAAAATAGAACGACAACTAGAACGCATCTAAAGTGAAATTGATAAATAGAAAATATAATCACCAAAAAATGTTACTTGGAAAACCTCCAATTAAAATTTATGGTAAAATAAACGGGTAAATAAACAAGATTTTCAAGGTAGTAGGAGAGTTACACTCTCTCCAAATACAAGAAGATAACGTATAGCCCAGGCGAGCTCACAAAATTGTTCTACTCTTTATATTGTGCAAGATAAAATGTTCTCAATGCCATGTCAGCAAGTCATGTCACCATTGTCGACTATTCAACAAAGTATTGAATTTTCAACAATGACGGCTTGACTTTCTGATGTGGTATTGCCACGTCAGTTGTGGGCACAATAAGCTCCTACCTACTGCTGTGGACAGGAGATTATCCTTGGACGAGCTCGTGCCCAATAACTTTTTTCTTTGTGAAAAAAATTTATGGTGAATTTTGTTTTTTACATATTAGTCTTGTTTACAAGATTTTTTATCCAAGTCCCGACTCTACATCTGACCTCCACCAGTAGATACTTGCACCTCCTTTATGTCATTCGGCTGAAGTGGGAAAATTGCACTAAATTCACTTTTCACATCCCATTAGGCCAGTGAAAATTATGAAATTACCCTTGGCATTAAATACATTCTTAATATCTTTACTATTCAATAGGTAGCCTTACTGTAGCGAGCACTATTCACATAAAATAGGCAAAAATCTCTCCAATATCATTGCATCAATGGATTTTTCAAATCACAGACCATGAATTCTTTACATGCAGCGTAGATATGCAAATGGAAATTTAATGATATTGTTTCGCGCGTTTTCGCTCGCTAACAATTAAAAAGGGAATCAGACGATTGTGTAAGGGACAAACCTCTTGGAACAAAGTCCCAAAAAGGAGTGTTTATTGAATATGAAGATTACAGTTTTGACACAAACAAGATGCCTCCAAGGGGCGCAAGCACACAAGTACAAGGGAATTGAAGTAATTAAAAATTAATCTAAGAAAAGTAAGTTACATGTTCTCTGTTTTGAGAGTGAATTTTGTTGGGGCTATCTTCGTTGTCTTCTTCCTTCTTTTATACAGCCTGGGCAGTTTTGATCGTTTAGCAACTACTTGTAACTACCCACTTCTTTCATCATGGTCGGCTGGCTAAAAACTACCGTGTGCAACTCCTATCACTACGCTCTCTTCATAACTGCTTGCCATCAACTTTCTCAAATCGTGGGGCGTAATTATGATGTGCTCAAACCGTCTTAGATCGTGATTTTGGATAACAACAAACTTTGGTCATTTCTGGGACTTTGGGCAACTCAGTATTCTTGGGCGACAATTGATCTTCTGCTCTGGGCGATTGTAGGGTGTTTCATTCGCTCAATATCTGGGCGTCCTGCAGACTTGGGCGACGTCGTATCTTTGTCTTTTTGGGCTTTCATCATATTTAATGATATTTCTGGTTGGGCTTTTACCCTGATCTCTCTATCTGGGCTCCTTCTTTTGAACCATTTCCTCTCTTGGGCCATTTGATTTGGGCTGCCTGTTTTGTGTGTCAACAATTACCCCCCAATATGGCGGAATTAATTTTAATCTTCGCCATATTCATTTATGTGTCTTCCAGCAACGTTTGAAATTTCCAAGGTTTTTCAATCATCACTTTCTTCTAATTGTCTAAAATAGTGTGACGTTACAACCCCTCTAAACCTAAACATCGCGCCACTTCATTGCACCATGAAACCACATCTTCATACTTCGCGTCTTTTCCCCCTTATTTTACTGTTCATCATCTTGCTTCTCCTCTACGTTTCTTAAGCAACCTCAGACAAACTCGTATTTTGCGTTCAATGGAGACCTCTCAAACTCGTTCGGATTCCCCTTTTAGTTTCGAAGACTTCCTGAATCTCCTCACCAGGCCGTATGTAAACCCTTCTCGTCTTGCACCGGCCAATTCAGACCGGAATAAGTTTTATCTTGGCCCATTGTTCAATGATGCTGCATCAATAGAGAAAGTGGCGGCGGGTCAAGTATTTCCTTGCACGAAAAATCTTCCTTTTCTGAACTCACCACTGTTAAAGCCCATCCAGGAGCGAGGTATTCGTACTTGGCCCAAAGCTGATTCTTCTTTTCGTTTTTGACATGCACGTCTAATAAAACATGGTCCCACAAAAGTACTTTTTGATCGTCCACGGATTTCTAATTTGTTGGAGATTACCCTCCATCCTCCAATTTATGACTCGGCACTTTTTTCAATCGCCTGAGTTTTTGGTCCTCAGAGTATAACACTTTTATTTTTCCTCTTGGCCCG
The DNA here is from genome assembly GCA_035079005.1 of Fraxinus americana. Classification (NCBI taxonomy): domain Eukaryota; kingdom Viridiplantae; phylum Streptophyta; class Magnoliopsida; order Lamiales; family Oleaceae; genus Fraxinus; species Fraxinus americana. The sequence goes on along the minus strand of CM068706.1, from coordinate 6,971,949 downwards.
ATGTCTATTACCCTGAAGGACGTAGGGGCTTTAGTAAACCTCCCACCTTTGGGCGATACCATATTTCCTGGTATCTTGGTCACTAGTGCTGCTCCGAAGTTTGACAAGAAAATTATTGAGTCTTATTCGAGCATGCAAAGCCTTTACACTGCTTCCATTTCTAAACCTAACCATGCTGAGCGTGTAGCTTTTATCCACGTTTGGCTGTGTAAATATATCCTCTGCGTCCCTAGTCTGAAGCCTTCTACAAGTTATTTGCCCATATCACACGAACTAGCACGTGGTCGACCGTTGAATTTATGTTCATTCCTTTTGGCTGCTCTTTATAGAGGCATGGCCTCCCTTCAATTTCAATTGAAGAATAATGTCTCTCCTACAGGCAGTGGACCTCTTTGGTTGGCCCAATTGTGGTTGAGGGCGTATTTCCCACAACTTGGTGATGTGTCTTCCCCTCCTAAATCAGTTGCCTGCTATGGGTTGTTTATTCATCAGTTAGACCCTGTAAATATGTCTGCCAGAGAGATTTTCACATTCTTTTATACACTGAATTCCATTCCTTCATTCTTTCCTTTTCCTGTTCATCAAATCCCCATTTTTGTTTGTCCTCCTTCCACTATGGATGAAGCAACTGCATCTTTGCCTATATGGGTTGAATTTTTGGTTGGGAGGGAGTTGTTTCATGATATCGTGACAGTAACAAATGCTAAGGCTGGTGTTGAGATATATGCTCCTCATTTCTTTGCCCGTCAGCTTGGTTTCGGCCAAACTTGGCCTGTTCCTCCTTGTTACTCCAAAAATATCACAGAGCGTTTTCACCTTATTAGTAAGGCTGAGACTGGAGCTATAGATGCTCGCAATAAAAGCTTGGCTGAAGGCTTTTCTTTTGTTCCTTTTAATCCTACTGCTGTCACACATCCTCTTTTTGACCAACTGTGGCCATCTGTGAAGCGTAGGCTCTTTTCAGTCAACGCTAATCGTGCCTTTCATTCATTGGATCGTTCAAAGACTCTCCTTTCTTCCCCTATCCTTGCTACTCCTCTGTCCATCAAGGGCCCTTCCAAATCACCATCAGCTTCCCACAAACGTTCAAATCTTCCTTCTGCTTCCTCGACTTCCCCGGCTGTTGCCACCAAAAGTGCTTCTAGCCGGAAACGGCCAGCTGCAGCTTCTCCAGTCTTGCATGATAACACTGGTGATGATGGTGGTGATGATGTTGATGTCCCCCTCATTCACAAGAGAAAGGTAATGGCTTTGTTTAAACATGACTTATTAATCTTTATGGACTGATGCTTCATTTGACTATTCCATTTGATGGTTCTAGAAAAGTTCATCCTCTCGTTTAGAAGCTTTAGTCACAGACTCTCCTACTCCAGCTCCAGCTCCTGCTGTTGCAATTGTTTCGACAGGGTCATCTGATGAAGGGGTTCCTCCCACAGAATGACCTCTAGTGTCAGAAACTTCATCACAATCCCTTGAAGCATCGCAGACTTCTCAGGACGTTCATCCCCCAATTTCTGTGCCAGTAGGTTTGCTGTTTCTTGACACTTTCGCCCTATTTGTTGACTCAGTAGTTTCTGACCTATTTTATCTGTGTGTATGTGTTCCCACAGCTTGCCCGTCGCAGCGAGTTCGTCTTATTCAGAGAAAGAGAAGTCTTCACGAATGATGGGGCCAATTGATGATGATCCTGGACGCCCGAAAGTCGCTTGATTGATCTGTTGTAGTGATATTTTAACGTTGGCATTTTTCTTTCAGTGCACTAGTACCATTGTGCGCTCCATTCAAGATCTGCTTTCTTCTTGGGAACAATTGGAAACATCCTGCTTTTCTTCCAATCATCCTTCAGACTCCTCTGAGGTAAACATGGAGGTTCTTAGACAATCAATGCTTGAGTATGTTGCCTTCATGGACATGGATGTTTGCATGGCCAGTGCTGCTGCTCAGAAGGATAAATTTGATCTCTTGAGCACAAAGTTGGTACAAACACTTGCGCTTCCGTCGCTCAATGTTTCCCCGAAATTCAAGGCGACGTTGAGGGTCATTCATTCTGAAGTCCTTTCTCTGTTGGCTGGATGTGCCGAATTAAAGGCGAAAAGTGCTCCAGGAGATTAACAAGGCTAAAACTGAATTGAATGAACTCTCTTTTGAAATTAAGGCCAAAGATTCTTTAATGATGACTTTGACTGCAGAGATGAAGGAGTTTCAAGCAAAGATGAATGATTGCAAGGCCAGGATGGCTGCTAAAGAGCGTAACGCCTCCCAAAGGGTAGAACGGACCAAATCATTAGTTGGGCGTTACCAGGAGCTGAAAGTGGATGAAGAGATGGTGACCGATATAGATACTGCTTCTCAAAGGCAGGATGAGGATTGAGCGAAGCTTAGGGAACAGATGCAATCTGTTTGGGGTAAACTGTAATTGAGACATTTTTATGTCCTTCTCTTTGTAAATTCGTGAATCTATTCATCATAGTTTTTAACTGTTACAGCAGCTTTCGCCTTTAATGAACAATTATTTTGCATGTTCGAATATTAATTGACGTTTATCTTTTAATCGTCAACCCCCAAGCACTTAATTACATGCTAATTGTATGCTCGAATATTGACGTTACTCTTTTAAATCGTCAACCCCCAAGCACTTAATTACATGCTAAGATTCATGCATATCAATTTCCTCACCCTTCAGATTCTTGGGCCATTCAATGTATGTGGCCTTTCGTATCCTGACTCTTCATATTCATTTCCTTATAAATACGTTTGTGCCTTCAACACTTATCACTCCCATTCGTAATCCTTTTCCAAGAATTATCCTACTGCCATTGTCCAATATCTCAACACTCTATCCAGTTTCGACTTTCTGTAGAAATGGATCAGTTGATCCATCCTGTGTGTCGTCTGACTTGACACGTCTGTTGGTATGGGAGATGTAGGAAAAATTTCTTGGTTAACTGCAAAATTCTTCCCATCTATCGATGGAGGGAAGGAACGTTTCTGGCCCTTTTGCTCGCCATTGCAGCAATGCTTTTGGGAATGTGGCTGATCCCAGTCTACAATTTTCACCATTGTTGCCAAAGGCCTACAATTGTTTATCCTCAATTGTAACTTAGGAGATTTCAAATTCATGCACATAGAAGGCTTTGTACTTTTCATATTCTGTTGATGTAACCAATATTTGATTAATAAAAAGTTTTATTTAGACGTATTTCGTCCTTTATTTTATTTGGTTATCATCGCTCATTAGAATTTTCATTTTTAAGTTTGTAATTGTTCGTCTTCCCATAAGGAAGGAACATATTTCTTCAAGTATTTGTCATTGATGAACCTCACATGATTAGTACCATCTAGATCCTCTAAATGATAGGCTCCGTTAGGCAAAACACTTTTCACTTTGTATGGCCCTTCCCAATTTGGTGACCATTTACCGTACTTTGGATCTTTACTATCCAAAGGGAGTATTGCCTTCCAAACTAAATTGCCCAAACTGAAGGACTTGGCTACGACCTTCTTGTTGTAAAACTTAGCCATTTTCTATTTTTGGACTTGTAATCTATCCAGAACATCTAACCTTAATTCGTCCAATTCCAACAAATTTTGGACGAGCAATTCTGCGCGTTCGTTGTCGCCCAGGTCGTTTTGTGAATGTACTCTCTTTGACTGCACATTGATTTCCACAGGTAACACTACGTCTTGCTCGTATGTCAGTTGAAAAGGGGTAACTTTAGTGCTTGTGCGTGGCGACGTTCTATAGGCCCACAGAGCTTGATTCAAACACTTATGCCAATTTCTGGCATTTTCACTTATCATCTTTCTTACAATATTCTTCAGGATCTTGTTAGATGACTCAGCCTGACCGTTGGACTGAGCGTAATAAGGCGTGGAATTTACCAACTTGACTCCAAATTCGCTCAAAAATTCTTTCACTTGATCCCCATTCAAGGAAGTTCCATGATCCACCATCAGGGTTTGTGGGATTCCAAACCTATAGATAATATGGTCGCGATTGAATTCTATGACACTTTTCTGAGATATCTCTTTTAGAGGTATGGCCTCTACCCACTTAGTGAAGAAGTTTGTTGCCACTATAATGAATGTGTGTTGTTTGGACGATGGTGGATAAATCTTCCCTATTAAGTCTATCGCCCAGCCTCTAAATGGCCATGGCTTAATGATAGGTGTCATTTCTCTAGCTGGTGCTCTCTGAACTGGCCCATGCTTTTGACATGCTAGACAACGTTTCGCATATTGGACGCACATTTCTCCCATTTTAGGTCAAAAATATCCATTCCTAATAATTAACCACCTCATCCTTTGACCAGCTTGGTGGGCTCCACAAATTCCTTCGTGCATTTCAGCCATAATCACCTTGGCTTCTTGTAAACTTACACACTTTAATAACACCCCATCTGGGCTTTTTTTAAGTAATTCACCTTCAATTAATGTATAATTCATTGATCGCAGCTTTATCTTTCTATTGTTCTTTTCACTTGATCTTCCCAAGAACTCTTTTATCTCTACCCTCCAATCCATTGTGTCTCTCTCTTGTATACAATGAATTCCAATCTTATTTGCCCTCCTTTGTATAACAGGCAAAATTGTTCTATATTCACAAGTGTACTCCATATCTAAGACTTTTAAGTAACCTGAGGCCATTTGGGCCAGTTCGTTTGCTATGTTATTGTACATTCTGTTGACGTATTGGAGTTCTACTTGGTCAAACTCTTCTAGTAATTCTTGGACGACTTCATATTGGCTTATAACAGATTCGCTCTGACATTTAAAATCGCCAATGAGTTGGTAAATCACCAACTGGGAATCGCCTCTAATAATCACGTTTTTCACTTCCATTTCAATTAATAACTCTAGGCCGACAATCAATGCCTCATATTCGGTCTGGTTATTGGTGCACATTCTGTCCAATGTGAAGGCGAACTTATAACAAATTTTTAGAGGATTTATCAAAGCTATTCCTACTCCTGCACCTTTGGAAGTTTTTGACCCATCAAAATATATGATCCATGGTTTGAACTCGAATGAGTCTATTTCCAATTTAATTTCTTCAGGCATATCAAGGCACGGATGATCGGTCAAGAAATTAGCCAATGCTTGATTTTTAATCGCCTTCTGTGGTATATATTGTATTTCAAACTCGGACAATGCTAAAGTCCAAAGGTTTATCCTTTGGTGTAAAACAGGGCGAGAAAACATGTACTTCACTAAATTAACTTTAGAAATCAGATAAACTGTTACAAGCCGTAAGTAGGTCCTTAATTTAGTACATGTGAAATACAAAGCGAGACATAGTTTCTCGATAGCAGAATAATTACATTCGCATTTCGTCAAACGTCTACTTAAATAGTATATTGCCATTTCTTCACCAAGCTGGTCTTCCTGCGCGACCATTCCAGCTATCGATTCTTGTTCAGCCGATATATACACCTTCATTGCCCGTCCTTGGATAGGTGACACCAACACTGGCGGATTTGCTAGGCCTTTTGATGTTTTTCTTTCCAGACGAGTTCGTCCTGATTTTTCAACTTTAGGAGAGGCGAAAAAGCTTTTGTTCGCCCTGCACAGTTAGAGATAAATCGCCTTAAAAAGTTAACTTGACCTAGAAATCTTTGCAATTCTTTTTTGTTGTTAGGCGGTTTGGCCTCTAAAATGGCCTTTGCTTTATTCTTATCGAGTTCAATCCCTCTTTGGTGTACTAGAAAGCCAAGGAAATTACCGGCATTGACACCAAACGCACACTTCAAAGGATTCAATTTCAGCTTATATTGTGTCATTCGCTCAAATGAGCGTTTCAGTTGTTCGAAATGATCTTCCTCTTTAACAGATTTAACTACGATGTCATCTACATACACCACAACAAACTTGCCTATCATATCATGAAAGATTAGATTCATTGCTCTTTGATAAGTCGCCCCCGCATTTTTTAGGCCGAAAGGCATAACTACCCATTCATAACATCTTAAGGCCCCTGGGCATCTAAAGGCAGTTTTATGTATGTCTTCTTCAGCTATATATATTTGGTTATACCCTGTGTACCCATCCATAAAAGAATACATGACATGTCCGGCAGTGGAATCAACCAAGGAATCTACCGTGGGCATTGGATACTCATCTTTAGGTGTTGCTAAATTCAGATTTCTAAAGTCTATACACACCCTCATTTTACCATTCTTTTTTAACACTTGCATGATATTAGATAACCATTCAACATATCTAGCTGTCCTGATAAAACTTGCTTTTAATAATCGCTCAATTTCTTTCTTAATTTCAGGCAACACGTTAGGAACAAAACGTCTAGGAGGCTGTTTATGGGGCTTAAAGTTTGGTTTAGTTGGCAATCTATGTTCCACTAAATTTTTATCTAAACCAGGCATATGTTCATACTCCCAAGCAAAACAGTCTTTATACTCTTTTAATAAAGCGATTAATGTTGTACTAACCTCTTGACTAAGCATCTGGCTGATAAATGTTGGGCCAATGTTTACTTTGATCAACGGGTCTTGTGCTTGAGCGTTTCCAGGTTTGTGGATCCTCATTACTTCATCGTCCAAATCCTTTACATGTATTTCTTCTTCTAGGCAATCTACCTTGTTAACTTCCTGTTCAATACTTTGTTCCAATTTGAATACTGCCAATTTGTCTCCCAGCGTTTTCAATGCTACCTCTTTTTTTATTTTCTCCTGACATTCTTTATTGAAAGCCACTAGTCTGGCTTTAAAGGCCTGGATCTCGGCCACATGCTCTTTTGGTTGCCAAGTCATTAATATTATCTGAGCGTTCTTTTGCCAAGAACTGGCTCTTCTAGGGCCACTATGTTTGGCCTCATTTGACTGAACATTTCAGCGAGTGCTTCTACCGAAAATGGTTTTTCACTCTGTGCGACGACTTGAGTTTCTTCTCCATCTTGGATTATTCTAACAGGTCCGTAGTTCCCTTCATACATGAACCTTTCCACCGAGTTAGTTTTTGCAACAAAAGGCCTATGATCTGCCTGTACCACCTCTGCCTTCCCTTGGTCATTCCAAAAAACCAAGCACTGATGGAGCGATGATGGTATACAGCGACTTCCATGAATCCAATCTCGCCCTAACAGTATATTGTAACTGGTAGGACCATCAATGACAAAGAAGACAGTCGTCCTTGTAGTCGTACCCACAGTTATATCAAGTGGCATTACTCCCTTGGCTAAAGTGGCTCCCCCATTGAAGCTCGTGAGAATGACTTCTGTTGGGATCATGTCATCCTCTGTTTTTGCGAACTTCCTCATCATCCTTAGTGGGATAGTGTTTATGGCACCCCCATTGTCAATAAGCACCTTCACCACGGGTATGCCATTTACCAAGGCCTTCACATAAAGTGGCCTTAAATGCTTGGTCAATTTCATAGTGGGTTTTTTGAAGACAACTTTTTCTGCTGCATCGATTTCCACCTCCTGTTTGTCTCCTGTCGACTTATCCCTTTATGATGAATCAACTTGCAATACCTCGGGCTGAATATCCATCTGTGGGGCATCATCTCTATCTTTTAGTATTTCTCCAGTAGCTATCCAACCTGTTGGGGGAGGCAGTATCCTTGGAGGAGATCCGTATTTCTCAAAACGAGGTACCCTTGTCTTCCTTTTGGGTGTCCCATATAGTACGTAGAAATCGAAAGAACGCCCAGATGGTTCTCCCAACAAATCTACTTCACGAACTCCTTCCCGATGCAATTGTTTCAGCAAGGTATTACGCGATACTCCTCTCTTTCTCCTTTCTTCTTCAAGATCGATCTCTTCCTCAATATCAGTCATGCCATCATCATCTTCGCCTTGTACTTCTTGGGACGTCTGACCACTTTCGCATTCCAACACACACGCTTCTTCTGCATATTCTCATTCTCCCTCCTTATTCTTGAATTCGTTGGCCAACAAATAATTATTAGCCATGACGGGAGGTAAAGTGCCGAACTGGATAGTAAGAAGTGGTTCCGTATCGTCTTCTTCTCTTTTGTTTCGATCCTCCCGGAAGAACTTTCTGACATTTCTCTCATTAATTCTCCAGTGCCAGTCTCTTCACTATCTTTGAGAGTATTTTGATTAACCATTTCCAGTATTCTTGGTGCTTTAGGATGTGGCTTTTCTGGTTGCTGCCTCATCATTCGTCCATAATTCCGTTTAAATCGTCTTTGCTGTGTCCTGGTCATTTCATTAAAAGGCACAACACGTCTTGCGTTATACTGATATGAGTACCACACATTAGGTTAGCGAGGCTGTGGTCTGAACGATTTCTCATGCCGTGTTGGCCTGAACTGCCTTGCCAAAGGCGGCTCCTTATAAAACGATGTGCCCTGCCTTCTGTTTGGAGCGAACTCAGGGCGATGGTGATTCCGCCATACTTTTGGTCTTTCAATATTTGCCCTCATTTCTCCTTTACATCTGGCACACAAGACTTTTTCATTCTTTATAGGTTCTTTTCCCTTGATACGTTCGAACACACTGACATGTTTCTCAGGGTCTTCCTCATCATCGATGACCAACTTAAACCTTGGTAATCTATTTGTAACATTGGTCGTCACCATATTCACTCCAAGTGGTTGTGGGAAAGGATTTTCATCCACTGCCATTTTCTTTTTGTCTTCGAACGTGATTCGTCCTGACTCGATAGCGTCCTGTAAAACATGACGGAAAACCAAGCAATAATTAGTCATATGTGACAATGCATTATGCCATTTGCAATATTTTTTACCCTCAATCTGCTCAGGGCTTGGCAACTTATGTTTATCGCTCAATTTTATCTGCTTATCCTTATATAATTTATCGAATATAAGGTCAGCTTTCGTCACATCGAACGAGAACGTTCTGCTCTTTTTATTTTCTCCTTTTATAGGTTCATCTCTGGCTATATCCCTAGGCTTAGCCATTTTGGGACAAGCATATGCATCCCCCTTGGTCAACTCGGCCAAACATATTTCAGTTTGATCATAAAATTCATCATTTATGGCATGAACGCCAAAGTGTGGGTCTTTATAATAAGTCCCTTTGCTAGAATTTTTTACTTGCTCTTCTTCTCTTATCAAACGTTCGTACCTGATTACGTTCGCACTAAGCTGGAACAGGTCAGGGAATTCCCTATCCTGGAACTTCTTCTTTAAATCAAAACTTAAACAGCTTTGAACGATTTTGACAAATTCTTTTTCAGGCAGGGGCACAAAGCATTTACTCCTAGCTGTTTTGAACCTTTGAAGGAAACCTTCTACCCATTCGTTTGGCATTTAACGTAAGTTCGCCAAATCGGCCAGTGTGACCTCAGATTCTGTTTTATAAAACTGAGCATGGAACAATTGTTCCATTTGTTGCCATGTCTGAACGGAATTTGCTGGCAAGTTAATGAACCATGAAAAGGCTACTCCTATTAATGAACTAGGGAACAGTTTAATTTTATGGTAATCGGTCACCTCACCACTCTGTAATGTGAATCGCCCTATATGTTCTAGAGTAGATACTTCTCCTAAACCAGTGAACAATGAGAATTCGGGCACTTTATACCCTCTAGGCCATGGGTACGCTTGATCTACCCAATCAGGATACGGTTTAGTGTAAGTCGGCCTAATAACAGGACGTACCCCAACAGCCATTTGATCTTGTACTATTTCTGCAATCTGATTCCTTAGTAAAGCATTTGGATCATATGGGACTCCTAAGGGTTGATTCACTTGTTGGTTTATTTGAGGCGGCCTGATGTTTGGTCCTTGATTGGCAGGGAAAGCACCATTGTTCAGACCATTATACCCATTATGTTGAGTATTTATTCCCTCATTAACACGAGGTAAATTATGTCCACCATTCAGGATATTATCCCTTATAATTGGATTACCCCCCAGGTTGGTAGTCACGTTATCGCCATTCAAATTTGGCGCCCCACTAAACCCTTGATTTGATGTGGAAGGGCCGAAAAATGTTTCTAAACCTGGTCCTGGGTTCAAACCAGAGGAATTGTGTGGTGAAGCATGTCCCACAATTGCCCTAGTCTGGAAATGACTTCCTACGGTTGGTTGACATACTTGGCCTACTAATTTGCTCATGAGATCATTTAACGCACTTAATTGTTTGGCCATGTTATCATAGTGAACATTTCCACTCTGGGTAAATTTTTCCATATTATGGACGTTTCGTAAATTTACCTGTTCAACGACGTCTTGTGTGAGTTCTCCCAACAATGCACGCATGGTTCGAGGACTCAGCTCCGTCATTGGCTCATAACGACTGTGACTGCTTGGAGTCTGCCCTTTTGTCTGAGGAGAATGCTGCTGCTCCTCATATCGCTCGATCACAGATTGGACTACTCCGTGACTTGCTGGTGCTTTATCCGAACTTTTATGAGGCATAATGTTTTCCTTTTGCATCTTCAAACACCAAGTGTCCCACCGGGCGTGCCAAATTGTTTCGCGCATTTTCGCTCGCTAACAATTAAAAAGGGAATCAGACGATTGTGTAAGGGACAAACCTCTTGGAATAAAGTCCCAAAAAAGGGCGTTTATTGAATATGAAGATTACAGTTTGGATACAAACAAGATGCCTCCAAGGGGCACAAGCACACAAGTACAAGGGAATTGAAGTAATTAAAAATTAATCTAAGAAAAGTAAGTTACATGTTCTCTGTTTTGAGAGTGAATTTTGTCGGGGCTATCTTCGTTGTCTTCTTCCTTCTTTTATACGGCCTGGGCAGTTTTGATCGTTTAGCAACTGCTTGTAACTACCCACTTCTTTCATCATGGTCGGCTGGCTAAAAACTACCTTGTGCAACTCCTATCACTACGCTCTCTTCATAACTGCTTGCCATCAACTTTCTCAAATCGTGGGGCGTAATTATGATGTGCTCAAACCGTCTTAGATCGTGATTTTGGATAACAACAAACTTTGGTCATTTCTGGGACTTTTGGCGACTCAGTATTCTTGGGCGACAATTGATCTTCTGCTCTGGGCGATTGTAGGGTGTTTCATTCGCTCAATATCTGGGCATCCTGCAGACTTGGGCGACGTCGTACCTTTGTCTTTTTGGGCTTTTATCATATTTAATGATATTTCTAGTTGGGCTTTTACCCTGATCTCTCTATCTGGGCTCCTTCTTTTGGACCATTTCTTCTCTTGGGCCATTTGATTTGGGCTGCCTGTTTTGTGTGTCAACAGATATGGTCAATACTTATTAATGTGAATCATCTTTAATTAATTATAAAGAAAAAGGCAGATATTTAATCCTACAAATATACAGAATTCATTTTACTATTTACTTACACAAATCTCAACTCCAAATATTGTGAAAAAAAAAAAAAGGCATTCAGGACTGCTGCCATTCTTCTATTTTTACTTCTGATCAGCAATGGTATTTATTTTTCTATCTGATCACGAGGTTGGATAACTCTATAATTCTTCTTAAAAACGATACAATTTTCTACTTATTTTTCTGTTGGTTAGTGTAAAGTAGTTATATTGGTGCATGCAGATTTTGAAGAAATTACAGCTCAGTGTTTTGTAGAAATTACCTTTGGACCTTAAACATGAAATGCAACTAGTTATATGTATTTCATTGGACTCAAATAAAGGGGGTTGAAGTTGTTTAATTTTTTTTCTTTATTATTAGATCAAGTTATTTACATATTTGTCTCGAAGTAAGATTTTATCGAGATAACCAATTTGTATTAGCTATTGACTAATACGACTAAAAAAGGATAATCACTCATTCTTAGAAGCAACATTCTTTATACCAAAGAGTTGGGCAACGAAAGGAGGAGAAAGCTCTCCATTGCTAATTTTCTTATCAGTAAACCTTCTAAACAACAAAAAGATATTAATTAGAGACAAAAATAAAATGTACGAAAGAAATAAATTTTTTGTTTGCTATCGACAAATTGCGCCAATGAAAACATAATTAATGCTTAACATAAGTCTAGGTAACAACTTATGTAGCGTTAAATAATTGATTGAATAAAATATAACGATGGATAGTCAAATATATTTAATAGGAGAAAGAAAAAATAACAAACGCGAGAGAAGAAACTTTAAATTTTGTTGACTCATCCATCTAGCAAAGTGTGTCTTCATCTAGATTGACCTTTTCATAATGTTTATTTTTTTCATTTCATGTCATCTAGATAGAGTCGCGCTCAAGTTACATTAGAGATATTTTTTGTAGAAATTGTCATATTTGCTTGTGTGGCAATGTTTGCTTATGCAATTCATATTAGCATTTGAAATATCTATATAGAAAGACTTTCCACTTACGTGTTGTTAATGTCTAATGAATATATAGTGTAATTCAAATTTCATTTTCGATGGATATCGTTTGCAATTCAAATATAATCTCTCATATACATTTAATATAGGAGAGATAAAATAATAAATAGGATAGATAAAAAAAATAAGAAACATAAGAGATAAAAAGAGAGACAAATATTTAATTTTAATAACTCGCTCCATCCAGAAAAATCTCTACATTTAGAAAATTCACTTGATAATGTTTTTTTTTTCTTGTCACAACGCTAGACATGGCTATAGACATATTGAATTGAAGAGAGATTTTTGTAGACATTTTATATTTTAGTTAATGTGGCAACCTTTATAGTGCAATCCACATTAGCTTTGAAATTGTTTGAATGATATCTAGCATGATTGGTATTTAATCCAGTCTATGTAACAACTCTGGTGGCGAAGAAATGTAAAGATATATGACCAATCTAATTGGACCTAGGGGTAGCAAATATGGGAAATATTTACAGCTCAGGTATTATCTATTCCAAAATTAAAAATTAGGTCTCAAAGTTAAAAATTGTAAAAATCAAGTTTTTCTTGAATTAATTAATTATATTTCAGAATTATTATATTAAATTAAACATTTAACTGTAATATAATAAAATTAACTCACCCCACCCAACCGCCACCACCCCCATTGCTCCGGCTACTACTCAGGTGACCGACGACCACTCCGGCCTCCGGTGATCGACGACCACTCTGGCGACTTTTTCGAGGTCACATATCAAAAAATTTGTAGGTCACGAATAAAATTTTTTGTAGATCGCAGATTATTTCGAGATCACAGATTTCAAATTTTATAGGTCACAGATTATCGTATTAAGGTCACAGTTAGCTTAATTCAGATAACTGCTCAGATTCCGAGGTCACAGATATCGTATTAAGGTCACAGTTAGCTTAATTCAGATAACTGCTCCAATTTCGAGGCCACAGATATCTTATTAAGTTCACAGTTAACTTCATTAGTCACTCATCAAAAAAATTATAAGGTCACGGATATTTTATTAAGGTCACAATTAGCTTAATTCAAATAACTGGTCCAATTCCGAGGTCACAGATATCTTATTAAGGTCACAGTTACATTAATTCAGATAACTGGTCCAATTCCGAGGTCACAGATGTCTTATTACGGTCACAGTTAACTTCATTAGTCACAACAATAAAAAAACGACGACCTGATTCCGGGGTCACATATGTCTTATTAAGGTCACAGTTATTAGTCACAACAATAATAAAAAACGACGACAACCAACAACAGATCCAAAACCACCAACAACATATCCAAAAATCGCCACCAACAGATTCACCAACAACAACCGCCACCAACAGATCCAAAACCACCACTAGCCACACACACAGATTCACCAACAGATTCACCAACAACCACCACCCACCAATAGTAACTCCAACAACCACCATCTAAACACAACCCTGCACCACAAATACGCCTAATTAAACACTTTATTCCACTGTCGATAACTCACCATCGCCAGTTAAAGACAATTAAATGGAAATACAAAAATTTGGATAAACACAAATATGTCAAATCACTAACCATCTTGGGGCTGCTATAGTTCACATAACCATAGCCTTGGATAACTCACCATCACTGACCTCAAAATAATCTGAACAGAGCAGAGGAAGGGAGAGGGAGGGGAAGGGGGAGGGGAGGGGAAGGGGCAGCAGCATCGTTGTAACGCTGCTGCGAAGGGGGAGGTGAGGGGAAGGGGGAACGAATGGAGAGGGAGAGAGAGGGGGAGGGGGCAGCGTCGCTGCGACGCTGCTGAATGCTACAGCAGCGTAACTGTGACGCTGCTGCGATCGCAGCAAAGGGGAGGGAGAGGGAGAGGCGAACGGAGGAGAAAGTGGGCGACGGAGGCGGAGGCGGCGGTGGAGATAGGTGGCGGTGGAGGCGGCGACCGGTTGGGAGAAATGAGGAGAGAAATGAAATGGATTAGGTTAGGGTTGTGATAGGTTTTATATTTAAAATAAATTTGGTGGGGTAGGTAGTAGGGTGGGAATATAGGTTATTTTAATTTTATAATATCATTATTAATTAAAAATGATAAAACCTGATTTTTGATTAAATAAAATTTAAACCTGATTTTTATAAACTTGAAAGAAAACAGCTGGTTTTATGTAATTATCCCTGGCAAATATGGTTCGAGCCACTCTTCTGCTCGAATCATTTGGGCTCGGCCCATGGGCCATTCGGGCTCGGCCCATGGTGACAAGCTGAGGATCTTTTTGCTTATTTTTTGACTTACTTTCTAAATCTTTTTCGAAAATTTCTTTTTCTTATTTCTGGGCTTATTTTGTTAATTTTTTACCAGGAAAGAGAGAGAGGGGGGGTTTGATCGTGGATAACTTGGCTCAGCCCATGAAGCCAACAAGTCAAAGGCCCGAACCAAGTCTAGTCGAGTCTAGGATTTGATCACAATCCGAGTCGAAGCTGAGCTACGGTGTTTAAGGGTCAAACTGAGCTTGACACTCCTAATTGGACCTATGTATTGTCGCCTAAATTGCTATTAAATACCATATGTTTTAACGCTATCTAGTACATTGGAGTTTATAGGTGGTAACTCGGGTGACAATAGATGATAGGTTGAATTAAATAAAGAATGAAATTAACTCTAGTTATAGATAGTCAAACTCACGTACAAAATAATATTTCATTCTATGTTTTCAAAATATGCGCTTTAAAATAAAGTCATAATTGAAGATGCAGGAGTAACTCAAGCAATTGTGAACTATACTATATGCATATACTTGTGGACCAGAAATAAAATCCACCCAATAGACAAAGTTAACTAACAAGTTTTGAGTTGCGAGCTAATCTCTTAAAGATGTTATATCTTACTCATTACTGAACTGAAAATGTAGTTGAATTAATCCAAGAGTAGAAGAAATCAAGCTAAGAAGTACAAACAAGACACTTATGTCTTCTGGCTTAGCCTAACTCAAGATTTGATGTTTGATCTAAAGGAAACATGTCCAAATCACATAAAGGAATACAAAGCCTACAGATGGAGGGAATTTTTCAAAAGAAAAAAATATCTAACTACAATGCTTGACGTATGCATTTTTATTTGAGCCACATTATTTTTTTCATTCTCATTCTTCTACTCATTTTTAACCACACATTCTTTAATAAAATAATATTTTTCATCACATCAATAACTCTTCATTTTTTTTAACCACATATCAACAGTAAAAATGCTTCTTTTTCCAAAAATGTGCACCAAACGGGGCTTAACAAACTTACAAAAACATTTCAAAAATGAGGTGATTTATAATTTTAAGATATTATGAATTAAATTTAGGAAAAATAGTTAATTTAAATGCCATATCATAATATGTATATCATTTAAATGCCATATATATCACCTCACACTTTCTCTTTCTTACACCTCGCACTTTCTCATTCTCATTCTTACACCTTGCACTTTTCTCTCTCTAATATATAACATTTAATAATTATTTTTCTCACCTCCCACTTTCTCTCTCTTACACTTCACAGTTTCTAGTTATGTCTTTTGCAACACTCAACACTTTCTCTCTCTCTTTCGTTCTAAAATCATGATTTAAAAAAATAATAATAATAACGTGGTCACTTTTTAGGACATCAAATAAAATTTTGTGACCTATAATTTAATTAATTTGGTCACAGTCACAATAACATGTAATTTATGATCCCGATCACACGTCATAAACCACACAAGGTCACAGTTGGATAGAAACCTTCCATTGAATTGTGCTACTTTCTGAAAGGTTAGAGATAAAAACTCGACAAAAATAAAAAAAAGATCGAGAACGAGATTGATACTTTCGACAAAGATTATTGAGAAATCTACAATTTACCCTAATTTTAATTAGCAGTCCTAAATTCATTTTATACTACCTCGTTGAAAAGATGTATTAAAAGTTAAAATATACAAAAGAGCGCTAAAACAATCATATCTTTCCCTGAGTCTTAAGGAAAATTATCGGGTTTCGCCAACCACTTATGGTTTTTTCGTACAAGAAATTTTATCGTTTGTAAAATTAAATTTTGAGCCT
Organism: Fraxinus americana; assembly: GCA_035079005.1. Lineage (NCBI taxonomy): Eukaryota > Viridiplantae > Streptophyta > Magnoliopsida > Lamiales > Oleaceae > Fraxinus > Fraxinus americana. The sequence goes on along the minus strand of CM068706.1, from coordinate 6,955,601 downwards.
TTCTTGAATATTTTTAGACAATCATAAAAGCATCTACTCTTATCTATGTATTTACTATTTAAAAATGATATGATCATATTTTTTCTAATTGATAGAAATCGACTTATAAAGGGGAAAAAAAACATAAAAGATACTGGGCTTGTTCAAGAACTTAAACTACCTAAAAGATCCACAAGCGATCCACATATTCATATTGACAACATGCATGCTCATTTCATTCCTTTTGCTTTGTTAGAAAATTACGTAAATTACTAAAATAAAAAGTAGAACACATAGAACAATTTTTCACAAAACACAGGTACAGTGGGCATATGTAACCTAAACAATATCGATTTACAAGCATGTTTAATTAGAAAGTGTTTATAAACTATTTAAATTATAAATATGTATAAATAGATGGTGAACAAGCAAGTTTTACTTGTAAATTCTTCGAAACGTGTACATAAAAAGTTGGTTAAGTGTTTACAAACACGATTGAAACATTGAGAAAAGTCAGATAAAAAATAAATAAGTTACTAATTAAAATAAGACATGAATACCACAAGCTATGCTGGTTGAAGTAATCTTCTTAACTGATATGGCATTTACGATTGTCAATGGTTAGAAGCAAAATCTATGCTGATTGCAATAATCTTCTTAACTAATGCAAGCAAATTACATTTTAAAGGAAAATCCAATCAATACGTCCTTAACCTAATTTACTACGAGGAACAGAGAGAGAGAGAGAGAGAGAGAGAGAGAGAGAGAGAGAGAGAGAGAGAGAGAGAGAGAGAGAGTGTGTGTGTGTGTGTGTGTGAGTCTGATTGCAATAATCTTATTAAATAATCCAAGCAGATTACATTTTAAAGGAAAAATCCAATCAATACGTCTTTAAACTAATTTATTATAGAGAGAGAGTAAGAGAGAGAGAGAGAGAGTGTGAGAGTGAGTGATTACAATAATCTTATTAATTAATGCAAGCAGATTACATTTTAAAGAAAACATTGAATCAATATGTTCTTAACATAATTTATTACAAAGGGAGGGTGAGCGAGAGAGAGAGAGAGAGAGAGAGAGAGAGAGAGACTAATTGTAGTAATCTCATTAGCTGATGCAAGAAGATTACACTTTAAAGGAAAAATTCAATCAATGCGTCTTTAACCTAATTTATTACAAGGGAGAGAGAGGGAGAGAGAGAGAGAGAGAGAGAGAGAGAGAGAGAGAGAGGCTGATTGCAATAATCTTATTAACTAATGCAAGCAGATTACATTTTAAAAGAAAAATCCAATCAATACGTCTTTAACCTAATTTATTACCGTGGCAGGGACGGTGGGAGAGTGAGAGAGACTGATTACAATAATCTTATTAACTAATCAAGTAGATTACAGTTTAAAGGAAACATTCAATCAATATGTTCTTAAAATAATTTATTACAGAGGGAGGGTGAGCGAGAGAGAGAGACGGTTTGCAATAATCTTATTAACTAATGCAAGAAGATTACATTTTAAAGGAAAAATTCAATCAATACGTCTTTAACCTAATTTATTACAAGGGGGAGAGAGAGAGAGATTGCAATAATCTTATTAACTAATACAAGCAGATTACATTTTAAAGGAAAAATCCAATCAATACGTCTTTAACCTAATTTATTACAGAGGGAGGGAGGGAGAGAGAGAGATTGATTACAATAATCTTATTAATTAATGCAAGCAGATTACATTTTAAAGGAAACATTCAATCAATATCTTCTTAACATAATTTATTACAGAGGGAGGGTGAGCGAGAGAGAGAGAGATTGATTGCAATAATCCTATTAACTAATGCAAGAAGATTACATTCTAAAGGAAAAATTCAATCACTTCGTCTTTAACCTAATTTACTACAAGGGAGGGAGGGAGAGAGAGAGAGAGAGAGAGAGAGAGAGAGAGAGAGAGAGAGATTGATTGATTGATTGATTGCAATAATCTTATTAACTAATGCAAGCAGATTACATTTTAAAGGAAAAATCCAATCAATACGTCTTTAACCTAATTTATTACAGAGGGAGGGAGGGAGAGAGAGGGGAAGACTGATTGCAATAATCTTATTAACTAATGCAAGCAGATTACAGTCTAAAGGAAAAATTCATTGAATATTTCCTTAACCTAATTCATGACGGAGGGAGAGAGATAACCTTTATTACTCACTTTTTGGCCTATAAAACCCCAGTCCATCACACTGAAAACACATAATACCAACAAAATCGTGAAAAAAAAAGCATGTAGTTGTTGGGTGTGTCTGCCGTGCTTCTACTTCTACTACTCATATGTGGAGGTACAAATGTGCTGAATTTTTATCTGGTGGATGAATTTTATCGAAAATAGTCATTTTTTAAATCTTAAATAATACTGTCCATTTTGTAATTTATTTTTTCTGATACAGTAGGTCGTGGTGGTGTTAAAGCTTGTAAGGATACAATTGACGTTGGAAATCGTCAATGTTATTTGGGAGCATGCAGAAGCGCCTGTAAAGTGAAAAGAGGTGTTTCTGCAGATGGACGTTGTAAATTTGTTTATACTTGTGTATGCACATATCCGTGCATCAATATATGAGAATAGGGGCAATGTCAAAACCTCAATTCTAGACATATAAGTAGGTATAAGAACCCCTTATCTAATAAATGTTAAAATTTCATGATTTTTACTGATAACTCATTCGTTAGCATTTGAGTTTATTAATTTACCTCGTATAGATACTATGGAAGTAAAGGGATGATGGAACAATCAAATTTTAAACTTGTAGACAACAGCCACGGTCTGCATACTTCAAGCATTGTAGCAGCCTTCTTATAAGCATCGAGGGCCATCTGATGTCCCAGTAAGCCATTGGGCCACAGAGGACAGGCATAGAACAACTCAGCTCAAATTGACAACCCTAAGTTTGGGTAATGACTAGTAATTTTTAGGGAAAATTACACAGGTATGCCAAAACAAAAAAAAGGGAAAAAAATACTGTGCAAACGATCTAGTTATAAGATAATTACTGTACACCTTCGTTGTTTTCGGAAATCTATCATTTCATCTCGTCAAAAGGTCATGAGCTGAGTGGTTGCTTGCTGAATTTGTTTGCTAGATGTAAGAAAACTGGTTTTTGCCTTCAACGACAGTCGTTGCCTCGTTGCAAAAAACTTCACAATCTTTTTGGTACTTGCAATCAATCCTTGAGAATCAGAAGTCTCATGAGCTATGTCATTTACTCTCTTTTTTGTTAAGCCAACAATCCCTTTTTGATACGTCATTTCCTTCCACAATTGTAGAATTTAATGTTCTTCTTACTTTGTGACTTTGACATGTTCTGTTTGTAACTCCAACGGGAGCCACATTCCGTTGAAGGAAGTGAAGAAATCCACTCAATCCCAAGTCCGGCAAATACGAAGAAGATCAAAATCTTTTTCAAATCAAGCAACCAAGAAGATCAAAATCTTTTTCGAATTAAATCAAAATCAAGCCTAAGTTTCGTCGTGCAAATCCAAACTCCGAAATTCAAGTGTCAACAAGTCAACTTCTTGGCAAATCAAATTCTCAAAAGAAAAGGATCGTTCACATGTGAGATCGGAGATGCTAACATGACGAATTGAAAGATCTTAATTGCGGCAAACCATTTGCATAACAACAATAAACAAATAAATAAATTATGAAAAAATATATTATCTCCAAACTAATAGTTTTCTTCTAAATTCGAAGTTTGCTCAATAAGGTGGTATTTTGATGGCCCCAGTAAAACTTTAGCAATAAAATTTGAATAGATTTAATCAAATATTGTTACAATAGATTTAATCAAATATTTCTTACTATTGTAAACCTGCAATCTTTATTTATGTCAAACATTTCTATTATCATCTACATACACGTAATGTTTTCAATTTTATTTTTGGTGAGTTTCTCTGTGCACTAATATCAGCTTTTGAAATAATCACCTTGTTAGATGGAGTAGTAGCGAAGCAATAATATGTTCCAAATACTCTTGAATAATCCAATAAATCTCAACTACTTTTTTTTAAATATCTAAAATTTCTACACTAATAAAAAATAACAAATGCGAAATTCGTGCAACGCACGTGTCAATGACTAGTATAAGCAAAAGTTCTTATCTACCTCTGAATGAATTTACCCAAAAAAATGTTAAATTTTCATGATTTCGATCAATAACTCATTCGGTAGCATTAGAGTTTATTAATTTATCTTGTCTCTATATTATGAAAACAAAAAGATGATGGAAGTACATGTGTGGCTACTCTTAGAAGTTACTTCTATTTATTTCGAATTTGACCAAAAAATGATTAAATGAGTCGATCAGTTGGGTTGACCTGCCCATTTTAGCGAGCTATGCTGTGAACAACACTTTTTTTCGTGAGCCTGGAATGACATATTTTCCACCAATTTTTTTACAATATTTCAAAAATAAGATATCAAAATTTTAAACTTGTAGGCAACAACTGCAACTTACATGCTTCAAGCATTGTAGTAGCCTGCTTATAAGCATTGAGGGCCAAGGGCCGATTTTTGGCCGAAGAGAGAGGCCCGTTCCTCTAGCCCAACATTAGAGGTAGCCTCAGAATTAAGCCTCTTTTGTTTTGTTGGGGGTTTAAATTAGTGGAAATTATAGGAATCCCTACTTTTCAATATTCAAGTTCAAAAATCAGATGTTAAGTTTTAATTTTCAAAAATTGGATATTTTATATATAGATACAAGTTTTTTTTATATTTAATTAAATATTAATAATTTGTTCAAAAATCGGATATTTGATATTTAAATATTATGTATACAAATTTAACTTACAAACCCTAAAAATCATTTACCACTCTCATCTCCCTCTTTCTCTCTCTTCTCTTCTCCCCTCTCTCTCTATCATCTCTGGTCTCCAGCGCACGTGGCTGCCGTCGACGAAGACCACAGTGGAGCTCGTGGCTGTGAGCGGTGCTGGCACTCACTGCGACGCCTCCAAGCGGCGCTTGCAGCGCCGAATTTGCAGTGGTCGATCTTCCAGAATCTATAATTTTTTCGTTTTTTATGCGATCTACTGTGCAGTAGTCGGCGGTGGCGGCAGCAATGAGGTGGTACAGACTTTTTGGTTTTTGTTTTTGTTGATGAGGTTGCAATAATCTTATTAACTAATGCAAGCGGATTAAATTTTAAAGGAAAAATTCAATCAATACGTCTTTAACCTAATTTATTACAGGGAGAGAGAGAGAGAGAGAGAGAGAGAGAGAGAGAGAGAGAGAGTCTGATTGCAATAATCTTATTAACTAATGCAAGCAGATTACATTTTAAAGGAAAAATCCAATCAATACATCTTTAACCTAATTTATTACAGTAGGAGGACGGGGGAGAGAGAGAGAGAGAGAGAGAGAGAGAGAGACTGATTACAATAATCTTATTAATTAATGCAAGCAGATTAAGGAAACATTGAATCAATATGTTCTTAACATAATTTATTAGAGAAGGAGGGTGAGCGAGAGAGAGAGAGAGAGAGAGAGAGAGAGAGAGACCGATTGCAATAATCTTATTAACTAATGTAAGCAGATTAAATTTTAAAGGAAAAATTCAATCAATACGTCTTTAACCTAATTTATTAGAAGGGAGGGAGAGAGAGAGAGAAAGAAAGAAAGACGGATTGCAATAATCTTATTAACTAATGTAAGTAGATTACATTTTAAAGGAAACATTCAATCCATATGTTCTTAACATAATTTATTATAGGGGGATGGTGAGCGAGAGACAGAGACTGATTGCAATAATCTTATTAACTAAAGCAAGCAGATTACATTTTAAAGGAAAAATTCAATCAATACGTCTTTAACCTAATTTATTATAAGGGAAGGAGAGCGAGAGAGATAGATTACAGTAATCTTATTAACTAATGCAAGCAGATTACATTTTAAAGGAAAAATGCAATCAATACGTCTTTAACCTAATTTAGTACAGAGGGGGGAAGAGGAGAGAGATAGAGATAGAGAGATAACGAGATTGATTACGAAATTTTATTAACTAATGCAAGCAGATTACATTTTAAAGGAAATATTTAATCAATATGTTCTTAATATAATTTATTACAGAGGAAGGGTGAGCGAGAGAGAGAGAGAGACTGATTGCAATAATCTTATTAACTAATGCAAGCATATTACATTTTAAAGGAAAAATTCAATCAATATGTCCTTAACCTAATTTATTAGAGAGAGAGAGAGATTGCAATGATCTTATTAACTAATGCAAACAGATTACATTTTGAAGGAAAAATTCATTGAATATTTCCTTAACCTAATTTATTACGGGAGGGAGAGAGAGAACCTTTTTTACTCACTTTTTGGCCTATAAAACCCCAATCCATCACACTGAAAACACATCAAAGCAACACAATCGTGAAAAAAAAAACATGAAGTTGTTGGGTGTGCCTGCTGTTCTTCTACTTCTACTTCTCATATGTGGAGGTACAAATGTGCTGAATTCTTATCTGGTGGATGAATTTTATCGAAAATATTCATTTTTAATCTTAAATAATACTGTCCATTTTGTAATTTATTTTTTCTGGTACAGTAGATCATGGTGGTGTTAAAGCTTGTGAGGAGACAATTGACCTTGGAAATGGTCAATGTTATTTGGGAGCATGCAGAAGCGCCTGCAAAGCGAAAAGAGGTGTTTCTGCAGATGGACGTTGTAAATTTGTTGATACTTGTGTTTGCACATATCCGTGCATCAATATATTAGAATAGGGGCAATGTCAAAACCTCAATTCTAGACATATAAGTAGGTGTAAGAACCCATTATCTAATAAATGTTAAATTTTCATGATTTTTATTGATAACTCATTCGTTAGCATTTGAGTTTATTAATTTACCTCGTATAGATACTATGGAAGTAAAGGGATGATGGAACAATCAAAATTTTAAACTTGTAGACAACAGTCGCTGTCTGCATACTTCAAGCATTGTAGCAGCCTGCTTATAAGCATCGAGGGCCATCTGATGTCCCAACAAGCCATCGGGCCACAGAGGACAGGCGTAGAACGACTCAGCTCAAATTGACAACCTTAAGTTTGGGTAATGACTAGTAATTTTTAGGGAAAATTACACAGGTATGCCAAACAAAAAAAAGGGGGAAAATACTGTGCAAACGTTCCAGTTATAAGATAATTACTGTACACCTTCGTTGTTTTCGGAAATGTATCATTTCATCTCGTTGAAAGGTCATGAGCTGAGTGGTTGCTTGCTGAATCTGTTTGCTAGATGTTAGAAAACTAGTTTCTGCCTTCAACGACAGTCGTTGCCTCGTTGTGAAGAACTTCACAATCTTTTTGGTACTTGCAATCAATCCTTGAGAATTTGAAGTCTCGTGAGCTATGTCATTTACTCTCTTTTTTGTTTAGCCAACAATCCCTTTTTGACACGTCCTTTCTTCCACAATTGTATTAAAGCTTGTGAGGTGACAATTGACCTTGGAAGTGGTCAATGTTATTTGGGGGCATGCAGAAGCGCCTGCAAAGAGAAAAGAGGCATTTCTGCAGATGGATGTTGTGAATTTGTTGATACTTGTGTTTGCACATATCCATGCATCAATATATTAGAATAGGGGCAATGTCAAAACCTCAATTCTAGACATATAAGTAGGTTTAAGAACCCATTATCTAATAAATGTTAAATTTTCATGATTTTTACTGATAACTCATTCTTTAGCATTTGAGTTTATTAATTTACCTCGTATAGATACTATGGAAGTAAAGGGACGATGGAACAATCAAAATTTTAAACTTGTAGGAAGCAGCCGCAATCTGCATGCTTCAAGCATTGTAGCGGCCTGCTTATAAGCATCGAGGGCCATATGATGTCCCAACAGGCCATTGGGCCACAGAGGACAGGTGTAGAACGGCTCAACTAAAATTGACAACCCTAAGTTTGGGTAATGACTCGTAATTTTTAGGGAAAATTACACAGGGATGCCAAACAAAAAAATAAGGGAAAAAAATATTGTGCAAACGATCCAGTTATAAGATAATTACTGTACACCTTCATTGTTTTTGGACATCTATCATTTCATCTCGTCGAAAGCTTTCGTTATGTTCGAACGTTATTAGAGATGATTTATATTCGGAGTAACATGTTTTGGGGTGCTATATATTAATGATTTATATACTTTCCAATATATTTTTACCAAACATACTCGAAAGAATCTATTAGGCGGGCAAACGTCTCCATTGTAGCGAGCCAACATTTTTTAACATACTGGACTGGCACAATATACTTTCCAAAATTTTTATATTTCAAAATAAATAAATAAATAAAATTTTAAACTTTCAAGCAGCAGCCTGCTTAAAGCAGGATGCGGTCTGCATGCTCTAAGCATTCAGGCCCGTTTTGGGGACTTGGAGTCGATCGGACGACGAGGAAGAAAAGTTCTTTTATGCCTTTCAATATTTGTTTAATAAATTGTTGTTTTTAAATAATTTTAGGTTGTTCTATTTTAATTGATAATAGTGAGTGGACTATCTTACCCTTTCTTCAAATTTAATTAAGAGTCAACAAACCTCTTTTGATGCAAATCTTCCATTGAAATGTGCTTCTTTCTGAAAGGTCAGAGATAAAAACTAGACAACAAAAAATCAAGAACGAGATCGATACTTTTGACAAAGTTTATTGAGAAATCTACAATTCATTTTATACTACATCGTTGAAAAGATGTATTAAAAGTGAAAATATACAAGAGTGCGCTAAAACAATCATATCTTCCTCATAAATAATTGAGTCTTAAGGAAAATTCTCTCGTTTGGGTTTTGCCAACCACATATGGTGTTTGTACAAGAAAGTTTATCGTCTGTAAAAATTAAATTTTGAGCCTCACTTGAATATTTCTAGACAATCATAAAAGCGTCTACTCTTATCTATGTATTTACTATTTGTAGATGATAGGATCGTGTTTTTTGTAATTGATAGAAATCGATTTATAAAGGAAAAAAATAAAAGATACTAGGCTTGTTCAAGAACCTAGACTTCCTAAAAGATCCACAAGCGATCCACATATTCATATCGACAAAATGCATGCGCATTTCATTACTTTTGCTTTGTTATAAAATTAAGTAAACTACTAAAATAAAAAGAACACATAGACCAATTTTTCACAAAACACAGGTATAGTGGGCAAATGTAACCTAAACAATATCGATTTACTAGCATGTTTAATTAGAAAGTGTTTATAAACAATTTAAATTATAAATATGTATAAATAGATGGTGAACAAGTAGGTTATACTTGTAAATTCTTCGAAACATGTACATAAAAAGTTGGTTGAGTGTTTATAAACAGTTGATAAACACAATCGAAACATTGAGAAAAGTTAGATTAAAAATAAATAAGTTACTAATTAAAATAAGACATGAATACCACAATCTATGCTGGTTGAAGTAATCTTCTTAACTGATATTGCATTTAAGGTTGTCAATGGTTAGAAGCAAAATATATGCTGATTGCAATAACCTTCTTAGCTAATGCAAGCAAATTACATTTTAAAGGAAAAATTCAATCAATACGTCCTTAACCTAATTTATTACACAAAGAGAGAGAGAGAGAGAGAGAGAGAGAGAGAGAGAGTGAGAGTGATTGCAATAATCTTATTAACTAATGCAAGCCGATTACATTTTAAAGGAAAAATCCAATCAATACGTCTTTGACATAATTTATTAGGGGAAGAGAGAGAGAGAGAGAGAGAGAGAGAGAGAGAGAGAGAGAGAGAGAGAGAGAGAGAGAGAGAAACTGATTACAATAATCTTATTAAATAATGCGAGCATATTACATTTTAAAGGAAAAATTCAATTAATATGTCCTTCACCTAATTTATTACAGAGTGGGAGAGAGAGAGAGAGGGAGAGAGAGAGAGAGAGAGAGAGAGAGAAAGAGACTAATTGCAATAATCTTATTAACTTATGCAAGCAGATTACATTTTAAAGGAAAAATTCAATCAATAAGTCCTTAACCTAATTTATTACATGAGAGAGAGAGAGAGAGAGAGAGAGAGAGAGAGAGAGAGAGAGACTGATTGCAATAATCTTATTAACTAATGCAAGCAGATTACATTTTAAAGGAAAAATTCAATCAATAAGTCTTTAACCTAATTTATTACATGGGGGAGGAGAGAGAGAGAGAGAGAGAGAGAGAGAGAGAGAGAGAGAGAGAGAGAGAGAGAGAGAGAGAGAGAGAGAGACTAATTACAATAATCTTATTAACTAATGCTAGCAAATTACATTTTAAAGGAAAAATTCAATCAATATGTCCTTAACCTAGTTTATTAGGGAGGGAGGGAGGTAGAGACTGATTGCAATAATCTTATTAACTAATGCAAGTAGATTACATTTTAAAGGAAAAATCCGATCATTACGTCCTCAACCTAATTTATTACACACACACAAAGAGAGAGAGAGAGAGAGAGAGAGAGAGAGAGAGAGAGAGAGAGAGAGAGAGAGAGAGAGAGACTTATTACATTAATCTTATTAACTAATGAAGCACATTACATTTAAAAGAAAAACTTCAATCAAATATGTTCTTAACCTAATTTATTACAGAGGGAGGGAGAGCAAGAGAGAGAGACTGATTACAATAATTTTATTAATTAATGCAAACAGATTACATTTTAAAGGAAACATTCAATCAATATGTTCTTAACATAATTTATTACAGAGGGAGGGAGAGCGATAGAGAGAGAGAGAGAGACACTGATTGCAATAATTTTATTAATTAATGCAAGCAGATTACATTTTAAAGGAAAAATACAATGAATATGTCATTAACCTAATTTATTACAGAGGGGGGAGGGAGAGAGAGAACCTTTATTACTCAATTTTTGGTCTATAAAAAAAACATGAAGTTGTTGGGTGTGTCTGTTGTGCTTCTACTTCTACTTCTCATCTGTGGAGGTACAAACGTGCTGAATTCTTATTTGGTCGATGAATTTTATCGAAAATAGTTATTTTTAATCTTAAATAATATTGTCCACTTTGTAATTTATTTTTTCTGGTACAACGGGTAATGGTGGTGTTAAAGCTTGTGAGGAGACAATTGACCTTGGCAATGGTTAATGTTATTTAGGGGCATGCAAAAGCGCCTGCAAAGCGAAAAGAGGCGTTTCTGCAGATGGACGTTTTAAATTTGTTGATACTTGTGTTTGCACATATCCGTGCATCAATATATCAGAATAGGGGCAATGTCAAATCCTCAATTCTAGACATATAAGTAGGTGTAAGAACCCCTTATCTAATAAATATTAAATTTTCACGATTTTTACTGATGACTCATTTGTCAGCATTTGAGTTTAGTAATTTATCTCGTATAGATACTATGGAAATAAAGGGATGATGGAACAATCAAAATTATAAACTTGTAGGCAACTGCCGCAGCCTGCATGCTTCAAGCATTGTACCAGGATGCTTATAAGCATTGAGGGTCATCCGAAGTCCAAAAAGGCCATTGGGCCACAGAGGTCATGAGTTGAACGGCTCAGCTCAAATTGAAAACCCTAATTGTCGTACACCTTCATTGTTTTCGGAAATTTATCATATCATCTCGTCAAAAGGTCATGAGCAAAGTGGTTGCTTGCTGAATGTGATTGCTAGATGTCACTAGCTCCTACCTTCAATGAAAGTTGTTGATTCATTGCTGGCTAGTGACTGTACACATGAACATTACTCCATCAATCGAAGGCTTTGATACCATTTTTATAAAATAGAACGACAACTAGAACGCATCTAAAGTGAAATTGATAAATAGAAAATAAAATCACCAAAAAATTTTACTTGGAAAACCTCCAATTAAAATTTAGGGTAAAATAAACGGGTAAATATACAAGATTTTCAAGGTAGTAGGAGAGTTACACTCTCCCAATACAAGAAGATAATGTATAGCCCATGCGAGCTCACAAAATTGTTCTACTATTTATAGTGTGCAAGATAAAATGTTCTCAATGCCATGTCAGCAAGTCATGTCACCATTGTTGACTATTCAACAAAGTATTGAATTTTCAACAATGACGGCTTGACTTCCTGATGTGGCATTGCCACGTCAGTTGTAGGCACAATAAGCTCCTACCTACTGTGGACAAGAGATTATCTTTGGGCGAGCTCATGCCCAATAACTTTTTGCTTTGTGAAAAAAATTTATGGTGAATTTTGTTTTTTACATATTAGGCACCGTTTGGTAACCATTATTCTAGAAAAGAATGCATTTTTTGTGTCAAATCACACCTTTTTTGTGGTTGAAAATGAAGGAAAAGTTATTGATGTGATGAAAAATATTATTTTATTGATGAATGTGTGGTTGAAAATTAGTAGAAGAATGAGAATGAATAAAAGAATGGATACCAAACAGAGGCTTATTCTAGTTTACAAGATTTTTTAGCCAAGTCCCGACTCTACATCTGACCTCCACCAGTAGATACTTGCACCTCCTTTATGTCATTCGGCTGGAGTGGGAAAATTGCATTAAATTCACTTTTCACATCCCATTAGGCCTGTGAAAATTGTGAAATTACCCTTGGCATTAAATACATTCTTATCTTTACTATTCAATAGGTAGCCTTACTGTAGCGAGAACTATTCACATAAAATAGGCAAAAATCTCTCCAATATCTTTGCATCTATGGATTTTTCATATCACAGACCATGAATTCTTTACATGCAGCGCAGATATGCAAATGGAAATTTAATGATTTGATCAATACTTATTAATGTGAATCATCTTTAATTAATTATAAAGAAAAAGGCAGATATTTAATCCTACAAATATACAGAATTCATTTTACTATTTACTTACACAAATCTCAACTCCAAATATTGTGAATCATCTTTAATTACTTATAAAGAAAAAGGCAGATATTTAATCCTACAAATATACAGAATTCATTTTACTATTTACTTACACAATCTCAACTCCAAATATTGTGAACAAAAAAAAAAAGCATTCAGGACTGCTGCCATTCTTCTATTTTTACTTCTGATCAGCAATGGTATTTATTTTTCTATCAGATCATGGGGTTGGATAACTCTATAATTCTTCTTTAAAACGATACAATTTTCTACTTATGTTTCTGTTGGTTAGTGTAAAGTAGTTATATTGGTGCATGCAGATTTTGAAGAAATTACAGCTCAGTGTTTTGTAGAAATTACCTTTGGACCTTAAACATGAAATGCAACTAGTTATATGTATTCCATTGGACTCAAATAAAGGGGTTGAAGTTTTTTAATTTTTTTTCTTTATTATTAGATCAAGTTATTTACGTATTTGTCTCAAAGTAAGATTTTATCGAGATAACCAATTTGTATTAGCTATTGACTAATACGAATAAAAAAGGATAACACTCATTCTTAGAAGCAACATTCTTTATACCAAAGAGTTGGGCAAAGAAAGGAAGAGAAAGCTCTCCATTGGTAATTTTCTTATTAGTAAACCTTCTAAACAACAAAAAGATATTAATTAGAGACAAAAATAAAATTTAGGAAAGAAATAAATTTTTTGTTTGCTATCGACAAATTGCACCAATGAAAAGAAAAACAAATTAATTTTATTTTGAATATTGCATATCCAACATAATTAATGCTTAACATAAGTCTAGGTAACAACTTATGTAGCGTTAAATAATTGATTGAATAAAATAAAACGATGGATAGTCAAATATATTTAATAGGGGAAAGAAAAAATAACAAACGCGAGAGAAAGAAACTTTAAATTTTGCTGACTCATCCATCTAGCAAAGTGTGTCTTCATTTCATTTCATGTCAGCTAGATAGAGTCGCACTCAAGTTACATTAGAGATATTTTTTGTAGATACCAATCATGCTAGATATCATTCAAACAAATCTAATTGGACCTAGGGGTAGCAAATATTGGTTCGAGCCACTCTTCTGCTCGAATCATTTGGGCTCGGCCCATGGTGACAAGTTGAGGATCTTTTTGCTTATTTTTTGACTTACTTTCTAAATCTTTTTTGAAAATTTCTTTTGCTTGTTTCTGGGCTTATTTTGTCAATTTTTTACCAGGAAAGAGAGAGAGAGGGGGTTTGATCGTGGATAGCTTGGCTCAGCCCATGAAGCCAGCGAGTCAAAGGCCCGAACCAAGTCGAGTCGAGTCTAGGATTTGATCATGATCCGAGTTGAAGTTGAGCTACGGTGTTTAAGGGCCGAACTGAGCTTGACACTCCTAATTGGACCTATGTATTGTCACCTAAATTGCTATTAAATACCATTTGTTTTAACGCTATCTAGTACATTGGAGTTTATAGGTGGTAACTCGGGTGACAATAGATGATAGGTTGAATTAAATAAAGAATGAAATTAACTCTAGTTATAGATAGTCAAACTCACGTACAAAATAATATTTCATTCTATGTTTTCAAAATATGCGCTTTAAAATAAAGTCATAATTGAAGATGCAGGAGTAACTCAAGCAATTGTGAACTATACTATATGCATATACTTGTGGACCAGAAATAAAATCCACCCAATAGACAAAGTTAACTAACAAGTTTTGAGTTGCAAGCTAATATCTTAAAGAGTAGGAGAAATCAAGCTAAGAATTATATCTTACTCATTACTGAACTGAAAATGTAGTTGAATTAATCCAAGAGTAGGAGAAATCAAGCTAAGAAGTACAAACAAGACACTTATGTCTTCTGGCTTAGCCTAACTCAAGATTTGATGTTTGATCTAAAGGAAACATGTCCAAATCACATAAAGGAATACAAAGCCTATAGATGGAGGGAATTTTTCAAAAGAAAAAAATATCTAACTACAATGCTTGACGTATACATTTTTATTTGAGCCACATTATTTTTTTCATTCTCATTCTTCTATTCATTTTTAACCACACATTCTTTAATAAAATAATATTTTCCATCACATTAATAACTCTTCATTCTTTTTTAACTACATATTCCACATCATATCAACAGTAAAAATACATTCTTTTTCCAAAAATGTACTTCAAACGGGGCTTAACAAACTTACAAAAACATTTCAAAAATGAGGTGATTTATAATTTTAAGATATTATGAATTAAATTTAGGAAAAATAGTTAATTTAAATGCCATGTATATCACCTCACACTTTCTCTTTCTTACACCTCACACTGGCTCTTTCTCATTCTTACACCTTGCACTTTTCTCTCTCTAATATATAACATTTAGAGCTTGTTTGGAAGGGGATTAAAATTGAAAATATAACCGTTATTGTTGACTTTTATTAGACGAATGGAACTCAATAACGGTCATATTTTCAATTTTAATTGGATTTTAATCCCTCTCGAACGGGGCCTTAATAATTATTTTTCTCACCTCCCACTCTCTCTCTTACACTTCACAGTTTCTAGTTTTGTCTTTTGCAACACCCGACACTCTCTCTCTTTCGTTCTAAAATCATGATTTAAAATAATAATAATAACAACAACAACAACATCAACAACAATAACAACGTGATCACTTTTTATGACATCTAATAAAATTTTGCGACCTATAATTTAATTAATTTAGTCACAATCACAATGACATATAATTTATGATCCCAATCACACGTTATAAACCACGCAAGGTGACAGTAAGAAAAACACAATTGTATGTCACAATGACATAATATATGATCACAATTATGTATAAGCTACAAATCACAGAAAGATACTGTCACAAAAACATAAAATGTGGGTTCCAATTACAAATTTAATCACAAATCATACATTTTTATAGATCACAACTTATCGAATTAATTGGTTACAACTTATTTGTACTCACAACTTATTAAATTAATTGGTTAAAATTATGCAATAAATGGTCACAAATTACCCTTCATCTTCTTCCACCACCGCCAACACCACCCAAAATGTCATTGACACCCCAGATCCACAACTCACAACCACCACCTAAAGCCCACCCCACATCAACTGCACCACCATTTGTGTATATTCACACCACCAAAAGACATATCACTTCACCAGCACCACCATCGTCATACCAGCACCCACATATTTGTACATCCAATGTACCACCACGCAGATTCGCAACCCACCATGACAAAAACAACAATAAACCAAAAATCTACCATACCACCATCACAATCAAACCACTGTCACCATCCTTCGACCAAATTAAACACCACCTTGGAATTTTTTAGACATTTTGATATCAGGGACAACATCTCGTTACCTGAATCGATCCGAAAGATGAGAGAATTGGAGATCGATGAAATAGTGGAAGATGACCGGTTGACCCGGCTATCTTTCCAAAATAACTTGCGACCAATTAATTAAAAAATAATAATAATAGGTTGAAATAAGAGTTAGAAAACAAAAGGCCAAAAATACCCTCAAGGAAAAAAGAAAAAAATTCTCTCATAGTCCATCCACTCGAAATAGTCGACCAACACCGACCACAACAATCCAGTGACCGACGCCTACCACCACACAGAAAACCTAGTCACCGGCGAAAAAGCAAGGTTAGTTTTGGTGGACTATAAAATGAATTTTCATATAAGTTGTAGATGATAAACTTGATTAAATTTGACATTTATTAAGCTTATTCGTTGATTATTTAGGTAGATGCTACTTTAGGAGATTTTTTTTGGGGGGTGCGGATTAAATTTTTGGGTTCAAGATCGCCGAAAACGATGATCTCCGATTAGAGGGAGAGCACAGTCGATGATTTGGGCAGTTAACAGTCCACGACTATTAGTCGGCCAAATAGTCTTTCGGCCCATTTTTTTCCTTTTTTATTATTTTATTAATTATTTAATTTTTTCATTTAAAATAATTTTTTTATTATTTATTTAATTTTTCTTTTTTATTTTGCTCTTTAATTTTTATTTAATTTACTTTATTACTTATAATTTTTTGTTATTTACAAATAATTTTAAATAAATTAATTAAGAAATTTAATTTTTTAAAATTAAATAAATAATTTTAAATTGAAAATTAATAAGTTAGATATTCTTTTTAACCAAATTATTTTATCCTTTTCTTTTAAGTTTAAAATTCTTTTTAGTTAAATATTCGTTTTAAACAAATCTTTATTTTTTTCAATTTTAATTAAATAATATTAATATTTTTTATTTTTTTTTTATAATTTTATTTTGTTTAATTTTGTTTATTATTTTTTGGTAATGATTTAAAAAAATACCTTAATTATTGTCTTCTTATTATAATATTTTTTCAATTTTAAATACTTTTTGATATTCTTACTTTATTTTTTTAATTTATTTTTTACTTTTTAAATACTTATCATAATATTTGTATTCTTACTTTAATTAATTGTTTTTAATTTGTATTTAATTTATTTTTCGTGCTTCTCCTTTAATTTATTAGCATCGATATCTTGCGTATGGTAGTTACAATTCAGTTCGCTTGAATTTCTGAGATTATGTTTTATTTTATTATCTCTTGTTCAATATTTTAACATTTGATTTTTTGTAGGATGGAATATCATTTAGATGTTGAGTTGAGACAGATGGCGGGAAAAGCTACTTGGAACAGTAGTTTTGAGAGTTTTACTTGTATATTAGAGTTGTTCGATTATCAGTATGGAGATGTGCTACGGTAGTCCTTATGGCCCATGTACCAGTTACGAGATGTGTAGTATTTTGGACAGATTATCGATGCACTATTATATCGACTTCTTTGGCCAATTAACGGCGATACCCTCTATTTCGACATCGGGGGGCAAAGTCGTTAGTTTCTTCATGTTTGAGTTTACCCTGATCACTGGACTAGACTGAAGATTACAGGGGATAAGGCAATCACTGACGGTACTAAGAGAAGCAATAAGTTATACGAGACGTATTTCCAAGGACAAGGGACGGTGCTTCTACCCAAGTTGATGGCGCGATCAGGGAGTGCGACCATATGTTGGATAGATTGAAGTTTGGACTGGTCTACATCCTTGAGAGCGTGATGAGGTGTCATCACAAAAAGGCTGCTATCGACATTTTTCATTTGAAAGTTATTGACGATATCGATGCGTTCAACAACTATCTGTGGTCGAAGATGTTTTGAAGACATCATATACGTCTTCACCAAATTACACTCGAAGCCCAAGGGGTCCATGCGTAAGTACGGTACATATGAATTGTCCTTCACAATGCAGGTAAATGTTTAATACAATCAAAGTTAAAATTTATTCATATTAAATTTATATATAATAAGTGTATATGTTGCAGATCTGGGCATATGAGACGGTCCCTCTCTTGGGTATTCGATTTGCGAGGCGAGATGAGACACGTTGCCCTTAGATGCATCATTGGTGAGCATTCCGAACAGACGGATGTCCATCCAGCAAACAATTATCAGCCCTTCTCAACGACGATCATGTGAGTATTACACATTGCATATTTATATTGTATGTCATTTCAAAATTTCATCACATGATCATTAAATAGTTGAAATGCCAATATGTCAACTTGAGGTCCTACCCGAGTTGACGTTGTCGACGGAGGAGGAGGGTCGAGGTTTTGTGCGCGAATTAGTCATTCTGCATACTCCACGCGACTCGATGCCGGATTCCATCCTGGACCGAGATCGGGTATGCGAATTGAATATAATTTATTGATTATCATTTCGTATGAGTTAGTCTATTTTAAATAATTTAATAATTTTTAATGTCATTTGTGTAGGAGTGCAGTCCAGTTGATCGACGATCACCTCCGCTGCAGAGGAGATCACTTCCGTCGATGAAATTTCCTTCTCCTCCATTCAAGCACCTCCGTGGATCTCCTATACACAGTTATCTGTATGTCCTTTTGACAGATTTATGGCGAAGATGAGAAGGGAGGTAGGGCCGCTATGACTAGAGATAGGAAGGAGGTGGGCGAGCTACGAGAGGAGGTAGGGACGCTATGACGAGAGTTTAGCGACGATGTATCGAGTTTACGTCATGATTTTGCAGTGCTACGAAACCATATATCAGACCTTAAGGCAGAGGTCATAGCGTTTCGAGGCTAAATATCAGGAATACGAGGGGATAATAGACAGGGCGACGGAGAGGGTGATGGAGATTGAGGTCACTCACCGTTGTGGCCAGATGCTGCATTACAATCATTATGGAGAGTGGTCTCGATGATGGAGGAGGTGGAGGTGTCCGAGGCGGAGTTGGTGGTCGAGACAGAGGGGGACCCCGATGACGGATAAGGAGAGGACGCTAGTCATGACAAAAGGTAAGAGGCGTGCTGTTGACGTGCAGAGTAGGTGGTCAGCAAGAGGCCGAGATTGCCGTCACACTACGTCGTATCTCCCTTCACGGTTGAGGACAAGAGGAGGACGTTCGTCGGCGGGACGTACCCCAATCTCTTTCGGGAGGTGGACCATGCCAAATGGAAAGTATTCGAGATGGATTCTTTAGCATAACTCTCTATGGTCGAACCATTAAGTCCTTCATGATAGCTCATGACAATTTCGTACTCTCGACTGACGTTGTTAATGATGTTCGAAGATCTGTAGATCATTTGTGAGTCCCAAAACTTGTACATTATTTATCGACCAATGAACCATGTTCAAGTTTGCCTGTGATCATTTTGACGAATACCCACTTCGTAAGTATGTTCCCGTGCACTCGCAAACGCTAATGAAAACTGTCGTCGATGCAAATAATTGTGTACGTCGACTTGTTCGATTTTTTCACTTTAAACTCAAAATTATGTTTCAAAGCAATCTAGTGCACAACTTCCTGTAAATCTTTCTTTATTTCAAACGTTTGTTCAACATATAAATCTTCATCATTAGAAACTACACGCGAACAATTAGAGGTCTGTGTACTCATTCCAGGCTGTGAGCTCTCACCCCACTCATGTCTCCAATGGGATAAAATAATCAAATCCTCATTTGTAAATTCATTTTTATTCTCATTGTCTTGAACTATCGAATGAATTCTATGCATAACAGTGAGATCATGGTGATAAACAATTGTATCGAGAATAACCATATCATCATCACGAGTTATCTCCACTATGTCCCAAAAATCATTCACATTACGATCCCCTCCAATGGGATCTTCGTATTCACTCTCGAAGACATTTTTCCTCGCTAAAGTTACGAAAATAGGAGTAGTCATGCGATTTTGGTTCAATTCAATTAAAACCTTGATTTCATCTTTAGAAGTAACCTTTACGGGTGAAATTGAAATGGATATATGCTCGCTGAATAGAAATCTGAATTCCATGTCGTATTGAGATGGTTCAACGTTGAGCTTGTTCTGTATATCATGGTACTTTTGTGCATATGATATACTCAATGTCATCACAATTGCAATCACACCATATCTTTCACTTGTACATTTCTAGACCTATCAACCGTTTTCATTCATTTTAAATTCACCAAAGTAACAAATCAAAACTGCAGTCAATCTCATATCTGCATTAGAAAACATAATTTGTTAAAAAATTATAATGAAGGGGGAAATGGGTAAAAAAAGTTGTTTCCAGCCGCATGTTTTCAGTCTGGGTTAACTGTTCTACGTTCCCATTTGTCTGGGTTGGCGATTTTACAGACGATCGTAAATTTGTCTGAAATAATATACATGCAAATGAAATTTTTTCTCATTTTTTGTAAGATCAGTTTAAAATCGTAAATTTTTTATCTGCATATATCAAGATAAGATTTAAAGATTAAAACGATGTACTAATTTAACGAAAGCAAAATTAAAAATACGTAAATATACTTACCGATTCCGAGTGATGGCTATAAACAATATTTTCTTGTTGAGCGTTTGATAAATTTATGAGATTTCAAGTTTGCAGCAGATGAAAAATGAAACAGTTTTTATCTGTGTTGGGGTAAATAGATAAAGAAAGTGATTTGTTTTAAAATTTTAAATGAAAAGTGTTTGAAATTTTTTATAACTTAAAAATGGTATTATTGTCTTTTAAACAATACCATATTTTTGTAATTGTATAACATATTTAAGGGTAATTTTGTCTTTTACGCATTGAAAGGCCATTGTGGTGAATTGTTAAAAATTTTGGTCAAAGTGAAAAAATGACCACGTTGATGTGGCCAATTTGAAAAGTACCCCATTGGAGACCTTGATATGCACATCCATGCACACAAAATCAAGGTTGCTACCATGGGAATGAGGAAATGAGTTGGCTACCGTCTACGGTGTAAAGAATTGAGGACGATGACGCCAACTCCGAGTTTGATGGCCTGTTAGTGCGTGCTATGATGGTAAGGAACAAAATCTTGTAGAGAGAGAGTTGGACGACAATGTGGCTGTGAAAATTGGGATTGGGGTGGGTTGAGCTAATGGGAGTGGGGTTCTATTAAGAACCTGTTTGTCTACCATTATTGGTAGAAAAATGGAGTAAGGAATTGTATTTTTTGGAGAATGTGTGTTTGAAATTTAAAGTAACTTTATTGGTTTGTGTGTGAAATATTTTATTGAGTGAATATATGGTTGAGATTGTTTACTGTAGAAAACAATATTTGTAAAAATGTAAGACAAACAGGGGCTAAATATTATCAATCATGGGCGAAACCAACATGGGTTCATGTGGGGTCAAGTGACCCCACATAAATTTTTGACTTCTTTCTCAAAACTTCTATCGTTACTTTTTCTTTTTTTCAAATGTAAGCTTCTTGCTTACACCCAATGAGTGTTCATTTGGTGAGCTTACATTATTATGCGTTTGTTAGCGAAATGAATTATTGAGTTTTGGCTTCATCAAATATGAATTTAGTGGTGAAGAAATAGAGAGAGAATGGTTTCAAACATAAAAGAATCTTTAGAATTTGTAAATTTTTTTTTGGACATTTTGGAGAAGTAAAAATTGCAAGCAACGGTAGAGTTTTCAGATATAAGATCACAGCTTACATGCTGGATCCTTGTAATCTTTGGAGGTCTAATGTTCGATTTTATTCGTCATATATGATATTTGATTGAAATTAATAAGTTGATTATTTTTTCCTATACTATGTCCCCGTTTGACACACATTCTTTCAAAACTCATTTTCAATAACACATTTTTCAATAAAATAATATTTTTATCACATCAATAACTTTTCTTTACTTTTTAACCATATATTTCTTATCATATCACTATTTAAAATAATTCTTTCATCAATAATATCCATCAAACATCCCCTATATATTTGATTTTGTATGATTTTGAGGGTTTAATGTGATTGGGAAGATTTAGATGGATGAATTTTTTTAGAGTTCAAGATTTGGTCAATTTCGAAGTTTAACGAAATTTGGCCTCTTAGGCATAATTGAGTTTGT
Organism: Fraxinus americana; assembly: GCA_035079005.1. Classification (NCBI taxonomy): domain Eukaryota; kingdom Viridiplantae; phylum Streptophyta; class Magnoliopsida; order Lamiales; family Oleaceae; genus Fraxinus; species Fraxinus americana. The sequence continues at coordinate 6,933,362 of CM068706.1, read as the reverse complement.
TCTTGATTGACACTGTACTAAAAACTGGATGTTTAGATTAACGAATTACTGTCGTAAATTTCAATTTTAGTTTTTCGCAAAATCTTTACTTCCATCTTTGACTTTTCGCAAAGTATGAAAAAATGTAAGCTACGTATGTGATATTGTATTTTTTTAAAAAAAAATGCACCGTACAAAGTCTGGGTCCACCCCGTTATCAATACCTGATTTTTGAACTCTACTGGAAAATTTTCCTTTTACAAAAACTTTTTATAGATTTCAAACTCAACCCAATGGGCTAAGTGCTTGTAAGCTACTACGTGGTTCCCACTTCTCCACTATTTTTGTATAGGCGCGCGAATATCGCAATCTTTATCAGAAAGTCTCCATCTTCAATAAACACGCTCCCTCCTATACTTTTATAGTCAAACACGTAGGAAAATTATCAAATTCAAGGCATTTACTCCTAACCCATATAATAATATTCCCACACTACACAATAATCAATTCAGAGGCGTTGTTCCTTCTCTTTACTGGTATCCATTCATTCTTTTATTTGGAAAAGCAAGATCTTTGATGATTTGCTATGTTGATTTGTTAGCGAATTGAATGACTTCTTGTTCAAAACTATGCATTTGATAAGCATTTTCTTTTGGATTCTCAGAACGTGTAATCCAGTTTTTAAATTAAACAGATGGAGGAGAGTAAGATTTCTGGTAGCTAAATTGAGGTTTAAAAACTAAAGATGAAGCTTATCTAATTGCGAGGGGACTACAGTTTTGTTCCTAACATGGACCGGAGGAGTTGGTTGTGGCGGAGGAGGTCATCGGAGAAGAGTTCCGGTGGTGAAACTGAAAGCTCGGGATCAATATCATCGCATTCAGAAAGATTCTCCGATGATCAGGTTAGTTAATTTCATCACCTCAACTTATCAATGCATTTTTGAGGGATTTGAAACTCCTAAATTTGGTTGTTTATTTTCTTGGGGATTGAATTAAGTAGAAAATCTAATACGTTGTAGTATGACTTGGTTAATTTTCAATTCAATTATACTGCTGTGGAGCGTTTCCACAATTTCTGATGATATTCGAATCTCTAAATGGATTGTTTTTTCTTTCATTCTAGTTTTGAGTCTGTTTAATGTAGATTTTTTAAGAATAGATTTTGTGAAAAATATATTATTTTTTTCCCTTTTTTTTGAAAAACACGTGGTTAAAAAGTGGGCAAAAGTTATGGATCCGTGCAAAATTATTTATTCGGAGAATATTTGACTAAAAATTAGTTTTAAAGAATTTCTACCAAACATGAGCTAAGAATGCTGGAATGTAGGCATGTGACGAGTTGGTTGCTTCAGGTGTAGGTGGGCTTTGACTTAAACGATTTTTCATGTTGATTTCGGAGTTTCTTACGAATATACGAGTTGTGCTAAAGATTCGACACCTAAGATTTTCAAATGGTAAAATTGCTAAAAGCCTTCTAGTGTTGTTCATTATCACGTGTCAAGTTTCACTATAAATGGACCACGTTGTGTGGATATCCACTATCGTTGGACAACATATCCTCTTCCTTTTCCTATCTGAAAAGCGTTCTATCCAGCTACCACTAATAATAGCTGCCTCCAATTATTAACATATGGAAAGTACCGATTCTCATTCTTTAGTTCACCAGTATTTTTTATGCTTTCTTAACATTTGTATACCTATGAATGAACTCAAAAAGGAATTTTTTTTTTCCCCTTCTGGTAAAAGAAAGAATTCTTGTTTCTTGCAACATACAGGAACACTTGTTCAGAAAAGCATGCATTTATGGACCGACCGTTCTTTCATGAAGAGTTATATATTATTCTCATTCTTACCTCACAGAACATTCTCTCTTCATTGAATCCCCCACCCTTAAAAGAATAAAATATAAACAAATAAAGAGAAGGTAGAAAACCTTTAACGATTGGGAGTAAAGATGAGTTTTTTGAAAGAATTTCTAATCGTTGTTTGGTTGTTGTAACAGACACTGGCGAATCATATCCCTCCATCAACTGAAGTCACATCGAAAGCTGCGCCCAATGACGGAGAATTTAACAATACTATGAAAACTCTATCTGAGAAACTATCAGAAGCACTTCTAAACATTCACGCCAAGGAAGATTTAGTAAAACAGCATGCTAAAGTTGCAGAGGAAGCTGTCATGGGTATCTAATCTCTTCTCTCTCTGTCACTCTCCCAATCCCCCTTCTCCATTTGAGACTTTAGTTGGAAGCTATGAACCATCTCATTTACTAGCTTAAGGTGTTAGAAAATGTCCACGTGAATTCATTTAAATTTTATCTTCAAACCGCCACGTTTACTATTTCTATAAGTGGATGGCTGTGAGACTTGAACTAGGCCTTTTGCCTGACTTTAATACCATGTTAACCCGCACATCAAATGCTGGTAGAGATGGATTACACGTATTCATTTAAATATTTTCTTCAACAGAAGTCAGTTTTGGCGTTTGCAATTGAAATTATGTTTTAATTATGTTTTATCTCTACAAGTTTGTCCTTGTATCCTATATAGTAAGAGCTAGGCTCTTAGGAACGAGGGTTAATTCTATGATGAGGTTTTCCGTTCCATGGTGAATGCATTACAATCAAGTGGTGGGAGGATTAGATTTTTGTGCTTTGACAGTGTTCCTTGCTGCTTGATATGTCCCAATAGGTCTCTCCTTAATTTATGAGGATAAAAAGGTCATAGCGGAGCTCATTACGTTCAATCCCAAGGAGCACATCACTTCACTTGCTTAAGCTGAATTTACAAAGTTCCCTTTCAGCTGACATGCTGCTCAGGATCAGCTTGAATGGCAGTATCCTTGATATTAATGAACAAGGCATACTTTTATAATTTATTTATCGACAATATCTTTCGTTTCGTCCAAGTAGGATCCAATGTAGTGCCCTTATTGGGTAGAATATCAGTTATCAACCTACTTTGAGTACCAAAGTAGGTTCTTTACAAGAGAGAATTACTTCTACCAAAGAAGAGTCCATAACTTCTATTCAAGCAGTTTATTATAAATAGATTTCTTGTGTGATAAAATTATAAATGGAAAATTTCTTTAAATTAGTCAGTTCATGACAGTTCTCTTGTATGTGATATAAAAAAGTATATTTTCTATCTTTCAATTGCTTTTCTTAGAATGTTAAAGTTATCGTTCTTACTTTTGTTTTTCCCCTGTTTCGTTTTTCCTCTCTTTAGTACGACTACATGTTCATATAGTGTCATCAGCCAGTGAGAAAAGGGGAAAAATGAGGATTAAAAATGGGTTTCCGCACAATCATATTAATATTAAAACTTCTCTGACTCAATCACTAGATTGTAATGTTTGTGTATTGGTTTTGCTTGTATGTTGTTGAACTAATAGATTTATTTGATGAAGAAAATCAGTTTTGTCAATATGCTCATTCAGTTCATCTATATTTTCTTGCTTGTTAATGGAGGAGGAAAGTGTATTTTTTTTTTTTTGAAAAAGTAAATTATTTGGTAATGGAGCATGCTTGTACCAACTATAAAGCAGTTCCAGGGCTTGTTTTGGAGACTCCAATTTTCTTTGAAAAGGCTCTTTGTTTAATTTCAATAGTGATATTAATTTGAGCTCAAATACCAGGATGGGAAAGGGCTGAAAATGAAACGTTTGTTCTGAAGAAACAAATTGAGGTCTTAACGCAGAAGAATTCAGTATTTGAAGAACGTGTTGGTCATCTTGATAGAGCCCTTAAGGAGTGTTTACGACAACTTCGACAAGCAAGAGAAGAGCAAGAAGGGAAGATTTATGATGCTGTTGCCAAGAAAACTTGTGAATGGGAATCAACAAAGTCTGAACTCGAGAACCAGCTCGTTAGGCTCCATTCTCAACTTCAAAATTCCAATGCGGATGCCATCATGTCTATGCTTGTCGATGTTCGCTCTAAGCTCGAAGCCGCAGAGAAAGAGAACTCAATCCTTAAACTCAAGCTCCTCTCCAAAGCTGAAGAATTAAATTTAAGCACCCATGAGAGAGACCTGAGCACCTGTGCTGCTGAAACTGCTAGTAAACAACATTTAGAGAGCATAAAGAAAGTGACTAGTCTCGAAGCAGAATGTCGTAGGCTAAAGGCAGTGGCTCGTAGAGCAACACAACCTAATGATTACCAGTCTGTTACTGCATTGTCAGTTTATATTGAATCTTTCACAGATAGTCATACAGACAGTGGGGAGAGGCTGCTGGCTATTCAAAGCGATTGCTGCAGATCGGTCAAGGCATGCCACAATATTGGAAGAAGCCTCACTGGTCCTTCAGTCGATCTTGATCTTATGGATGATTTTCTTGAGATGGAGAGGCTTGCAGCACTACCTGAGATAGAGAGTGGAAGCAGCCTTGAAACCAAGAGTGGGGAAAATCCTTTAAAAGCTGATCTGGAAGCCATGATTAATCGGACAGCTGAACTGGAAGTGCATTTAGAAAAGATGGAAGCAGAAAAAGTAAATTTAGAGACCATTCTGTGCAAGTGCCAACATCAGCTTAAGATATCACAAGATCAACTAAAGGAAACAGTCGTGAAGCTGGTGGACCTGAGAACTCAGCTGGCTATGGCAAATGAAGCAAAGAGAGCGGCTCAGATAGAGGTTGAGGATACAAACATAAAACTGAAAAAATCAGAGAAGCTTTTAGAAGAAGCACAGGTTACTCTGGTAGAATTTCAAAATCAGTTAATCAATGCAAACAAATCAAAACACAAGATCGAATTGGAACTTGAGGCTACTGAGGTAAAGAAAGCAGAAGCAGAGTCTCGACTCAAAGTAATCAAACTTGAGTTAGAGACCTTGCATTCAAGCATTGGTACTTTAGAAGAAGAAGTTAAGAAAGAACGGAATTTTTCAGGGGAAATTTTTGTCAAGTGTCAGAAATTAGAAAATGAGATTTCAAGAATGGAATTGAATTCTCAGATTCAGAAATCGGCAATCATCGACGAGTTCCAAATCAATCAGGTTTTTTGCCAAACACATTCTTGGACTATGCTAATAAAGGTTCAAATTGCATGGTGAATGTATTCCATATTTGCCTATTTGACACACGTACTAGGTAAAAGTTCTGCATTACATACAAACTTCCTTGCTAATTGTGGAATCTATGGCTTGATGATGATTGCAGGACAAAGAATTGACAGTGGCTGCTACTAAATTTGCAGAGTGCCAAAAGACAATTGCATCTCTTGGCCGACAGCTAAAATCTCTTGCCACATTGGAGGATTTCCTGATTGTCGCCTCAGACTCAGAGAGACAAGTAGATATGTTATAAAAGAATTATCCTTCTCAAGAAGAAAAACTGAAGCTTCAGCTGTGACTACTTGATTAAGAAAGGTATTTTGTACCTCTGCAGGATAGATGGGTCTCGATTTTAATCTCTTCGTAATATTTGCAGTGTATACTTAGCTTCTCCTTTTGAAACATGCACCAGAAAAACATGATATATGTTGATATTAATACCGGACACAAACTGCAATGCAGATTGGAATTTGTTGTTGTAACACCACAAGCTTGTTTCTCGTAATTATCATGTTTATCTAGATTATGTATTAATACTAACTACATTTACTGCTCAATTAATATAATTTTTTTCATCGTAACTAACTATATTTCTTATAGTGGAATGTACGTTGGACGCCTTGGATGATCAACTTGTTTATTAATTTAAGTTTAATATATCTATAATTATATTAAACTTGGATTAAATTATACAATGCATTTATTTTTACTACTTGCCTTAAACTTGTCTTGCTTTTTTATTGAGCTTAGATGTCGAGTTAGAATCTTGTTTGAACCCTATTTTGAGAGAAATAATGCATTTTAGAATAGTTGCTTGATTTAGAATGAGTAATTAAAAATTAAGAAAAAGTTTTGGATTTGTGTATAATATTATTTTATTGAAAAATGTGTGGTTGAAAATTAGTTTTTAAAAAATATTTTTTTAGAAAATGGGGCTCAAATAAGGGCTTAATATCAATAAGGCTCGTTTGATAGCACACATTTTCATGGAAAATGGAAAACTTTTTCCATTTTTCAACTTTTGTAAGAGCTTGTTTGGGAGAGATTTTTTGGGAAAGTATTTTCCAACTTTCCAAATTTTCCACTTTTTTAGGAAAATAAATTCTTGATATTTTGGTGGGTAAATATTTTCAAGGTTTTTTTTTTTTTTGGAAACTAGAAAAAATTCTAGACACAATGATAAAAAAAAAATTCACTTTTATTGACAATTTTCATGCAAAACAAAGTCAAACGAATAGTATTCGGTATAATTATTTTTTTTCAATTTTTATTTTGTGGGCAATTGGAACAAATTCTAAACCCAATAGTATAAAATAATATCTCTTTAATGGACAATTTCAATAAAAAACGAAGTCAAACGGACACCAAACTTTCAACATTTTCCATAAAAAATTATACAAATCAAACACAATTAATTACAATTCTCGGTAAAACAATTTCTAGGCAAATCAATTCCCTGTAAAATATTTTTTTCCACCTATTTTCCACATTTGCAATCAAACGGACACTAAGAAAATTTGGGTACATTAGTTCAAAATTAATTAGTTAACATAATAAAAATTTAGTAAGCTAATTGGATCGATTTAAGGTTTAAATTAGTTAATATAGATAATTAAGGAGGCCTAATTTGGTAGATTAGTACAAATGAAAACGCCATTGGGTTTAGGAGTCTATATTGCCTTATTTCACGACTTTTAAAATTAAGTAGAAACTATTTTCCCCGCCAAGCATTTGGGTTGTATTGAATTATATTTGCGCATGCACTGGCGGACTCAACTTTTGAGAATTTTTTTTTTTTTAAAGTCACGTTTGGTATCGATTGAAATCTAAATTTTAATCTAAATCAAAATTAACAATTAATTTTAATAACACATTTCATGAAATCAATAACTGTTTTTTATCAAAATTTACTAAAACTTTGATTTTAATCTCCACCAAATAGGGGCAAAATCACAATAATTTTGAATTTCGATAACATGCTAATTTTAAAAATTAATTTCGATAATTTTTAATATTATTTAATTACATATTAATAAACGACATTACTATTACAGTCGTTGATTGTTGACAATCAACGCTAAAGATCCGTCCTATCTAACGTAAAACTTGGATCTGTCACTGCTTAAGAGTAAATTTTGGAGATAGTATTTATGGTTTTATTATGTATGTTATGTAGTATTTTTTATATATGTTCAAATATATAGTATATATAGTTTTTTTCACCACTATTAGGGATTACGTATCCAACAGAAAAATCATGAAATGCAGAATTTCAGTATGGATTTCAATTTCTTGTTATGATTTATGAAATAAAAAATAGGAATTGTGGATGAAGAAAGCCATGAACGTGATGGTATGGGAGAAATCGATTCAAGTTGACTAGTGATTTTGGACATTTTCTTCAAAGAGTAATGCTATGATTTAGGGATTTTAGTGTTCTAAAAAGCGCGCCTAGACAGGAAGCATGATGAAAATGCTTCGCCTTGAGTCTAAACGAGAATTAAGCGGTCAACGACAATATTTACCGCTTAATGCTTGTCTAGGCCGACTAGGTGTTCCTAGGCGCGCTTTCGCCTTAAGCCTAAGCGGGAATTAAGCGTTTAATGACAATGTTGACCGTTTAATGCTCGTCTAGGCGCGCTTCCGCCTCAGGTCCAAATTTTAAAGGAGTCAATTTTTTCCCTTTTTTTTAAAAAAAAAAAAAAAAATGAGACCCACAGCCCAGACTCAGTAGCCTACTATTCTTTCAAACTTCAAAAACTCCAGAGAACTGAGAAGACGGAAGAACGGGAAAAAAAAAAGACGAAAGAACGGCGCAAAACCTCTCAATTTCTCCGCACACCGCACTAATTTGGGTATCAGGTATGTATAAGAAATGATCAAAATAAAATAAGAGAGCCCGAGAATGATGATTTTGTATCAGACGATACGGATGACGAATTAGATGAAGAAGAAGAAGAAGATATTGAATTGGAGTCCGATAAAGATTTAAGCTACAAGTTATCTACGTTATGTAATTATGATTTTGAAACTTATCTTTATGTATGAATTATTAAGTAAATACAGTATTTTATAATTTTAGATATTTGGTATGTATTATTTGAATTATTGAATTTTTTTACAATGATTAAAAATTAAAAATTAAAAACGATTTTTTACGCCTAAGTTTAGGCTCGTAAAGCTTGAAATTTGGTCTAACCACGCTTTACGCTTTTTAGAACACTGCAAAAAAATCCGCGAGAGAGAGAGACGTTGGCTTATAACCCATTAAATGCAGAAAGGAAATAATGAAAAGGATTGGGGTGAGAGAGGCTCGAACTCTCGACCTCAGGATAACTCTACAGCTATGAGACCTACGCGCTAGCCAACTGCGCCACCACCCCATGCTGTTTTCTTTGGAATATTTTATATTTAGTTGAATTCCTATCAAGATCAAAAAAATAGTTCACAATAAATAATTACTTTGAAAATATATATGTAGTAGAGATATTTTGTATAGTGAGAGTCAAATTGTATTTAATTCCAAAATGGACTTTGTTATTTACTCATCAAGCCAAAGCTCAAACTCGAACTTCAATTTTTTGTCAATAGTTTAGTTCATTAGTTACCCTTGTTTTATCCTTATTTTTTTTCAAAATGCATATATCTCTCTCTTCTTTTCTACCACACACATATACAATAAAATAATATTACACGTAAATTCAAAAAAATTTCTTATTTTTTAACTACACATTCTCTATCAATCTACTATTCAAAAATACATTTTATGCAAAAAAAATTGGACTCAAACATGCCCTTAATTTTACGATTGACAGAGTTTGCAATGATTCTTTTACTGTTGCTTCACTTTAAATATGTCTATATTATGTTCACGTTCAAATTTTCTATTTATTTTAATGTGTTTTTTCTTAAAATGATGATTGAAGGATGAGTGATTGGTGTAATTAACAGTGCTATCAAGTAACAACGCTAAAATTTCATTGTTGTTCCATAATACGTTAAAAGAGAGAAGATCGTAATTGAAAGAATAAGAGGATAAAAATGCTCGGAGTTAAGGAAATTCGGGGAAGGTACATTTACTTATTTCTTTATGGAATATAACACAAATTTGAAAACGTGTATAAATTATTAATGATAGCTACAATGAATAAAAAATAATGCTCATTGAACATGGGTTATTGACAGGGTGGGATGACGGTATTATATAACAATACTTGTTTGAATGTTTTTTTTTCAAACTGTTTAATCATGTATTGACATGTGTCCTCCATTTTTTTAACCTGTCTTTGAGCCTGTTTATATAGCACAACTCATGAATAAAATTAAAACATTTGACATTCATACATTAGAGAACTCCAATTGCCACCAATGGCTCATGGGACCCTCAATTTAAATTCAAGAACCTTGCTACATTACCAAGGTGGGAATTCCGTTAGTAAAGGAAAAAAAATCCACATAATAGAGACATCAGTGGGTCCCACCGTGTATTTAAAAAATGTGCGGACCCCACCGCATGTGAGTGTATTTCTGTGTACTGTGCTTATGTACGTGAAGCACTTTTCCTACCAATGCCCCCCAGACACTGAAGAAGATTAATTCTAAATTCAATAGAAATTTCTTATAAAAAAATCATTAAACTGCTAAAAGCCTCCATTGGGTAGGTTCATTTTATATTGCCTTCACAGTGCACTCAAAAGGTAGTGTTAGCCTCATTTGTCACCTCTCCTTCAATAAAATAATATTATACGTAAATTCAAAAAAATTCTTTCATTTCTAATCAAGCATTCTTTTTAAAAAAATTACTGTTCCAAAATAAAATTTTCCCCAAAACACATTAGAATGGAGTTAATGTTTCTTACATATGTTTAGAAAACGGTTATAAATAATGGCTTAATATTTTTAAATTAATAACACAACAATTAATTTTTTTATTTGACAAATTTTCATGAAATCGACCACGTTCTATAGACATTCTGCTATCCAATAATCAATACAATATATGTGTGTGCGCGAGCGCGCACGATTTACAAATAATATATGAGACTTAATTAGCTTAATATTATTTTTTGTTATCACTAATAACCATCATCACCAGCAACAAAATGAAATTAAATGATAGGTCGTCAGTGACCAATGTTATTGGATATATCATTCAATGTCATCAAAGCACGATAAGGGTCATCAGTGATGATAAATAGCATTACTCAAATTAACACGATTAAGACTCTCCAACTATCATGAAATATGTAGTGACATTTGCAAATATATATGAAATAAATTTTTAAGTTGATGTTATACAAATTAATTAATAATCTCCTCTAATTAATAAATAATTGTGCAACGAATCATATTAATTTAGAGAGATTAGAATGTAGATAGAAATGAATGATGGTTAAGTAGATAGTACTCTTAGGTCTCTCGAAATTTATGGATAAAGAATAATTTCAATGTTTATATATAATTTAATAAATATAAGTCAAACATATGCGTAGTATTATTTTAGAAACTATTTAAATTGTAAATATATATATATAAATGCATGATGAATAAGTGGGTAATCACTATAAATTCCAAGAAATGTTTATACAAAATGTGATTTGATCGATTATAAACATTATTCAAGTAGAAGCCTATGGTTATAGTTAATGACTAAATAAGTAATTATTACAAAAAATGATCACTTACGGAAATTTACGAAATCGAGGACTCAGTTATGAAACCAAGATTGCTAAGTTTTGAAATTTAAGCATATCCTTAGTGTGGGTTTGAGTTTTCTAATAAGTTACAATTTTTTTATAATGTAATAAATAGCAAATGTTACTTATGTCTGGATAATACATAGGTAGTAGTTGCAAATACATGATTAAAATTAAAGTTTGATTTTGATTAAAAATTATAAGTAACTTATAAAAAAAAATCCAAACACACGCTTACATAATGACTTTGAAATTTGAGCAATCTTACGTTTGAGTTTCCAAACTAGAGAGCATAACTTTCAAAACTTGTACTTAATGCTGAAAGTATGGAAAATTGGAGAAAAAATAATAATAATTTTCACCAGAGTAATTCTCAATTTAACCTTGACTATGCATAGATGGTATTGTGATTATGCCATGATGTCTCGATGTAACTATGTGCAATTATATGCACAACAAGCATGTTAATTAAGTTATTGTGAATTTTTTTTTCCAAAATCAATTTTTGTAAGTGTAAGAAAAAGTGATTCTTGAAGAAGAATTGGACAGCCTTATTTTTACCAAAAAGCTGTTAGAATAAATTTAGTTCAAAGAACCTTCAGTTACCAATTTGTTTCAACTGATGTTGGTTGAAATCTTCAACAACTTGGAGCCTTGTTTGTTGGTAGTTAATAACCGAAATGGAGCCTCATTTAGGTCTATAAATAGGAGCCATATGTAGTGCAAAAAAAAAAAAAAAGAGAAAAGCTTTCAGGAGTGAAAGAGGGATAGAAAGTGAGATTGTATAAGAATTGTAGAATTCTCATAAATCTGGGCAAAAGTCCTTCTAGGATTTCAAGCTTGAAAAGCATGTTTTGCTTTGGTAATAAAGTGTTGGGAAGAGGTTTTCTTCTGTTTAAATAATTCTAAATGTTGAATCTTGCTGGTTTTATATATGTCTTCTTGTTGATTTTTCATCTGTTCTTCTGTCATTTCTTCTGCAATTTGTTGGTGCCGAATTTTCTTCTATAATTCTGCAACCTTTGCATTGATCTGGAGCTGGGGGCGGCCTAAATCCTCAACAATTGGTATCAGAGCTTGAAAGTTTCTGGTCTGATTTATGTTCTCTTTAATTGGCCGAACGCATTTTTTTTGTGAAAAATAAATTCCTGGCCAGAATCTTGACACATAATGTCTACATCCAAATTTGAGATAGAGAAATTTAATGGCAAGAATGACTTCAATCTGTGGAGGGAAAAGATGATGGCTCATCTTGGTAATCTTGGTTTGGAAGATGCTTTGGAAGGTAAATCTAAAATTGATGCTGAAATTCTGAAGAAGGCAAAGAACAACATCATACTTAGCCCATCTGATACAGTTCTTAGGAAGGTAATTAAGGAGAAGATGGCGCCTGAGATGTGGAATAAATTGGAAGAGCTCTACTTGATCAAAACTTTGCCTAACCGGATCTACATGAAGCACAAGTTCTATAGCTTCCAGGTGGATGAAACAAGGTCAATTGATGAGAACATTGATGAGTTTACTAAACTGGTATCTGATCTGGAGAATCTGGACTCAAGATTGATGAAGAAGATCAAGCCATTTTCTTGTTGAACTCTCTACCACCAGCATTTGATCACTTAAGGGATACCATCAAATATAGCAAGGAATCATTAACCCTCAAAGAAGTTGCAATAGCATACTCGAAGGAATTGTATATGAAGCTGAATGGAAACCTTGTTAAAAGGAATGGAGAGATGCTGAGTGTCCAAGAAGAAACCAGAAGTGGATAAAGAAAGGAGGCAAGCAAGATGGAGAGTGTGCAAACATGCTTGGAGGCTATGAAGTTGATGAAGTGCTCTGAAGATTTTAGCTGTAATGAATCTGAAAATTCTTCTCAAGAATCAAGGAGAAGATTGTAAGAAAAAGTGATTCTTGAAGAAGAATTTGACAACCTTATTTTTACCAAAAAGCTGTTAGAATAAATTCAGTTCAAAGAACCTTCAGTTACCAGTTTGTTTCAACTGATGTTGGTTGGAATCTTCAACAACTTGGAGCCTTATTTGTTGGTATTTAATAACCTAAATGGAGCCTCATTTAGGTCTATAAATAGGAGCCATATGTAGTGCAAAAAAAAAGGCTTTCAGGAGTGAAAGAGGGATAGAAAGTGAAATTGTATAAGAATAGTAGAATTCTCATAAATCTGGGCAAAAGTCTTTCTAGTATGATTTCAAGCGTGAAAAAAATGTTTTGCTTTGGTAATAAAGTGTTAGGAAGAGATTTTCTTCATGTTTAAATCATTCTAAATGTTGAATCTTGCTGGTTTTATATCTGTCTTCTTGCTGATTTTTCATCTGTTTTTCTGTCATTTCTTCTGCAATTTGTTGGTGCCGAATTTTCTTCTGTAATTCTGCAACATTTGCATTGATCTGGAGCTGGAGGAAGCCTAAATCCTCAACAATAAGATATCGACATATTCCAATCTTTCTTTACAACAATTGATCATCGAGAAATGCTTCTTATGTATGTTATCATTTACAGATTCTTTTATAGATTGATGATGAGACAATAATTTGAGTTAAAGCTGTCAAAATCTCTTCACCACTTAAACGATTGTGCTTTATGTAATGTGGGTTAATGGTAAAAACGAATAGGGGGATTTTTTTCACTTGGTTAGTGAGATTTCGACTGCGTCAAATCGAAATCTCGCTACATCATTTGTTGGTAAATAAATCTGTAAATCATGATATAAATGTAGCACAATCGTTGAACATTTGTATATGACACTAAAGATGCAACTGAATGATAACCACCTCATACCATCCCGTCTCATCCCACCACACCTCAAACGAAGATCTATCGTCGTCTTCATTTGAAAATAGAATGGGCACTGGGGCATTACTCGATGTCCTAGACATTTTTCTTTTAATTTCGTCTAATATTCTTACTTTTGTGCAGATGCATATCCGAATCTCTAATCAATGATGGGGTGTAAAATTGATACGTTTGACGTTAGACGTGTTAAGGGATATAATCCCACATCGAATAAAGATGTTGACACAGACCAATTAATAAAGATCTTGGGCTACTCCTCTTAATAAGGTTGACCTTTTAAGATGGACCCCCAAATCTTAATATGGTATCAGAGCCCATTATTCTCCAACGAGCGATTCGATCCCGGTAAGACTCTGAAAAGTGAGTACGTGGATTTCAAAATTGGTCTGCTCATATAAGCCACCATCTTGCGGGGGCGTGTTAAGGGATATAATCCCACATCGAATAAAGATGTTGACACAGACCAATTAATAAAGATTTTGGGCTATTCCTCTTAATAAGGTTGACCTTTTAAGATGGACCCCCAAATCTTAATAAGACGTACCAACTTGATCGACATGCTTTACTTTGTTTTCATATTAAAGAGAATTCAAGAATTGGATCTGTTACGTTTACTCCTCACGCAGATGTCACATGAGCGACTACGCACTTATCCCACTTTGTACCTCAGCAACCTCTAAAGCATATCACAGTTAAGTACAAAGTCCAACGTAAACGTTAGGCTTGTGTTTTGGAAAAAAAAAAAATCTTGAGGCCCTAGACGACTCATTATATGGGATACTTAAAACGTAATTTCTTTTACAAGCGAAAAAATATTTAAATATTTAAATATATAAATAAATAATATACTTTATACTTTAATCGAAGACTTGATATAATCCAAAAGATAGATTAGAAGGAAAAAAATTATCTCAACAACTCGAGAGACTAGGGTGACATAATTTTTAGCACAATATCCCATTGATGGAAACATACTATTAGAGTGTACATAATAATCTCTAAAATTATTAATCGGGAAAACTCGAGTAAGGTGTAATTTAGAAATTGGGAGAAAGATTTAAGAACCATAATCTGAAGTCCTAAGAATATTGCAAAAATGACTCGTAAGAAGAAGGGTGATTTTCAATTACAAAAAGTGCAAAATTTAGAGATTAAATTGTAAAACAGTGAGAAATATATATTTTTAGACGATAGTGTGAAGAGTTACGGTTATTTTGAGATAAGAAATATAACTAGATTCTAAATATGTATTTCGATGTCAATACTGTATTGAGAACAAATATGTATTTATTGAAGGATCGGGAATTACCCTATTAATATTGAACTCGTTTCGAAATTCATAATAAATGAAACATTATGGATTCAAGAAAAAGTTAATTTGGATCAACCAAATTTAAGTTACAACTCATTAAAATAAAATATTTAATGTGCAATATAGTTTTTGAATTAAACCATATTAGTGTAACAATATTGGACTCATTTGGTAGTTCATAATTAATCCTACATATTAAACTAAAGAAAAAAAAAATATTTTGACTAAGATCAAACTTAATTATAGTTACATGAATTTTTAAGTAATAAATTAGTAATTTAATTGGGTCTATTTGAGGCTTAGGTCATTGCCTAATTGGCATTAGCCCAGGACCGACCCTAACTGCGTAGATGTCGCATAGGATAACCAAAAGGTCATAAATATCATAGACTCTGAACTCCCTATAAATATCCATGGCTCACTAAGTACTTCGCCACTTCTTTACTTACAAAAAACTATAGATCGTAACTTTATTATCTTTCCAACCATGTCTATCAGATTTGGGACAAGTAATATCATTCACTACACCACCTCAATCAACCTGAGTTTTAGAGGCAATTCTTAACCACTCCCTCCACATATATTATCCGTTATTTCACACTTCTACCAAAGGTCCACGCCTTATATGAATGTTCATGCCTAGAATTGGGGAACTATTGAGATGTCTAGTTCCACGAGACAGGCCACATGGTAGCCTATTAATAATATAGTAAGAAGTCACTTTAGGCCCGCAATCCACGTTACTTTGTCGACCAAATCCTAGCCAAGGCATTTAGGCAAGTGATTTGGGAACCTCAATCGAAGTGACATGACAAAGGTCGAATCTTCATGTCTGAAGTGAGGTCCAACAATTGGCTGTATTATAATTTTGAAACAATAAACCTTTACTTCTATGATATCGCGTCGACCCGAAGATCTTTTGTACGTCGAAGGATTGACAGCTCTACAGCAGACGCTTCCAGTCAACTTTTCAGTATTCTTTTCAGGTGGCACGGTTAGGATATATGGTGGCTACTTTTCAGTTCATTTAAGGTTGCTTAGACTTGGGACAAATAGATGTGAACTTACAAAGTTTGACCGCAAGCCATTAAGATGAGATCACATGTCACGCATCCAATGGTCATTTTTCTTCCACTATAAAAGCTCGTAGGTAATATAATTTTACGCTTTAATAGTATATTGCTTGTTATTTTCTCTTCAATCCGGTTCCATATTGATGAGTGCATTTTGTGCACTTATTTAAGTCATTTTACCTGCGTTTTATGTCGTCAAATTATTTATTTTTACTTGACTTGAGTTAATTTTCTTTTGTTTTAGTTATGGACTCGTTCGAAACAATTAGAAAGGAAAAGTGCTGAAATTGAAGGAAATATACAATTTGGGAATTAAAGTCGACGCTATAGAAATTGAAGGACTAAATTTCATTAACTCTAAAGATGGGATGACTTGGAGCAATATAGAGTTAATGGGCTGGAGTTGGAATTTGGAATTTGGAATTGGATTAGGACTTTCATTAGCAATTAAATTGGCAATTCAATTAACATTGAAATTCTAATTACACGAGAAATCATTGAATTGATGGCGGCTGATTGGTTGGTTTTAATGGGCCTCAATTGAAGACTTTGAAGGGCACAATTATTCGATATATATATACCACACATGCAGACAGAAGAGGCGTGGGATTCTGGGGCAAAAATAGAGAATTATACGCACGAGAACCCACGGCAGCAGGAGGGTTCTTGGGAGCTTAAATTGAATTATTCAAACGGAACCGCCGACACGCACACGGACAGAAATTGGAGTGGGGGAATTGAGGGCTGAATTAAATCAATACATATTGGAACCCCCCGCCGCAGGAGAAAGAGGGAGACGACACAAAAGACAAACTGCTGGAGGTATTTTCCGTGGGCTGAAATTCATATATGTGCAGACACCGGAAGTGGCAGAGAAGCAGGAGAGAACGGATACAAGCAGATTAATTCTTGGCCAGAAATTAATCGTGTTTCGTCCATCTTTGGTGATGTCGTTCCACTTTTATGTATTTAATTTCAATATCATGTTAAGCTAGATTTTTATGTGCTAGGATTTACGATGAACCTCGCATTGTGATCTTTTAATTATTTATTTTGCAATTTGATATTTAAACACGTTTGATGGTTATTGAATGATTTATATACATTTTTTGTCTCCGTGATTATAGTGCACGATAATTGTGTGAGTTTAGGTGGTTTATTTCATGCATTCGAAAGAAGGGAAATAAATTCAACAAGGTATAAATCGTCGTTTTGTTCATAGAGGATAGAAATATACCGATATGCATTACGTGAATCTCTAAGTGTTTACAAAACTACATGCATTCTTATATATTGCATTTGTCATAGAAATATAGTCAAATGGTATACTAGGATAGGTTCAATTCTACTCGAAAGAGATTGTTGGATATGTTAGAAACATTGATTCTTCAAACGATTCATCGTGTTGTCAAATTGTGAAATAGGGGTTAAGAGTGAACTTTGCTTGGTGATTCGGGATCCTAGTGCACTTTTTCACACATTACTTTCTCCAAACTTTTATATTTAGTTTAATTAATTAATTCATTATTGTTTGCATTTAGTTTAGTTACAACTTAGTTATAAAAATCAATCATATTTCATGTTTCGGTTAAGGTCGAAATAGGTAAAATCGAACTAGTAAATCTCTGTGGGAACGATACTTGGACTCTAAATCCATTTTATTACTTGAACGATCCGTACACTTGCGGTAATCAAAGTCGAACGCATTTTCGACGTGTCACATATATATATTTGCTCTCATTTATTGTCCCTGCCACACCAATAATATTTTTATCATAGACTGACCTGAGCTTCAAAGTATTAGCCACAGCCTCCCCAACCATTGAAGGAGAGGTCACATGCATCAATGTTTTGTCAAAGTGTGAAAGAAGTTAACCAGTTGACAGAAGTGAAGTTGAAATTTATTAATCGCGTTCTCCCACATTTCGAAGTCAACAAAAAGAGAGAGCAAATTTGGCCATAAGCTAGTTGATGATATGTATTCGATGTAAAGAAAGAAAATTAAAAAAAGAGAAGAGAAGAGATAAATATAAGTTTATGTATATATCATTTCCCATATTTTTTCTCAGCTACTGTTCCCAAGCAATTACATTATGGCCTTGTTTGGGAGGAATTAAATTTTTCTACAGTAAATCAATTTTAATTTTCAACCACTCATTTTTCAATAAAATAATATTTTCCATCACATCAATAATTTTTTTTTCTTTTTCAACCACACATTTCCCATCATATCACTATTCAAAATCAATTTTTCCCCCAAAAATCTCTCCCAAACAAGCTCTATAATTCAGATACAGTTGCTAGTGTACATAAGGGGTTTTTTCAAGTTTCGAGACCTACCCAAACAATTGGCTGCATGTGTCAAAAACCTGGTCCAGCCTAACGCCAAGTCGCCAACTCATCAGACGCCATACCAAACCCACCTCCGTTCAGGTGGGTGGCTGCTGCTAGATCTGGCATATATTCAAACCTCAAATCACGCGGTATGATAACTGGACATTTCTCTCAACAAATCATGTTTGCATTTCGACGTGTACAAAAATCTGAAAACTTGAGAACATGTACCAACAAACAAAAGCGCTATCCAAAATTAGATGTTCAACTTCTACATCGATAATTCATTTACACATTATTTTACACTTATTTTTAAGTACAAATGACAGTAAGAGAAAAATTAAACACGTTAGTTTAAGATAATGGGTCAATAACAACATATTTCAACTCAAAAAAAGCTGGTTTTGTAATCAGCTTCGGTTCTGGTGTCGCGGTTTCGCATAGCTATTATTACAAGAGAATACCACTACATATAACCACAGATACTGTCAGCCCCACTCCGCCACCCCACCATGGCAGAACCCTTAGGAAATGAAACTGATATAACTCTTGTGATAATTCTGAATTTCAAAGGGAAATAATCTGACGAAATGAAATCAGACGCTGAAAATTGAAATAACAAAACAGTATAGAAAACAATAAAAGATATTTGACTTTTCGAGAGAGCCAATTCTCTCCTAATTGACTACTAAATTCTGGGTGCCTAACTGAAATCTAGGGATGGCAAAAAAACCCGATACCCGCGGGGATTCGCCCCGAACGGGGAGAGGAAAACCCGCTTAAACGGGTAAAGGGGCGGGGACGGGTAACGGGGTCCACGCCCCGCCCTGCCCCATTAAAAAAAAAAAAATTTTTTTTTTTTTTTTTAAGAATTCAATACTTTAAATGAACATTTTCGTTAGTTCTAATAGAAAATAGCAACTAAAATTATTTATTTAAATATAATGAATATGGACAATAAAAATAAATTATCAAAAACTAAAAAAAAAAAAAATTTAAACGGGGAATAAACCTACCCCCGCCCCCGCCCCCGCCCCGACCCGACCCCACCCCGCCTTGCCTTAAACGGGGAACGGGGCAGGGACGGGGAATGAATTTCTTAACGGGGCGGGGGACGGGGAGGGCATCCCCGCCCCCGCCCCACCCCGCTCCGCTCCGTTGCCATCCCTACTGAAATCTAATCTCTCATATTTATATGTTGTTGTGCTTTTCGAACATTCCTTTAACAGATTTTGTTACTCTGCATGTGGCTGTTTTTCCTCATGCATTCCCTCTTTTGCCCTGCCCCTTTGTTGCGCCTTTGATAAGTAATCTGGACTACGAGTCTATCATTACTTCCCCCAACGAGACTCACCTTGTCCTCAAGGTGAAAAGAGGGAAATTGCTGTCTCAACAGGTCATATGTCTCCCAAGTCGCCTCCAGTGGTGGCAATCCCTTCTATTGAATTAAGACATCAACACCCCTGATGTTGTGGCCTGTCCCAGGTCTCACCCCAAGCACTGCTTCTGGTTCCACCACCATCTCTAGCTCCTCATTTAGTTGGTCAGGCACTTCATCCACCACTTGTACTGCCCCCTCTGCCTTGCGCAACTGTAATACATGGAAAACTGGATGAATGGTACATGTCGGGGGTAGGGACAACTTATATGCAACTTGTCCAATCTTCTTCTCAACTGCAAATGGACCATAAAATCTTGGAGCCAACTTTTCATTATGACGAGCTGCTAATGTTTTCCTGCGATACGGTCTAATCTTCAAATATACCAGATCACCAACCTAGAACTGGACATCCCTTCGTTTGGAATCTGCTATGCTCTTCATTTTAGCCTGGACCTTGAGCAGCTGAGCCTTCAATTCATCCAGGATTTGATCCCGTTCCAGTAACTGCTGCTCTACAGCTGAGACAGGAGTGGATCCCCTTTCAAACCTCAGTAAGGCAGGAGGATCTTGTCCATACACAATCTGGAATGGAGTAGTCTTGGTTGCTGTATGATATGACGTGTTGTACCACAACTCTGCCCATGGTAACCAACTGTACCAAGACTTGGGTCGGGCTGAAGCAAAACAACGAAGGTAGGTTTCTAAAGTGCGATTTAATACCTCAGATTGACCGTCGGATTGGGGATGGTAAGCTGTACTCCGGTTGAGTTTAGTACCTTGCAAACGGAATAACTCCTCCCAAAAATGACTCATAAAAACCTTGTCCCTGTTCGAGACGATGGAATGGGGTATCCCATGAAGCCGCACCACTTCCTTAACGAAGATTCCTGCTACACTTGCTGTTGTAAATGGATGTTTGAGTCCGATGAAGTGTCCATACTTACTCAATCGATCTACCACCACCAGAACTGTATCCATGGCCCCTGACTTTGGTAGACCCTCGATGAAGTCCATGGCAATCTCCTCCCAAACTTGGTTTGGAACAGTGAGTGGCTGCAAAAGGCTACCCGGTGATAGGGCAATATACTTGTTTTGTTGACAGACGTTGCACTGACTAACGTATCTGTGTATATCTTTCTTCATCCCCTCCCAATAGACATTTGCAGTGATCCGCTTGTAAGTTTTCAAAAACCCAGAATGTCCTCCTATCTTGCTGTCATGTCCTTCTTGTAACATCAACAGAATTAAGTCGAACGAGGTGATTAAACCAAAGGACGAACTGATTGTGCGTGCCGGGGTGATTGCATTAGGAACGAACTGAACACGAGTCAGCGACCGAACCGGACTCATCCACAAGTACGCAGTGGATGCAAAGGCCCGCACTCCGCTTCTACAACGCTGCAACGCTTCACCTGCCACACCTCGCCTCTACGAAGATCCTTTGTACAAAGATCTTCCCAAGTCAAATCTCTGACTGATGGGACATGTGGCAGGTTCTCAAACGGTCAAATCAGCAGCCTGTGGCTAAAAACATTCAATATCAGTCGACCTATGGAGGGACAGAGTGACACCTAGGATGGGACAAGCCCTGAGGATCGGCAACACGTGTCCCCTCATCCAATGGCCCTCCTCTTTCCATCCTTAGTATAAATATCCCCTCATTGTGCCAAAAAAGGGATTGGAATCCCATTTGCTCTCCTATATACTGCAAAAACCAAGTACCATCCTTTTCCTTATATATTTGTCAATCTTATCGACACTATATAGATCACCTCCCCGGCGAGTGTTCTACCGTCGATGAAACCCTTACCGGTTGAATATAAAACTGACTTGACCGTCGGAGTGCTTGCGGTCGCTCCCACCCCTTCCGGGAAAGGCCACGAGTGACTGACGGCGTGTTACGTGTGCAGGAAGAGCTGACTTGAAGACCTATCCTGTTGGCCACGTGTTCGAGCCATTTTTCGAGGTCAACAGATTGGTGCCGTCTGTGGGAATCGAACTTAACCACGAGTTCTCCCACCAAAGTTGCTTAAATACCCGGTTGACATTTCCCCCTTGAAAAAAAGGGTCGATTCTTGAAAAAAGAGTCCTTTTCAGCCGCCTCGGACCATGAGTTCCAGTGGAGATGATAATGCAAGGGCAAGGGATGTCTCTGAAGAAGAGATCATTCGAACCAATGTTACGCAACAGCGGCCCCATCACCGCTACCGTAGAGATAGAAGAACGGCAGCACGTTTGGCAGCCGAAGTGGCCCAAATGGTCACTAACATGAGGACCATCACGGCTCAGAATGCAGCCATGCAAGAACTTCTCATGCAAGTACAAAACCAGGGCGGTTTTCAAGCCCCGCATCATCCACAGCAATCGGGACGTAGACAAGCTGAGGCGGAATCCAGCAGGAGAACCCACATGAGTCCCCAGTGAGAGGCTCCTGTGGAAAGGGATGTGGGAATGGACACTTCAAATTACACCGCTGCCCCAGCCAGTGGTCCCCCTGCAGGAGAGAGTTTCCCTCCGGAATATGAACGACCTCAGAGATCTGTCAGTGTTTTCGATCGAATCGGACAGGGGCACCTAGAAATAGGAACCAGCCCCCGCCGCAAACAACACGCCAGCAGGGGCATGAACAAAGCCAAGAGGTCCCAGCCCATCCACCTAGAAATAAGCGGGAGAGGCGAAGCCAAGTGGATTGGGGGAACAGGGCTGAAACGGCTCAGCGTCCACCTCGACAGCAGGCAGATGGGAATGATTCTGACGGACCCTGCATGTCGTATGAGCTTGATGACGATGATGACAATTTGCCCTTCTCCAGGGAGCTCCGCACATTTCCGATGCCTCACAACTTTGTTCCTCCTAAAATCCCAAAGTATGAAGGAAAGGGCGACCCGGAAAACATCTCAACAAATACAAAACACAGATGAGCCTCAGAGGCGCCTCGCCAGCTTTGAAATGCAGAGCATTCCACTTGACTCTCGACGGCTCTGCCGAAGTGTGGTATAGTAGGTTGGCACCACTCAGTATACGGAGCTGGCCGGATTTGAAAAAGGCATTCTTGAACCAATACCTCTCTAGAAAAGAGGGGGAGGCTTCTATTCAATGCTTGCAAGACATGAGGCAAGCAGCAGGGGAGACCCTAAAAAATTACCTTGCTCGTTTCACTGATGAAATAACCTACTGCGAGCAGGTCACGGACAAGGAGGCCCTTTCAGCTCTGAAAGGAGGACTGAACATGAACACACTGTTTTGGAGGGATGTCCGAAGCAAGAACCCTTCGACATATGATATGAGCTGGTGGAAATGATGAAAGTAGATATCGTCAACGAGGAAATGATTGATCACAGAAACAGGGCTTCCCAAGGGCTTCCACCACCTCAGAGGCAGATAGGCAGGGGGCCCACGTCCCAAATGGTGAGCCAGCAATGGACTCAAGCTGGGCACACAGTAGCCCCCACCTCGGGACAAGCGTTAGCCACTGCCACACTCAATGCGGTCCCCACCTTGGCCTACGAAAATGCTGGACCAGTCGCGAGCAACCCTGCTAGAAATACTAGGCGACCCTCCACCTCTAGAAATAGGGGAAGAGGAGGAAGGCCTAGAGATAGGCCCCCAGAAGCGCGACCTTATTGCACCATTCATCGCCATTATGGCCATGACACCAGGGATTGTGCGGGCTTAGGCAGGCCTGCAAGCAACCCTCGTAACAACAGGGAACACAATTATGAAAGCAATAATCCAAGGCGCAGTCCCCCCAGGAGGGGTGAGACGAGGCAGCACTCTCCAAGCAATAGAAACGATGATAGGGAAAGGCCCCGAAATGGGCAACGCCCCAGGAGAGATTTGGCCCCCTCGAACGAGCAGCAACCAATTCGTGAAATAGACACCGTTATTGGGGGACCCCACGTGGGAGGCGAATCAAAAAATGCTCAGACGAATTATACCAGAGAGGCGAAAACCCCACCCATGGTCAATTACCTGGTGAACCAATCACAAGGTGGAAGGGCTGCAGAGCCCATAACCTTCACCCAGGAGGATACTACAGGAGTCCACTTCCCACGCTGTGACGCCCTGGTAGTCAGAGCCGTGGTGGCTCGCAACGGGCTGAAACACATGCTGGTGGATAATGGCAGCTCGGTCAATATCCTGTTCAGTACAACTTTTGACAAAATGGCGGTGGATCACGAGCTAACACCCATGAGCTCGCCTCTCTACGGATTCACTGGAGACAGCATTATTCCCAGAGGTAAAATCACCCTTGCTGTCGAAATGGAAGCCTCGCCCCAGGTAGCACATCACTTCATGGAGTTCTTAGTGGTTGATCGCCGATCCGCCTACCACGGAGTCCTAGGGAGGCCTGCCCTAAAGGAATTGTGGGCAGTCACTTCCATCCATCACCTCTGCATAAAGTTCCCAACCGAACGAGGGGTCGCAACTGTTCGAGGCGACCAGATGGGATCCAGGGAGTGCTATCTTAACTCCTTTAGGAAGGCAGAGCCTCGAGTTAACATGGTGCTGAATACTGAAATGACGGAGGCCCCTGAAGGGCAACCTCCGACACAAGATGTAATCATGGAAGAGGCCAGATCCGAAATATCTTTGGAGGAACTGGACCCCAGAGTGGTTGAATCGGAATCGCAATCTGCCCCAATGGAGGAGCTAGAAACGTTCCCAGTGGACTCCCAAGACACATCCAAGGTCTTGCAGGTCGGAAAGGAGTTGAATGAGAAAATTAAGGAGGAGCTGAAAAGCTTCCTTCGACAAAATTCTGATGTCTTCGCATGGAGGCATGAGGATATGATTGGTATAGATCCCAAGGTCAGTTGCCATCGCTTGCAGGTCGATCCGAGCTGTCCTCCACATAGACAGAAGAGGAGGGCGTTGAACACCGAAAGGTATGAGGCCCTGAAAGAGGAGGTGGAGAGACTCATCAGTAACGGTTTCGTCCGTGAAGCCAACTATCCGAAATGGATTTCGAATCCTGTGCTTGTGAAGAAGCACAACGGCAAATGGAGGGTTTGCATCGACTTCTCAAACCTCAATCAGGTCTGCCCAAAGGACAGCTTCCCACTCCCACGGATTGACCAACTTGTAGACTCAACTGCTGGGCACAAATTGTTAAGCTTTATGGACGTCTATTCGGGCTACAATCAGATACCGATGTTCCCAGGCGATGAGGAAAGCACCTCTTTCATTACCGATAGGGGGCTTTACTGTTACAAGGTGATGCCCTTTGGCCTGAAGAACGCTGGGGCAACCTACCAGAGGTTAGTCAACAAAATGTTTGCCGATCAGCTCGGCAAAACAATGGAGGTCTACGTTGATGACATGCTTGTGAAAAGTCTCATGGCTAAGAAGCATATCGAACACCTGGCTGAAGCCTTCAAAACCCTAAGAAGGTATCACATGAGGCTGAACCCCTTAAAATGCGCTTTTGGCGTGGCTTCCGAAAAATTCTTGGGTTACATCGTGAATCAACGGGGAATAGAAGCCAACCCAGAAAAGATTAAAGCCTTAATCGAGATGAGGTCACCTCAGAAACCCAAGGAAGTACAACGGCTCACTGGCAGACTAGCCGCACTCAATCGCTTCATCTCAAGGGCCACTGAAAAGTGCCTGCCCTTTTTCAAAACCCTCAAAGGAGGCGGGAAGTTCCAATGGACTCCAGAGTGCGAGGAAGCGTTCCAAAAGTTAAAAAACTATTTGGGGCGAGCACCCATCCTCAGCAAACCAAGGGAAGGAGAGCCCTTATTGTTATACTTAGCCGTAGCTGAAAGCTCGATCAGCTCGGTTCTTGTGCGGGACGAAGCGTCGCACCAACTGCCAATATACTATGTGAGCAAAGCCTTGCTCCCCGCTGAAGTGAGATACCCAAATATGGAGAAATTGGCTCTTTCATTGGTCATCGCCTCTCAAAAATTGAGGCCGTATTTCCAAGCCCACAGCGTTCATGTTTTGACAAATTTCCCACTAAGGCAGGTCTTGCAGAAGCCAGATGCCTCGGGAAGGCTACTGAAGTGGGCAGTAGAGCTCAGTGAGTTCGACATAATCTACGCGTCCCGCACAGCCATCAAGGGTCAGGCCCTGGCCGATTTTGTCGTGGAATTCGCTAAGGCTCCTGAAATTGAAGTAGATATGGAACCAGCAGAGCCTCCCACTTGGAACCTCTTCGTCGATGGTTCCTCCGGAGAGACAGGCTCCGGGGCTGGTATAGTGTTGGAAAGTCCGGAGGGGCACAAGCTTAACTGTGCAATAAGGCTCGGATTCAAGGCCTCCAACAACGCGGCTGAATACGAGGCTCTCATGGCCGGACTCCGGCTCGCCAAGGAACTGCAAGTAAAAAGATTGGTTGTAAACAGTGATTCGCAGCTAGTGGTGAATCAGGTCAATGGTAACTTCGTGGCCAGGGACAAACATATGGCGGCCTACCTGAAGCTGGTCATGAATTTCCTGCCCAACTTCGAAAAATTTGAGCTAATCCAAGTGCCTCGCCAAGAGAATTGCCACGCCGACGTCCTATCAAAGCTGGCTAACAGCAAGGATTCAGAGCTTCTGAAGGTGGTCCCCGTCGAACACCTAGCCGAACCGTCTATTAAGGAGGGCGAGAAACTAATGTGGATTGAGAGCACCCCACCATGGATGCTACCTATACTGGCCTATCTGAAAGAGCAAAACTTGCCAGAAGACGAAACCGAGGCGCGGAAGCTTCGAAGGAGGGCTGCGCACTTCATACTACAAGACGATATCCTGTACAAACGCGGCTTCTCCTCCCCCCTTCTCAGATGCACAGGAGGGGAAGAGGCGAACTACATCCTCAGGGAAGTGCATGAAGGCGTTTGTGGAAATCACTCCGGTGGAACATCTTTGGCCCACAAAATACTTAGGCAGGGATATTACTGGCCAACCCTGAAAAGGGACGCCACTGAGTTCGTGCGCAAATGTGATAAATGTCAACGCTTCTCCAATGTACAGAGGCAACCATCTCAAGAGCTCACAGTGGTATCAAGCCCCTGGCCTTTCGCCAAATGGGGTGTTGATTTCATTGGCCCCTTGCCAAAAGGAAGAGCGAATGCTCGCTTCGCCATAGTCGCCATTGATTATTTCACCAAGTGGGTGGAAGCAGAACCTCTAGCCAAGATCACTGAGGCCAACACCTCCAAGTTCCTTTGGAAAAACATCATCTCCCGGTTCGGCATACCTCACTCCCTAGTGTCAGACAACGGCAAGCAATTCGACAACAGGAAGGTCCGGGACTTATGTGATGAGCTTGGAATCAGAAAGCATTTTTCAACTGGGTCGGAGCCAACCCGTAGGATCGGAGTACTAGCCTAAAAAAAGGGTGGAAAGGAAGTCGTAGCCCAGCCCTTAGAAGGTTTTCGCTCACCGCTACGCACCCCGGCCTCGGGTAGCAAGCTCTCTCATGGGGCTCGGGTATTATCAAGTCTATGTTATCTGGGATTCTAAAAACGACCCTACACCTCTCCAAAACCTCCTTGGTGATGCTGGAGGGATAATTAGAAGCCCCCCATTGCACCGAAGTGTCTACGGGAGAGGCTGGTCTTCTCCAAATATTCTCCCCGGCCCTAATGGCCCTACTCAGCTCGTCCGGAGACACCAATACTGGTTCCATCAACCCAGAATCCCCCTCACCTCTCCTCCCCTCACTCCCCGAGGCACTCACAGACTGACCGTTCGCCATGACCGAGTTTTGGGAGAATTTAAAGAAAAAGGAGAAAATGGAAGAAACTGAATCAAGCTCTGTTACCTAGTTCAACGATCGCCGGAGTTCACAAGGTCGATTGCCGGAATAGCTCAGGTGCTGCCGGAGATTTGACAGGGATCGCCGTGAAATGTGAAGTAAAAAATCGCAAGGTACTCTCCAAAGTCTCAAAATTTTCGCGAAATGAAGGTTTTAAAATGAGAAGGATGGGCCTTTTATAGGCACTCCAAACTCACCCCAACCGTTGGATCAACCTAAGCACAATCTGGACCATCCAGCACTCAAATGCAAGGATCTCCGTCCAAACCAATGGTCATTTGAATTAACGGTCCTGATGAGGCAGTGAGTCACACGCTTGGCTTGAGCACGTCGCCTTGAGGAATGGGAGCCGTCGTCATTATTATCATTTATGTCGATGGAGGCGTGCCTTGGAAGCAAGCAAACGCCCCCCCATGATTGCCTTGGGAAGATACGAGGGCTTCCAAATCATTGGCACAATGTTCAAGGTCAACATCCATCGCCTCGGCACAACAGCCCTGCGTTGCTACAACTCTCCTGAAGAGTTGCCAACCTTTATCGCCTCGGCACAACAGCCCTGCGTTGCTACAGCTCTCCTGAAGAGTTGCCAACCTTTATCGCCTCGGCGCAACGGCTTCGTACTAACCCTCAGCTTTCACCGCCAACGACTCGTCTCAGCACCCCCAACTCGAAATCAAAAGTCCTTGTACTATATAAATATTTATACATGGACTTGCGGGACTATTGTTACGGGCCTGTTTCAGACCCGCCACCTCGCCCGCCACGTGTCCGCACCCGTGGCCCAGGCCACGTGTCGAACGAGGTGATTAAACCAAAGGACGAACTGATTGTGCGTGCCGGGGTGATTGCATTAGGAACGAACTGAACACGCGTCAGCGACCGAACCGGACTCATCCACAAGTACGCAGTGGATGCAAAGGCTCGCACTCCGCTTCTACAATGCTGCAACGCTTCACCTGCCACACCTCGCCTCTACGAAGATCCTTTGTACAAAGATCTTCCCAAAGTCAAATCTCTGACTGATGGGACATGTGACAGGTTCTCAAACGGTCAAATTAGCAGCATGTGGCTAAAAACATTCAATACTAGTCGACCTATGGAGGGACAGAGTGACACCTAGGATGGGACGAGCCCTGAGGATCTGGCAACACGTGTCCCCTCATCCAATGGCCCTCCTCTTTCCATCTTTAGTATAAATATCCCCTCATTGTGCCAAAGAAGGGATTGGAATCCCATTTGCTCTCCTACATACTGCAAAAACCAAGTACCATCATTTTCCTTATATATTTGTCAATCTTATCGACACTATGTCGATCACCTCCCCGGCGAGTGTTCTACCGCCGGTGAAACCCTTACAGGTTGAATATAAAACTGACTTGACCGTCGGAGTGCTTGCGGCCGCTCCCACCCCTTCCGGGAAAGGCCACGAGTGACTGACGGCGTGTTACGTGTGCAGGAAGAGCTGACTTGAAGACCTATCCTGTTGGCCACGTGTTCGAGCCATTTTTCGAGGTCAACAGAAGTCAGGGTTACAACTCGAGGCCAGACTCGCTGAGTTGATTAGAGGACTCAGCGACTTGGGAGACCTCTCTTCAAATCAGCTACACCACGTGAACGAATTGCAGAAGGATACTATAAGAGAGGAGAGGGAGATTACTGAGAAACATGCCAAGTTACAGGAGACTGTGGCTGACCCGTCCATGGTGGAGCTGTCCCATGTAGTGACTGAGATATTGAGGGAGGAGCGTGCCAGTGCGGTGGAGGACAGCCAAGTCGAGGCAACTCTGACTTCGAAGGAGGACCGTTTGGTGGAAGTTATGCAAACGGCTGATGATTTAAGGCTGAAAACTCTCAAACAAGTCGTTGAAGTTCTAACTCCAGCCCAGTATGTCCATTTCTTCATTGCCGCAGCGGAGCTGCACTTGAGGATTCATGAATGGGGTAAAAAGCTTGATAACCAGAACCATACCACCAACTCGCCGGACTTGGCAAACGGTAATGGCCACAGCCAGTAAACACTTAATTTGTAGCTTTTCTACTGTTTGTTTACTTGTTCAAAGTGTAAGCTTTTTAGGTGCGTTTTATGTTCCATTCCACAAATATACATATTATCAAGAGTCGTGTTATCAAATATAATAAACTTGGTGATGTTCAAATTTTTGCCTTCAGAAATGAAGACAGCAAAATTGAAAGGGATATGAAAATTGCTGATATATAACTTAAAAGTCTATTACACGGTATGTGGATGGTTGTCATGGCTAACTACACAAAACCAGAATTCTAATGCTACAAGGTCTGTGCGAGTCTCCCGTCTTATTCAACAAAAAAGGAAAAGAAAATATAAGAAAAACAAAGGTAACAAGAAACCTGCTAACAAAACTATAATCAGCTACTGTGGAAAGCTCCTCGAAGCCCTCATTGGAGGCAAAGCCTGGCATAGAGAAAACGAAGCATGTTGCAAAAGAAGCTTAGAAATAAATAAACAGGTTTCTTTTTCTCAAAAGGTTACCTCTTCATAGTTCATCCTTAGCTGAATTGAAATATACAGTTCCAGATTTGAAAGACTCAGGTTCGTCTGAGTCAGCTTGCGCAAACTCAGGTTCGTCTGAGTCAGCTTGAACAGACTTATCCCGATTTTTCTGAATAAAGTCAATAATGTCCTCCTTTGTTCGCTTCCCTTCACACTGCTTCAAGTCACCATTTGCAGATCTGAAGTACATAGTAGGGTATCCTTGAACTTCGAAGGTGCCACTTGGGATATCGTTTGCAGTTGCATCCTGAGAAGAGATACCAGAGATTAATATTGGAAAACTATCTTTTCCTCAATAAGATAACGATTAGGGAGAAGTCGTTGTAAGAAAAAAAGCAAATGAGCCGATAAAAATCAAGAGACAGGTGAACTTTACGATTTTCGCAATCATGATATCAGGATCATTTGCAAAGAAAACAGCAACTTCATCCAAAATTGGAGCCAACTTCGTGCAGTGTCCACACCATGGTGCATAGAACTCTAGCAGAACTATAAGATAAAAAAAAATTCCAAAATTAGATATCAAAAAGTACAGATGTCAGTCACTGTAAGAACACTAAAAGATAAATCTAGAGTTGTTGCAGAAAAGCATTGTTCGGATTCATAAGAGAGAAGTGGTATTGGAATTTTAGCCCGGTTATTTCGTCTAGTTACAAGAGTTACTACGTATTTGATGAAAATAAAATTTGCATGCAATTGGCTATTAGACTATTAATTACAAGCTTCAAACTAAATATGAACTTCCATGGAATTCTATTGAAAAATATACAAAGAGAACAAGGGGAAAAAAATCTAAATCATAAGTCTGTAGCTTTAAGATTTGGGCTGCATCATAATTATTAGGACTAGATGAATTTTATGCTAGAAAATTTTGTGTATCAAAGCTGGATTGTTGCAGAATATACATATCATGGGCGTCATAAAATAAACAATAAAGCTTTTAAATGTTGTACAATGCACAGCTCTCTCACATAATGTGGGTCCCGCGATCGCGGGCCCCACCCTCCATGTGAGAGGGCTGTAAGGTATGCTGTACATATAGCAAGTTTGTAAAATAAATCTGGATTCCAGAAAAGAAAATATAAAGTAGCACAAACCAATCTTTCCAGAGTTAAAAACCATGTCTTGAAGGCTGTCGGTAACCACCACCTTGACAGGTTCATCGTTTACTTCGGGAACAGGCTCCGACCTTATGAATGGTTTCACTAGGCCATTCTGTGAAGGAAAAACCAAATGATCAACACTAACAAAATTCTAAACACAGAAGTTAACAGTGAAAAGCAAATACCTGCAGAGACTGCCAATGTATACAAGAGGTTAAAGGTTACAATTCAGAAAAAGTGTCTAATCATCATAAACAACTTTCCATAAGTAAAGAATAAGTATACCAAGTAATCATTGAGCCATGGTGCAATCTGAGCAGGTTCTATGTTTGCCTTGAGGTACTTCTGTCCATCAGGTTTCTTAATAAGAAGAAGAGGCGCCTGGTCCTCTTCAAGGCCATAGTACTGCAAGCCAGACTACATTTAGGTCAAATACAATTTCTCTCATAAAAAAAAATGAAAATGAGTGAGGAGAAAGTGACAACCTGGAAGACACCGTCACTGGCTTCAAGGTCACCCAACAGGAAGACTATACCCTTCTCTTTGGATTGCTTGGCAATATCCTTATATGTTGACTGGAAAGAATCAAGCTCTTTGCTGAAGTTCACAAATAGACTAGCCTGTATATGCCAAATTACTAATTAGAACAATGAATTCATGGGATAAGTAACACAACAAAAGCAATTCTCAAAGGGAGTAAAGCAAGATCTTGTTTTCAACAAGTTACAATTGCTACAAAACATCAAAATGCAAAAAAAATGCTTCTTCATGTTGTAGAATATTATAGGATACACGATTATGACAAATTCAATGGACACTGCGGAGTCACAAGGACCAGAAACACAAGTACAAGGAAAATAAGCCCCTGTGTGGGCATTTTTTGGAAATATCTTTTTCTCTTTCTTATTTTCAACCACACATTTTCCAATAAAATAATATTACACGTAAATCCAAAAATTTTCCTTATTTTTTAACCACACATTTCCTAAAAATAACTATTCCAAAATATATTTTTTCCCAAAACTTATTTTTAATGGAGCCCAAACAGGAGCTAAGTTTTAACAGGCTGAAATCCTCGGATGTTGATACAAGATTTTTGGTTTGTGCATTGGAGCAGAAGAATAGGGAATGTTGAAACTTGAAAGGTTGATTGATAGAAGTAAAGACTACCATTAATGCAGCCTAAGCGAGACTCAAATGAGTTTGATTGAAATTCTATCAACTCACCCTTTCAAGAGAAACTCGAAACTACCGAACTTACACCATGATTGCAGTTAGTTGGCACACCAGTTGTAATAGAAATTGGATGAACAATATGATTCATTGAAACATTTGTACCAAGTACTACTGCATAACAAGTGCATGATCACACATTAAGTGGGTCGTCTCAATAAAATTATTAACTTAAAGCACGTAAGTTAGCATAGACATTGGATAAACAATATGATCCATTGAAATATTTGTATTGAGTACTACTGCAAAACAAGTTGTTAAAATTTGGGTGTGACCTGAATTCTTTGTTGAAGATAATTAGGAATTCTAATTAAAGTGCACATTAAGAAAAATTCTATTTTATTCGAAGTCTATTTGGCAAATTTTAATTAAAGTTCTATTTGGAAGTTCTACTGGAAGTTGGAATTTATGTTGGACATGAAGAGGTCAAGATAAGGAAACTTTTGGACATCATATTCATCTACAACTCTACTTCTAGGGATTTGATTGTTTCCTATATATATTTGACTCTTCTATACAATTTAGTTGAGTTGGTTTTACCCCATTATGGGTTGTTAACCTCATTATAGATTGGTTTAACCTTATTGGAGGTTTGTTTATCCCCATTATTAGTTAGACAAATTGTAAAATCATTGTAATTCTTTCTCTATATTTTAGTGAACTCTCGTTTACTCTGCAAATTATATTCTTCTTGTGAGTTTGTGCTCTTTACTTCATATTATTCCTATAATCCCATATCGTCTTCAACAAATTGGTATTGGAGTTATCGAGTATCATCTCCACTTTTCACAACACAAGTGCATACGGATCTCCAGTACAGTATACAAAGAAGCGGGGTACCTTAGCATTAGGATTGTCAAAGAATTTGTGAACATATGGATGATTGATTGGGTTGTTATCAAAAATTGTCACAGTGGGAATGCTAGCTTCTTTGAGAAATTTCTCCATTGCAGCAACTTGAAAATCCTGCAACAACAAAGAAGTGACACTGTAAAGATAAGACAAACCAAAAAGGTAAAGGGAAAAGCCAAAAGGGAGAGTCCAAAAGAAAACACTAGGCTGGAGAAAAAGAGAGGGAAAAATACAATCTTGCAATACCTGGAAATCAACAAACAGTTCATCGAAAGGCTTTAGCAAGCGAAGAGTTGGCTTCTCCACTGGTTCGCCTCGTGGAAGGAGTTTGGCATCAAGAGTGTGGCCAAAATCATAGTCAGATCGCAACTTTTCAGCTAAAGCCGTAAAATTCTCGAATTCCTCCCCAGCAAATTTTGGGAACACCCCAGCCTAGAATAAGGTATATGCATATAATCTCCAAATTGCATACAGTTAACCGATAAACAAAATTATATTTAAAAATGTCAATGACTTACAACAAATATATTTTTCTCATCTATAAGACTGTCAGCATCTTCCCTTGATTTAATTGCAGAGGATGGAGGACCAACTTGATTCTTCAAGTAATCAACTATACCATCAGCCTCGCGAGGGCCTTTGTATTCTTGAATGTTCTTCCCACCTTCTCTTAAGATCTTAATGGTGGGGAAACTCTGGATCTGAAATTCAGTTGCTAGTCCTCTGTTCGCTTCTTCATAGGCATCAACTTTTGCTAGAACGATAGGGGGGTCGTGGCTGCTTAACACCAATGCAGCTTCCTCGTACTAAAAGATTTTTAAAAGGGAAAAAAGACAATTTAGATAAATTATACGAACATAAAAAGAATGTATTCAGGGTTTGTAATGGCGGAGAAGATTACCTCTGGAGCAAGTGCTGTACAGTGCCCACACCTGTGACAAGCGAAAATCAAACGGAAATGATTTCATGCCGTCTCGTTGTTCTAGTCATTTTCAACCACACATTCTTCAATAAAATAATATTTTATATCACATCAATAACTTTTTTTTTCAACTACACATTTTCCATCAATCTACTATTTCAAAATATATTCTTCCAAAATAATGTGACTCAAACACATCTTTAGTAACAAACACTAATACAAGCATAAAATAGTAACAAACAAAGATGCTTTGGAGATTCGAGCAGAGTAAATGTGTGATTCGATCAATGGTATACATTAACAAAAGGTATTGAGTTAAGCCAAATGTTTACAGAACTTCTACCACCTCTTACATGAGGTGGGTCCGATGTGAGATCGAGCTCATTAAAAAATGGATAAAAAATTTGTCGACCCCTCGCCTTCTGAGTGATCTGTGAGGGTTTGTGAACCCCCACCTCTATAAGTCAAGCTCGGTTCAAAGGTATTCGTATGTAGATGAAGAGCGCAATAACTAAGGTACATAAAAGTAAATAGGCACACACACATTTTGAGTTAGGGAAATATAATAAAATTCTATATAAATCGAATACTTTACTTTTTATTTTTTTAACGATTCATACTTGACCTAAATAAATAAATATTTATATTTTAAAAATATTGTTCAATAATATTTTGCTCATCATTTTCATCTATTTTATTTCGAACGGTTATTTTATTAATATTTTGTTCATCACAATAAAATACATATTTATATTTAAAAAATTTATAGTGTATTTTATACAAACAATTAACTCAATTAATCAAAAAGAAAAATATATAAACAATATTCAATACTAATAATCAATCAAATAAACACAGTTCATTAAATATAAGTCAATTTGGATATAATCAGTTTAGATACATTCTATTTACACAATTTGATAGGAAAAATGCAAATTTAGACTCTAATTAATTGAAAATTTGATTAGAAAGTAAATATTCGTAGTAGATGTGATAATTTGTAGAGAAATTATACAAAAAAAAAATTAAAAAATTCGAAAGGTTAAAATTTTGATACAAGGAGTGAAGGAGAGGGAGCAAGAGAGCAAGAAAAAAAAAATCAAATTTATTGTGATTTTGTTCATATTTGGTGGGGATTAAAATCACATTTTTAGTAAATTTTGATAAAAGTTGAAAAGTTATGAATTCCATGAAATATGTTATTAAAACTAATTGTTAACTTTGATTTAAATTAAAATTTAGATTTCAGTCGACATCAAAAAAGACTTTATTAAAAAAAAATAAGAAACAAAATATATATTCATCAAGCAATCAAATAAATGAAGAGACTCACAGGCCACAGCATCTGTATTCCTGGTTCAAATTCAAAGAAAAATTGTATAAAGTAATTTTGTTTGTCCGCAAGAAAGTTAAAAGAAATTATCTCTAGAAAATAAAATAATAATAATTAAAAAAAGTCCACAAGAAAGTTAAATAAACGATCTCTAGAAAATAAAATAATAATAATAATAATAATAAAAAGTCTCAGTAACTTGATAAAAAAAATATCCGCAAATATTTCAATAACTTAACACTGATATATCGACTTAGGAGGGTGTATTCAATTTAGACTTTTCAAAACTTTGGTGGACTTTTTTTAAGTGATGATTTATGTGGGGTTTTTTTTGTAGATTTTGATGGAGTTAGTGCAAGTTTTTTGTAGAATTCTACAGACTTTCATTTTAAAATTTTTATAGACTTTCGTAAAATTCAAAAGACTTTTGAAAACTTTCATTTGAAATAGAATTCATGTGGATAAAGTACAATAACATGAAATTATCACGTACTAGGTGGTGGATCTCACAATTCTCATTCTCCTTCCCCATGTAATAAAAAAAAGTATTTTAAAAGGAATAAAAATTTAAGGCCTTAATTAAATAAATAAAAATAATAATTATACATGTAAAAAAAATTAGTATTTAGTATTATTAATATAATATACCTTTAAAGAATAAATAAAAAATATATATTTAAATTTATTTATAAATTATTCTATATAAAATTTTATAATTTAATTAAAAATAGAAACTAATATAATCAATAGCAAAATATAAATTTTAATCATAACTCGTACAAGGGAAAATTATATAGAAATATTGGGAAAAAAATACATAGTAATTTTATTTTATTTTTGTGACAAATTTTGAAATTTTATTTTAGTACTTTCTACTTAAAATAAAAGTCTCTAAAAGTCATTAAAATTTTAATATCACAAGACTTATGGAAACTTTAAAAAGTTTTAATTGAATACACCGTGACTTTTACAGAATTTTTAAAAGTTTATAAAAGTCTCAATTGAATATACAAATATCTTTAGAAAGTTTTCAAAAGTTTACGTTGAATACTCTTAAACTTTTTAAATATCAAAAAGCCTCATTTGAATACACCCGTAAATAAACGGAAACAATTAACAAAAGGTTGTGCTACTTGTACATTATGACATCCATAATGGATGACATAATATACAAGTGGCAATACATTATTGGAGGGTGTGCTGGCCCACCGACACACCCTCCAATAAGATAATTCCACTTGTACATTATGTCATTCATTATGGATGACATAATGTACAAGTAGGATTATCCATTAACAAAATAAACACTGCAAAACTTGCCATGCTCAAATTCCTATACTAATGAGATCAAATGATTATATCTTTCAATCCCACAAAAATAAAGACGTCAAATTCTTCATAAGAAAACTATAGAATGAAATCCTAAGAAAATTAACAGAATTCTGAATAACGCAATCAGAAAATACAAAGAGTAGGACTCAGATACCCATCTGAGGTTAAAGCAAATTCATTTTCAGAGAATGGATTTTTAGTCCAATCATATAAAATTACCGATATACGTATTTATTCTATGTACAGATATAGATGAGATGAGTATATATACCATGGGGCGTAAAATTCGACGACGATGAAGTCGTTCTTGCCCACAACTTCCGAGAAGTTGGAATGATCCAAACTCAACACTTTCTCGCCTTCCTCAGCTACTACTGATACACTCAACAAGGCCGTAAGAGCCAGAGAAAGTACCAAAATGGCACTCAAACCCCTAGTTTCCATCTCTACACTACAGATATACACACTCTAAAAGCAGATTTCTCGTTCTTTCGCTTGAGAGGAGAATGGGGAAAATGCAAGGGGAGTGTTGTCTATTTATATAAGTTGGTACATATATGTGCCACGCAAGCGTACTGATGATGTGGCGGGAAAGTATTGGATGGAAGGACGTCGAGATTTGAAATTTTTAAGAAAAAGCTGCAGGTACTGGATTCTTGGCCAGAAAAACAAAACAGGGTACTGATATTCTTGATCACATTAAGCCCACGTTTGTCTATCATTAATCCAAAAAATTATTTACTACAATAAGATTCTCCATCACACATTCATCCAATAAAATATTCTAAACACAAACCAATAAAATTATGTTAATTTTCAACCACACATTCTCCGAAAAATATTATTCATTACACTAATTTTCTCCCAATAATGGGAGACAAACAAGTTCCAACATTTTCATTATCATTCTTCTGCTCCTTTTTAATCGCGCATTCTTCAATAAAATAATATTTTTCATCACTTTTAATTACACATTCTTCATCAATCTGCTATTTCGAAATACATTCTTCCAAAATTATGTGGCTCAAACACACCGTAAAATTGAAAATGTTGTCATATAATTCAAATAAATAG
Source organism: Fraxinus americana (assembly GCA_035079005.1). Lineage (NCBI taxonomy): Eukaryota > Viridiplantae > Streptophyta > Magnoliopsida > Lamiales > Oleaceae > Fraxinus > Fraxinus americana. The sequence continues at coordinate 6,895,584 of CM068706.1, read as the reverse complement.
ACGAAATTCTAGAACAAAAGTATGACTATACACGTGGCATATAATTTTAAAATGTTATATAGCTCAACAATGTGGTCAAAATAAAAGTTAGTGGCATAGACAACGCGTTCGTGACAAATTTAAGGTGGTAAGCGTAATGATTACAAACACAAATTAAGGCACACATGGAGTGCACAAACTGATAAAAACAAATATATTACACCGTCGGCAAATACAAGAAATTGATTACACGTATGACTATATATGTTAGGTGTGGAAGAAAATTTAGATACACATAAAGAATTAAACTTTCGTACTGATAACATATTATATAAAGAGGGAAAAAAAAAAAGAGCAGATAAAAATATTAGTGTGTATTATAATGAGAATTGAAACTCCATATTTAAAGGGAATGATCAGGGATACGATGGTAATAATTTATAGGGTTACATGAGTACAGTTAAACTTACAATTTACAATAAAAATTATTTTATTTAAAGAATATGTGACTGGAAATAATTTCGAGGAAAAATGAATTTTAGAAAATAAGAGTTAAACACGAGGCATGTAAAGATTGTAGATAATTAGTGGGAAGGTATGAGTGAGTGGAATTAGAGTTAGACTCTAAATCTATAAAATAAGCATTTTTTTAAAGATTGTCGATAATTAGTGGGAAGTTATGGGTGAGTGGAATTAGAGTTGACTCTAATCTATAAAATGCGCATTTGTTTGGTTTACACGAAAAAGGTTGATATAAATTTATGTGAAAGTCAAAATTTATTTCATTTCATGAGATCCAATTGTTATCAACTTTTTTAATTACATATTTCATCATTTTTATTAAAATTTATTAAAAATTTTATCTTTAACCAAATGAACTAAGTGCGTGTCTAGTCGTACTAAAAATTGCAATCTCAACCGTTCCAAGTAAAATTTTGATTGTTACTTTTCACCATTTTCCAATGAGGACTGACATGGTAGCCGCAATATTGGACCATTTTATGATAGAATGACGTTTTTGCCCTTAATATTTAATTCATTTTGCATGACATATGAGCTTCTTCGATAGTTCATTTTTACAATGTCAGGTTTTACTGTCAAAGTGGGCTCCATTCTGCAGTTAAAAAAAGGTCAATTAATTGTTGAAAATTAGAAGAAAGGACTCTCGGACATGCCCTAAATATGGGGAAGAGCGCACGATAATTACAATAAAGTTGGGGGACCCTTACTGGGTATGATTATGAAGCAGCTCTCACACACACATGGAACATCTAATAATCCCACGTTTGATACGAATAAAAAAATTTCAAGAATTTTAATAAAATTTGGTGAAACGTGTGGTGAAAAAATTGATAAAATTTTGAATCTCATAATGTGTATGATTGAAAATAAATTTAAGGAAAAATGATTTTCAAGAAATGGGGCCACGCAGAGGCGGAGCCAGAAAATTCGTTTAGTACGGGCACAATTTTATCGACGCCATTCCCCATCAACATTTTTTACATTCGTTTTTTTTTTTTTAAAGAATCTCTTCATTTGATATCCGGATTTAAACATTTGATATCCAATTACTATTATGACAAATTCATAATGACAGAAACTAAATCAGAAAGTAATTCACATGGTAATTCAATAAGTAATTCACATGGCAATACTATATTACTATTTTCCAGAACTTGTACAATTCACATTTCACAAATCACAGATTTACAGTGACAGAGTAAGCAACTCACAGTCACAAAGGCAACAATACTTGAAGTCTGATAGCAAAATCAATTGAAGAGCAATGTGTTGGCAGTGGCTTCGAGTAATTGAAGAGCAAAGTGCTAATTTTATATGTCAAAAAGTAATAAAAAAAAAATCAAACATTATTACAATTTACACAAATCAAAATAACAAAAAATAAGAAAAGAAAAACGAGTATATGATTCGGATTCGGGGCTTCACCTTCTTCTTCTGCTGTTGCAAAAGAATCGCCGCGGCTGCCTAGTCTACTATTGTCCAGGGCTCGAAAAGCCGAACAGGGATGGAGTAGGCGAGCTACCAGCAACAACGAAAATTGAATGGTGGAGGAAGTAGTGGATATTGAGCGACGGGAGGCGACGACGGAAACTTAGCGGAGCCGAAACTGGGAGGAGGAGGAGGAGGAGGCGGAGGGCTGGAGGATTGGATATTGATTTTCTTGAAATTGAAATCAAATGATAAGTTTTAATTGGTAATTCTCCAATGGATCTAATGGTAATATGGTATTAGGTTGAATATGAATGGTATTGGGCTTCAATTGTTGGTTACATTGTAGTCATTAGTTTTTTTAAAGTGGAAATTACACAATTCCCTATTTTTCAAGATCTATATTCTAAAATCAGATCTAAAGTTTAAATTTTTAGAAATTAGATATTTTTAATTAAATACATTATAATTATATATATTATAATTACATAATATAATTACCCAAACCCACCATAATTATTTCATCCCATTTTCTCTCCTCTCTCTCTATCCCTGGCGCCACCTCTCTAACTACACCACCACCTCCATCACAAGTCGCTTCGGTGACCCTACACCACGAAACTCCATCTCCGCAGCGCATCCAAACTCCACATTAAACCCAAATCTATTTTCTCATACCTCCCCACTTTCCTTCCCGAATTTCTACAGATAGAGCACAGGACCAGCTGCATAGTGGACATAGCCATTGGATGAAAATAATAAAAAATAAGAATAGACTCCATAGCTGATTTTTTTTTTTTTTTGTAGTAAACCAAAACTCGTTTGCGGATTTCTTTCCATACATCTTCCAGGCTCCAGCGGCACTGTCACAGCATTTGGAGGACTGAGGTAAATCGTTTTTTGATTTTTTTTTTTTTTAGCTGTAATTTCATTAAGTAATTATAACATGTATTTAATCTTTAGGTTTTTTGGGTTCATTTTATTTAGCTGCTATTAATCTTTTGTGAAATTTGAATGTTCTTTACCAATTACAATAGTCTCTTTTAATTTCACTTTTTTTTTGGTTAGATTTGTTATGATTTTAAGGTATTTTGTGCGTGCATGCGGCGGTGGGTGTCAGGCGTGCCGACGATATGGGGTTGGAGGTGACTGTGATTATTTTGTGCGTGTAATCGAGTGTGACCAATTAAAATTGTGACTGTGATTCACTGTAATTGAGTTGTGACTAATAAACGTTTTGATTTTTTCAATCTGTGATCTATAAAAAAATTTAATTCGTGGTCAAAAAATAAGTTGTGACCTATAAAAAATTTTAATATGTGGTTGAAAAGGAAGAAAAAGTTATTGATGTGATATATTGTTAATAAATTGTGCCCTATAAAATATGTGATTTGTAACAAAAAATAACGCGTGACCAATTAATTTAAGAATGTCACCAATAAAATTTTGGATTTGTCATCGATGTATAATATGTGATTTAAAAATTGTTACTGTGACTCACAATTTATTAAGTTGTAATCGAGTTGTGACCAATAAAAATGTTGATTTTGTGATTGATGAATAAACCATAGCTTATAAAATTTTCTATTTGTGACCGAAAAATACCTATAAAATTCTTGATTTGTGACTATAAAATAATTTGTGACCAATAATTTGATAAATTGTGATCGATTTGCAATGAATAAATGAGTTGCTAAGGTAACAGTTTACTGGTCACAAGTGTGAGTTCACAAGTCACGGTCATTTTGTATATGTCACAAATCAATATAAACGAGTCACAGATCAGTATGATCAATTAATTTGATGGTTAATTGTGGCTAGAGGTGTCAATCCGGGTGGTCCGGGCCGGGTCGGCCCGCCAACATGTGAGCCCGGTAACGGCCCGCGTGAAAAAAAGCCCACCCGCTGCGGGTTCCGGGCCGGTTACGGGTCGGCCCACAATTTTGGACTACAACCCAGGCCCGCCCGCTGACCCATCCAGGTCGAGCCCATGCGGGTCACGGGTCGCGCGGGTCGCGGTTCGTTCCGATTTTGGATCGTATGATTGTATAAATAAAATTATAAAAATATAGAAATTTTCATATTTATAGCAAAAAAATATATTTTTTTATTAAATGTAAACTAAGAATTGAACAAAATGATAAATTCATAATTATATCAAGAAATTTTTACATAGAATTCAAATTTAATGTTACATGAATTATTTATAACTTTGCAAACTTCTACAACATTATCATCTTCTAAATTTATTGGAGAGCAACTATTATTGAAAATAGGATTTTGAGAAAAAGAATCGCGAGAATCCATAATATAGTAGGATTAAAAAATTTAGTAGTGACTAGTGAGAATCGAGAAGAAAGAAATATAATCAAGATGATGATGATATTTGCAATTGAATAATTGTAATTGTAGTAAGGTAGTAACAAGTATGAACTATAAAGTATAAATGTATAATAACTAATGAGAGGGTATTGTAAAAATAATTGTAAAAATAATCTCTCCCCTTTTTTTTAATTTTTGTTTTATTTTTTTTTTCAATTTTTTTTTACGGGCCGCGGGTTAACCGCGGCCCGTGGGGGTGCAACCCGCGAAGCCCGCGGGTTACACCTCCTTGGCCCATGAACCACCCGCACGGGTCACGGGTCGGCCCGCGGTCCCGATTTTCACGGGCCGGTTTTTACGGGTCATGGCCGGCCCATCCGTCTTGACACCTCTAATTGTGGCTAAATAATTCGCCGTTAAAGTCACAGATCATTGTCATAGGTTTGAGTTCACAAATCACAGTCATATTTTATAGGTCACAAATCAATATTAACAGATCACATGTGTTTGTAGAGTCAGTTCAAATTTATAGGTCACATTTTATATTACTAATCACAAGCTACAATCAAGAGGTCAAAAATCGTGACAACTGTACAAAAAAAAATATGGCGGAGTTGTCGTCAGAATATTCGCCGGAATAAATCGGCGGCGGAACTATCACCGGAATCGGAGCAGTCGCCGAAACGGTCCGCTGGGGCCATGGGCTAAAGAAATTTTACTTGCATAGGAAATAAATAGTTGGCATGAAATGGAAGTATTATATTTTGAAGGGATTTAGGATCACTTTACTTTGAGTGGAAGGTTATTTGGATCACTCATTGTCAATTTGGTGTATTCAATTAACCCAAATTTGATTTACTTGTAAATCTAGTCACTTTGTCAACTAATGTCAATTTAATTAGTGAAATATGTTGATATTAAAAATAATAAATAGCTATAAAAAGTTCCTACAATTAACCAGGCTGGAAAATCCGTGCAACAACATCATGTTGAAGTATTGGATGCTAATAGAAGAGGAGATATTGTCATAGATTTTGTTCATTTTTAAATAACAAGTGTACAGAATCAAAGACAAGTAATACAATGATAGATCGAGTATCATCCCACAAGAATGGTCGATTTTGCCATGAATTCAAATGTGTCATGTTCGAAGCCAAAATTTTGAGTTTTATTTGAAATTAAAAACTAATAAACTTGTTACCAGAAGCTAGATTATACCATCAATCTCCGAGAAAATTCTATGTTATAAAAAGGTCAAGAAACCAACTCCGTCTATAAATTTCACTTCATTTCTCAATTTCTTGCATTCAGCCAATACAACTTTGAGTTGATGATTAGTTTTCCCACTTTTCCTATCAATCTCTCTAACTTAATTTCACATATGAACTTCCTACAAATCTATAAAAGTTACACACCCATATAATTGCTTTAAAATATAGAATATTCAATTCAAAATCACACAAGGCACAGAATAATGGTATTTAGCTCATTGGGATTATAACATCAGTTTATGTGGTGTTAGGCAATAAGTTAAACGAAATGTGGAATTAAATGACTTATTTAATTGTATTTATCGTTAATGCCACATTAACGATACATAAATTGATTTTGTTGTGGTTCGACCCAAATTCTAGTAAGTATTGGAGTCTAAATTAGAGTGATCTTGAAGAGATTAAAATTATGGATTGAAGGAAAAAAATCACCGCATTTTCGCTAGTCTGACGCTTGCTGGAAACTCGAGCGAGTCTGGTAGAAAATAACCTGAGACTTGGTCGTTTGCCTGGCCCTGCCTTGTCGCTCGTTTATTGCCCGCCCGTTGCTTGAGCGACCGGCTTATCTGGTCGAGACCAATTTTCATTTTTTTACACGATTTTGGACTCCCATTCTTCTACAACTTATTTTCTAGGATTGATATATATATATATATATATATATATATATATATATATATATATATATATATATATATATATATATATATATAGCATGACTTGTATAGAAAATAAAGAAGATTCATACAATAGCTCGAGAGCTTTAAATTTCAAGTTAGTGCGTTGAGAACTTGTAAGTACAATTGCTATTGATTTTAGTTGATTTATCCTCCTTTGCCCGAGGGTTTTTCCTGTATAGGGTTTCTACGTAAATCTTGATGTTTATTTTCTTCTTGTTTATTTAATTATCGTCATTATCTTGCGATCCAAATTCATAACAAGTGGTGTTGACCCCGAAAAATGTTGACAACAGATACCGGGCCTACTCGTGCACACGCAAGCTTGATCCAACACGCTAATGCCGATCGACGGTCATGATGGCTCCAGGTAATAAGCGTGGGAGTGGCTAGAAGGCATGAGACGTTTCCGTTCAGGTCACCGACAAGAATATGATACGATTGTATAAGAAACCAATCGACAAAGTACGATCTGTAATAATGAAATGTTGTAAAAATGTAGTTGAAACGAGAGAGATTGCTCCAGAATATTCAGTTTGCTCTCCAATTTTGCATTAGTTTCCTCTTTTGTTACATGGTGGGGGTATTTATAGTGTTACAATTGGAATGGTGACCTTTGGATCAATTTACACGTGACCTCATCTCCTCGACCAAGACATCAAATCCTAGCAATCAAGTTGACCTTCCTAACTTTGCAAAACATTAAATGCCCTTACATTGATAAGACAAGAAATAGATAAACTTTTCATAAGAGTCACGTCAATCATTCATAAAAGATCTCCATCATAAGCGGATCCTTGCAAGTGGGTCTTCAATGGCTGCTGAGGAGCCTCGGACGATGCATGCCCACCGAACCGTGGCTTATTGTTAGCAGCAATGGCCTCGGAACAATAGTGAGGGCCTCGGAACCTACATCTGATGCTAGGAAAACATGTCCTGATTTAGTCAAGCTGGTCCCACCGTCAAAATGTGATGCCACGTGTCGCTTACATCTATTAACCCGTAACAATAGTCCCCCAAGTCCATGTGTGGTTATTTATGTCAGGCGTAGACTTCCAATAAGTCAGGAAAAATTTTAATTTTCTGTTTCTCACATCAGTCTCGTAAGTCCCAGCAGAGATATTCATATTGTGCGCGAAATTCGAGAAGGTGTGGAGTGTGAATTTAGGAAAGTTGCCTGTAAAACTGAAATTCTTTTGGAGTTGAGTTAAGGCGAGTTCGTATTGGAACTGCCAGTGTTGGATCCTTTTGGGCGGGGCGAGTTCATGTTCGAACTGGCCGAAGCTGATTCTTTTGACGAGGCGAGTTCATATTCGAACTGGCCGAGGGTGATTTCTTTTTGACGAGGCGAGTTCATATTCGAACTGGCCGAGGCTGATTTCTTTTTGACGAGGCGAGTTCATATTCGAACTGGCCGAGGCTGATTTCTTTTTGTCGAGGCGAGTTCATATTCGAACTGGCCGAGGCTGATTTCTTTTTGATGAGGCGAGGCGACATCCATAGATATGAGTGCGTGTGATATGACGGTTTCTTATGTTTCCAAGGTAAGTTAGCTGCATCGAGACGAATTTCAATGGCCGTACAGCTGTCGTAATTTAATGCACAATGATGGCTAATTATTAGGACGCGTGGTTTCGAGGACAAGTCCATGCGTGAGCCAATGTTGGTTCGTGCACGCACAAATCTTGAGCGTTGAAGCAGAGAAAACGTTTGATTTCAATGGCCAAGATTTGTGTACCTTTTGAACGCCTCAGATTAACTGAGATCTGATCCAACGGCTGGGGCTGAATCCTTCACCAGTATAAAAGCCAAAACTTTGTCATTTTCAAACTTTACTTTCGGAAAACGCTCTGAAATTTCTGAAACTGTCTTGCTGCCAAGCATTTTCCGGCGAACTTCCGGCGAATTCCCTGAGTTTTTCCTCCATTCTAGGTACTTTCTCGTTGCGTAGTTTTCTTCCCTCTTTCAAACCTTTTTCGTACCGTTCACCATCTTAACCAAACTCCAATGTCTTCCGAGGCGTCTCTAGCTATTACAGCAGTTGGGAGTGGGGATGAGTCAGTGTCTAGGGCCTCGAGTGAATGGTATAGCATGAATGAGGAGCCCATAGATTACGAGGCGGAATGGTGGGCAGCCAAAATCCAGTCCAATATCACTTCTGCCAAATTAGATGAATTTAGGCACACATATAACATTCTCCACTACGTGAAGCTGTTAGTTCCTAACGCTCACGAAAGAGCCTGCTTTCCGAGGCCCAACTGTGTGGCCTTCAGTGAACACCTGCTCAAGGCAGGTGTGCGTCTGCCTCTGCATCCCTTCTTTAGGGCGGTGCTGAGGACCTTCATGTTGTCCCCCACTCAAATCCTTCCCAATGGGTGGAGCCAAGTCGTGGGGACTTACTTCCTGTGGAAGGAAATGTCCCTGGGCGAGGACTTGCCCCTCCACGTTTTCGAAACCCTTTTCCATGCTAGGGTCGTGGGGAAAGATGACTCAAAGGGGTGGTATTACATCACTCCCTGGGGTTCCCATGCCCCCTTCGTAGTCGGGCTCCCCTCTTCTATAAAAGGGTGGAAGGAGTCCTGGTTCTGGGTGACGGGTAGGTGGCAGATGGTTGAGGGAGATGATGTCCCAGCTGTTACCGCGCCGACCCAGTACTACGAGGCTTGTGAGTGTCATCTTAGGCCCTTGCAGCTTCTTCATGGTCAAGCTTCGAGCATCGATACTTGCCTGTTTACTCGCAGATTGTAGCACGAGGTACGAGCTTTTCGAGGCGGAGTGGGCCATTATAGAAGACATTTATCAGCAATCTCCGAGGCTCCGAAGCTTCTCCCATCTGATCGAAAGGAGCAGATACTTCATTGATTTTGGACTTATGGCTCCCAAGGGTAAGAAGTTGTTTGACTCTCATTAATTAGCATTGGAACTGAAGCTGAAACTGACTTCATTTTTCGTTAATTGCAGACAAGTTCACCAAGAAGGAGTATGCTTTACCGGATATGGCCAGCATAATGAGGGTCACGTCGACTGCTGGGGCAAAGGTGTTGAAGCCTGGATCTTCTGGGGCGAAGCAAGTGAAGTCCAAGTTGGACCGCCTCAGCAAGAACAAAAATGATAAAGAGGCTGAGGAGGAGGTACCGAAGGAGGCCTCTAAGGGAGGCAAGCCACCAGCAGCTAAGGGCAAAGGCGTTGCTGAAGAGCCACAGAAAAAGAGGAAGTTGGGCCCAGGTGGGGGGGTCATCAAGTTTTGGGACTATTGTGTCCCTTCCAGAGAAGGGTGCTTCGAAGCAGCCAAAGCTCCTCCAGTCTTCAATCGATGCTGTATTGGTGGCCCAGTCAAGGAAGATTATACTGGATGATGTGGCGAAGGCAGCAGAGGCCACCAAAAAGAAAACTGTGGAAATGACCCCAGGCAAGTCTGGGAACTTCCTGGGAGGCAGGGAGGATAAAATAGCTCCTGCCGTGATAGAGATGCTACCTCCCGAGGTGAGGGCTGCCACTGAAGGCTTCAACAGATTCTGGACGGAGAGGTGGCAAAATTATGTAGCCACCTTTGATGTAGTGGACCTCACCATAACCTTGGTGAGCCAAACTGCCAGAGCCTTCGACGTGGCCTTGGAGTGCCAAACTATTTTGGCGGATATCCAATCAAGGAATCGATCCTCGCGTGACGAGCTAGAGGCAGTGAAGGCTGAGCTTGCCGAGAAGAAAGAGGCCAACATCGAACTGAGGATCCAGAGGGATGTCGATGATTGCAAGCGTGATGCTCTCCTGGCAGAAATTGAAACTTTGAAGAAGGAGGTTCACGAGTGCCAATGTGAGGTGGATGCCCTCACTAAGAAGGTGGAAATATCTGATAACCACCAAAAGGTCACTGCCGAGGCATTGGAGAAGGCAAACCTTGAATTAGCTGGGGCAAGGGATGTCAACCAATTCCTGGAGAAGGAGCTGAAGTGGCATAAGGCTGAAGTGAAAAAATATGAGGCTGATGTGGTTGAAGCGGGTGATATCGCAGTGAGAAATTACATAGCAAACTTCCATCATACTGAGGAGTATCGCCGCTTCGGCCTCTATTAGAGCAGAGTGGCCTACCAAGAGGTCTTCGAAAGGTTGGATGAGGTGCGTCCGGAGCTGGACGTTTCTGAATTGAAGGCTGAATTCTTGGAGGAGGAAGTTCCCCAGACGCCTGCTGAAGAAGGTGAAGTGGTAGAGCTTGAGCCTGAGGATGCACCTGTTGAAGAGCCTCAGCCTATTGAAGCACCTCAACCAGTAGAAGATGTCCCAGCTCCCCCACCCCCTGCTCCTTGAATGCTTTTTGTAATTCAATACTTTGTAATTTTTTCATCACATTAATGGAACACAGACTTTGCTTCGTCTCTTGTACTGCAATTTATTTTTGTCGTAATGAACTGTTCTGAGTTTTACAACGGAACTTTTGAGAGATTGGAGCGTTCAAACTTAATCTAATGTAACTGCACCAAGACCTTGTCATACTCAAACAATTAACTCAGAAAGGTGAAACTAAGTAAACCATTTGGCAAAACGAACTTAGCTCATCCGGCGTAACCAAACTGAAGCCCCTCAAAACGAACTTAACTCTTAACAACTGTTTTCCCAGAACATTATTCTGAAATTGCCTCAAATCGATTTTCAATTCCGCATTCCGAAGCGTTTTATGGATTTGTTCGTACTTCCCTACTTGGTGGATGGTTCACCCAAACAGAGGCTTCCCCCTTTGACGTTCAGCTTCATCAAAGGGAGGCTTGTGATATATGCTTAGGAGTTCGAACGAGGTGGCCTTCTTTTAAGGTTCCATCCTCTCCTCCGAAGCGCCCACGCTTCTGAGCTTGGTGGATGGTGCATCCAAGCAGAGGCTTCTCCCTTTGACGTTCAGCTTCATCAAAGGGAGGCTTGTGATGTACGCTTAGGAGTTCGAACGAGGTGGCCTTCTTTTAAGGTTCCATCCTCTCCTCCGAAGTGCCCACGCTTCTGAGCTTGGTGGATGGTGCTTCCAAGCAGAGGCTTCTCCCTTTGGCGTTCAGTTTCATCAAAGGAAGGCTTGTGATGTACGCTTAGGAGTTCGAACGAGGTGGCCTTCTTTTAAGGTTCCATCCTCTCCTCCGAAGCGTCCACGCTTCTGAGCTTGGTGGATGGTGCATCCAAGTAGAGGCTTCTCCCTTTGACGTTCAGCTTCATCAAAGGAAGGCTTGTGATGTACGTTTAGGAGTTCGAACGAGGTGGCCTTCTTTTAAGGTTCCATCCTCTCCTCCGAAGCGCCCACGCTTATTTGATGGTTGATGAAGACTGGAGAAAACTCGTTTATTTATAAAGGCTGGGAAGTAACATCCAGCTACTGATTACATTCATTGATAATACATCCTCAGATGCTCAATATTCCACGGGTGAGGTTGAATTCAGCCATCCATGTCTTTTATCCAGTAAGTGCCAGGTCGAAGTTCCTTTTCAATTTGGTAGGGTCCCTCCCAATCGGGTCCCAAGGTGCCAACTCCTGGTTCCTTCGAGGATAAGAAAACTCTGCGAAGAACCAAGTCATTCATACGGAAGGACCTCTTTTTCACCTTTGAGTTGTAGTATCAGCTCATCTTCCTCTGGTAGACAGCAAGCCTCAGCTGGGAATCATTCTTCCTTTCCTCAAGGAAATCAAGCTCACATCTCCGAAGTTCATCATTGGATATCTCGTTGAAGCTCAATCTTCTGGGAGAGGGTAAACCCACCTCCACTGGGCTTATTGCCTCAGCACCATAAGTCATGGAGAAAGGGGTTTCCCCTGTAGGAGTCCTGCTCATCGTTCGTATCGTCCATAGTACCTGGGGTAATTCATCCACCCAAGCTCCCTTAACTGTATTAAGCTTCTTTTTCAGAGTATGCTTGATAGTCTTATTTACGGCTTCCACCTGGCCATTGGCCTGAGGATGATGAGGGGTGGAGAAGTGCTTTTTAATCCCAAGTTCCTCACAGAGGTCCCGAACCTTCCGGTTGTCAAATTGTTTTCCATTATCAGAGATAATTGAGTGAGGGATGCCGAAGCGACAAATGACGTTCTTCCACAGGAATTTGGAAGTATTGGCTTCAGTGATCTTCGCCAAGGGTTCAGCTTCTACCCACTTCGTGAAATAGTCAATAGCCACTATAGCGAAACTGGCGCCTCCTCTGCCCTTAGGTAATGGGCCAATGAGGTCCACACCCCACTTGCTGAAGGGCCATGGGCTAGATACTGTAGTAAGCTCCTGAGAAGGTCGCCTCTGTATGTTGGAGAAACGTTGGCACTTGTCACATTTGCGAACAAATTGAAGGGCATCTTTTTTCAACGTAGGCCAATAATATCCCTGCCTCAGTACTTTATTTGCTAAGGCCAATCCTCCGGAGTGATTGCCACAAACACTCTCATGAATTTCCCTAAGCACATAATTGGCCTCCCCTTCTCCTACACACCGAAGAAGAGGTGCGGAGAATCCTCACTTGTAAAGGACATTGTCGACTAACATGAAATGGGCAGATCTCCTTCGTATTTTGTACGCCTCTTCCTTATTATCAGGCAAGGATTGATCTTTGAGGTAAGATATGAGAGGTTGCATCCAAGTTGGGGTACCTTCTACCCACATTGTCACTTCTGCGGAGGTGGACGGCCTGAGGAGGTGCTCAATTGGGACCACTGCCAGTAATTCAGAATCTTTACTGCTGGCAAGTTTGGATAAAGCATCGGCGTGCGCGTTTTCAAGGCGTGGTATCTGACTCAACTCAAATTTCTCAAAGGGAGTAGGCTCATTACCAGTTTGAGATATGAGGCCATGGCTTTATCCCTTGCCACAAAGTTGCCATTCACTTGTCCCACTATAAGCTGAGAATCGCTGCTGATGTGAAGCCTCTTTACTTGCATTTCCTTGGCCAACCTGAGGCCAGCGAGGAGGGCCTCATATTTAGCAGCATTGTTGGTGGCTTTGAAGCCAAACCGTACTGCACTATTCAGTTTATGACCCTCAGGACTTACAAGAACCACACCAGCGCCTGAGCCAGTCTCCCCCGCCGAACCATCTACAAACAGATTCCATGTTGGAGGTTCGAAAGGCTCTGCCTCCTGTCCAATTTCAGGGGCGTTGGTAAATTCTGCCACAAAATTTGCTAAAGCTTGCCCTTTGATGGAAGTTTTGGCTTTGAAGAGGATTTCAAATTCACTCAACTCCACTGCCCATTTTAATAGCCTACCCGAGGCGTCCGGCTTCTGCAAAACTTGTCTGAGAGGGAAGTTCGTCAGCACATGAATGGTGTGAGCCTGAAAATAGGGCCTCAATTTGCGGGATGCAGTGATCAGTGCCAAGGCCAATTTTTCCATGTCTGGATATCGCGTCTCAGGTGGTACTAAAGCCTTGCTGATATAGTAAACTGGCAGCTGGGTTGAGTTTTCTTCCCTTATCAGTACAGCGCTTATAGAATCGAGGGAAACTGCCAGATAAAGTTGTAGCACTTCGCCAAGCTTGGGCTTCGATAGGAAGGGGGTCTGTCCTAGGTGCCTTTTAAGCCCCTGGAGAGCCTCTTCACACTCCTCAGTCCACTGAAATTTCTGTCCTCCTTTTAACACTTTGAAGAACGGGAGGCATTTATCAGTGGATTTCGATATGAAGCGACTCAAAGCGGCCACGCGACCCGTCAAACTTTGCACTTCCTTTGGTTTCTGGGGAGATTTCATCTCAATCAACGCTTGGATCTTTTCGAGATTTGCTTCAATGCCGCGTTGATTAACCATGTACCCTAAGAACTTTCCTGAGGCTACCCCAAATGCACATTTGAGGGGATTCAGCTTCATGCGGTACTTTCGCAGAACCTCGAAGGCTTCATGGAGGTGGGTTATATGATCGTTCGCTTTCAGGCTTTTAACAAGCATGTCATCCACATAGACCTCAATGGTTTTTCCAAGCAAATTGGCAAACATTTTGTTTACTAGCCTCTAATAGATGGCTCCAGGTTCTTTAGTCCAAAAGGCATCATCCTGTAACAGTAGAGGCCTCGATCCGTGATGAATGAGGTGTGTTCCTCATCGCCTGGGTACATAGGAATTTGGTTATAACCAGAATAAGCGTCCATGAAGCTTAGGGACTCGTGTCCGGCGGTAGAATCCACCAACTGATCAATTCTGGGGAGTGGGAAACTGTCCTTTGGACATGCCTTGTTGAGATCAGAAAAATCAATGCATACCCTCCACTTCCCATTGTGCTTCTTCACCAGTACTGGGTTGGATATCCATTTTGGATAGAGGGCTTCTTTGATAAAACCATTGCTAATGAGCTTCTGCACTTCCTCTTTCAAGGCCTCATACCTTTCTGGGTTAAGAGCTCGCCTTCTGTCTATGCGGGGCAAATTTGGGATCAATTCTTAGGTGGTGGCAACTGACCCCGGGGTCAATGCCTACCATATCCTCATGCCTCCAAGCAAAGACATCGTGGTTCTTATACAAGAATTCCTTAAGTTTCCCCTTAAATCTTGGGGCTAAACTTTTACCAACCTGCAGCAGCTTGGTTGGTTCCCTTGGATCAATAGGGAAGCTTTCTAGCTCTTCCATGGGGGTCGCCTGAGAATCAGCCTCAGTTACTCGTGGATCAAGTTCATCAAGTGCTGGCAATTCAAGGTTACTGGTGCCTGCCACCATGTGCATATCCTTATGCTCAGCTTTTCTCACAGAGTTGAGGTAGCATTCCCTAGCCCCTCTCTGGTCTCCTTTGACCGTTGCCACCCCCCTATCAGTTTGAAACTTCATGCATAAGTGATGGATGGAGGTGACAGCTCTCAGATCCTTCAATGCAGGTCTCCCCAACACCCCATGATAGGCTGATCTACTGTCCACTACCAAGAATTCCATGAAATACATGGTTGACAGGGGAGGCTCTCCCATTTCCACAGCTATGGTGATTTTGCCCCTTGGGATAATGCTATCCCCGGGGTCAACTCATGATTTAAGATCATTTTGTCGAAAGTGGACCCAAATAGAATGTTCACAGAACTACCGTTATCTACCAACATTCGCCTCAATCCATTTCTAGCTACCACAGCTCTCACCACTAAGGCATCACAGTGGGGGTAGTGAATACCTTCAGAATCTTCATGCGTAAACACAATAGGAGGCGATTGACTCCTTCGCGAACTGCTGCCCACAATGTAACTAGTCAATGGGGGATCCCTTGCCTCTCGAACATAGTTCCTTTGGGAGTTTCTGGTGTTTCCACCAACATAAGGGCCTCCAAAAATAGTATCAATATCGTGAACTGGAACATCGTCAGGCCTACCTCGATGGTCCCTTCGTTGGTGTTCATTTGAATTTCTATTTCTTTCCCGTTCTCTCCCACAAGGAGATGCTTCCCTGTGATGGGAAGAGGCCTCGTCTCGCCTAGGCCGTGAGCCTTGCCTCGACGGGGGCCTGGTCCTTGGTCTTGAGGTGTTCTGATTGTTGCCTCTGGAATCCGAATTTCCAGGGTGCATGGCTATGTCTCTACAGTCAGCAGTTGCGTGGCTGTAAGAATGGTGATAGGTGCAATACCCTTGGGAGTTAGTTCTGCCTTGATTCGAACTCCTTCCCCGGCCTCGTCCTCTACGGGGGGCCTGTTGTGTTTGTGGGTTTGCAGGGGTACCCGTGGTTGGTACGTCCTCGTAAGCCAAAGTTGGCACAACATTCAGGGTGGCTGCAGCAAGTGCTTGGCCTGAGCCTTGGGCAACTTCAATATTGGGTTGACCCCACTGCTGATCCATCAAGTGGGAGGTTAGACCTCTACCACGTTGCCTTTGTTGGGTCTGAAGGCCTCTACTTGCTCTATTCCGATGTTCTATCAGTTCCTCGTTGATGATTTCGCGTCGCATCATCTCCAACAAAGCATCGTAAGTTGGGAGATCTTGATTCTGTACGTCTCTCCAAAATAGGGTATTCATGTTGAGACCTCCTCTTAGGGCGGATAGAGCCTCGCGATCAGTGACTTGAACACAACAAGTCATTTCGTCCGTGAAGCGGGACAGAAATTTTTTCAAAGTTTCTTCAGGCTGTTGCCTCATGTCCTGGAGGCGTTGGATTGGGGCATCGCCCTCTTTGCTTACAGCAAATCTTTTCAAAAAGGTGGTTTTGAACTCTGGCCAGCTCCGAATGCTCCCAGCGGTAACCTGCTATACCAAATCTCAGCAGCTCCGCTTAGAGTCAAGTGAAAGGCTCTGCACTTAACAGTTGGGGTGGCGCCTCTCAGGCTCATGTGCATTTTGTAGCTATTCAGGTGCTTTGCTGGGTCGCCTCTCCCATCATACTTGGGTATTTTGGGCATTGTGTAATGATTTGGGACCTGGGCATTCCTCAATTCCCTTGAGAATGGCAAATTGTCATCATCGTCGTCCAAGTCACAGGATCTCTGGGGACCGTCCGAATCATAAATAACCTCAGCCTCATACCTAGACTGTTGCGTGGAAGGTCTTGCCTGGTTGCGAGCCTCCTCCTCCCTCCTGAGACGCTCATGACGAGGCGGCATAGCACGGGGGGCACGTTCTTGCCTTTCCTCCGGCTGCCGAACCTCAGGAGGTGGGGGCTGTGGCCTACTTGTAGGAGCGTGGGCGGCATTCCTTTGTCTGCGCCTCTGACCTGCTGGGCTAAGCCTATCAAACACACTGGCAGATCTCTGGGGCCTCGGTGCTGGCTCATATTCAGGGGGGAAGTTATCCTCCATATCAAACAGGGCCTCGGAGGGTCGGCCTGAGGCATAATTGGAGGAAATGTCAACTCCCACTTCCCTTTCTACTGGGCTTCCTCCCCTATGCTGCCTAGAGGAATAAGCTCTTTGACTTTGAACCTCATCAGGTGGATATGGCCCTTGTGGAACGAAGGAGGGAGGTGGGGGACCTCCCTGGCCTTGCATTTGCCTCAGTAACTCTTGCATTGCCAAATTTTGGTTGGTAATGCTCCTCATATTGGCTGTCATGGTTGCCATTTCCCTAGTAAGCTGGGCCGCCAACCTTCTACCACCTCGCCTGTGGTGGTGGTGGGGTCGGCATCGGACCGCAGGGGCCTCATTGTCAGCTTCTCTATTTCACCTGGGAGGAGCCTCTTCTTCTGAGCTCATGTCTCTTGAAACTTGGAGTTGTGAATATTTTCCAACTTTGGGGGCTTCCTCTTATTCTTTTCCCAAGAATAAATCCTCTTTCGAGGGGGATACCCAAAAATATTTTCAGAAGGCTTTCTTCCACGGGTTGCTCGTGGTTATGGTGTGGTTTCTCACAGACGGCGCAAATCTGTTGACCCCAAAAAATGTTGCCAACAGATGTCGGGCCCACTCGTGCACACGCAAGCTTGATCCAACACGCTAATGTCGATCGACGGTCATGATGGCTCCAGGTAATATGCGTGGGAGTGGCTAGAAGGCACGAGACGTTTCCGTTCAGGCCACCGGCAAGAATATGATACGATTGTATAAGAAACCAATCGACAAAGTACGATCTGTAGTAATGAAATGTTGTAAAAATGTAGTTGAAACGAGAGAGATTGCTCCAGAATATTCAGTTTGCTCTCCAATTTTGCATTAGTTTCCTCTTTTGTTACATGGTGGGGGTATTTATAGTGTTACAATTCGAATGGTGACCTTTGGATCAATTTACATGTGGCCTCATCTCCTCGACCAAGACATCAAATCCTAGCAATCAAGTTGACATTCCTAGCTTTGCAAAACATTAAATGCCCTTACATTGACAAGACAAGACACATATAAACTTTTCATAAGAGTCACGTCAATCATTCATAAAAGACCTCCATCATAAGCGGATCCTTGCAAGTGGGTCTTCAATGGCTGTTGAGGAGCCTCGGACGATGCATGTCCACCGAACCGTGGCTTATTGTTAGCAGCAATGGCCTCGGAATAATAGTGAGGGCCTCGGAACCCACGTCTGATGCTAGGAAAACATGTCCTGATTTAATCAAGCTGGTCCCACCGTCAAAATGTGATGTCACGTGTCGCTTACATCTACTAACCCGTAACAAGTGGTATCAGATAAATTTGAGTATCTTGTTTATTTCATAACATATGTTATAACCCCAACGTAACAAATAGTATTACTCAAAAGGCACAAGGGGATATGCCTATCCTCCATCAGACCTTAGGTTGATTTTTAACTAGTGCACAACCTATTTGCATTCTCTTGGAACAAAAATAAGACAACAAATCATCCAACTATTGATTAAATATTTAAAAACATTAAACATTTTAAAAAGAATCAAAAACAAAGCAAAAAAATTGAAATGTAAATGGGAAGTTTCAAAGTAAAAAAATTTAAATACAGTTTATATCGTCATTATAAAATAATAAATTAACCTAAAATGATCTAATTATGTAAATATAAAATATGTGAAAAAGCCATCACCTGCCATTTAAGAGTTTACGAGAGATTATGTCACCTATTTTCTGACAAAGTAACATTATTCTGCGCCCCGAAATTCAAGCAACAAAGCCTTCAATTTTCTTGAAAATTAGGTTTTATATGAGACGTGTCATTTCAACATTAATAAATTTGGATATTTGAGACAGGTTTGAGACACGTTTTTCCAATTTCAGGATCGCACGGAGGACAACTGAAAAGTCGCACTTGCTGAACGCGAGAAGTAAAAACCCCTGCTTAAGCGAAGTGCCAAGTGAGCCAGAAGCACAAACATTGTTCTGCTGCAAAGCTCCATTGAAGGTCTATACATATAACTGCATTCACGTAATAATTTGTTCTATATCTTGTGTGCTGTTGAAGCTAAATTCACGGCTATGTATTCGAATTTTTGTTTTGTATCTATAGATAGGCGAAATGTCGAAAAGGGGAAAGAAAAGGGACGACGAGGAGGCACTTTCCGAAGGCGACGAGCCTCCAAAGAAGTCAGCTAAGCCCTCAGCCTCTGCGGTCGATAACGATTCTGATGAATCTGACAATATAGTCGTCTGCGAGGTATAAATGCTTGTTCTGTGTGATTCTTTGTGTAAATATTGTATTTCAAGGGTTTTTATGTTGTATTTTTTGTTCGTTTGAAATTACAGCTTTCCAAGAATCGAAAAGTGTCGGTGAGAAATTGGAACGGGAAGGTTGTGGTGGATATTAGAGAATTCTATTATAAAGATGGCAAGGAAATGCCTGGGAAAAAAGGTTTCTTTATTCTTTTCCTTTAATAAATAAGTAAATAAAACCCCGATTAACTATATCTTGTGTTATTTCTCTGAATTTTTATGGTTTGATCTGTTGTCAAATGCTTTTCCCAGTGTGGTTGAATGTGTTGATTGAGTATCTGGATTTTATTTTTTTCCCCTCAAAATAAGAAGATAGACCGTGTCATCATCATCACCAGTCACCACTACTGTTGTCTGCCATATTTCAATTGTTATTACAATTTTTGGATTTGTTTGGTTTATTGTGTGGTGAAGGTTTTTCCCAATAATGTTGTCACAAATTAGAATGTTGGATGACCCGTACTACATAGGCGTCGAATTTGAAAATATATCGATTTTCTTGAGAACAAATGGTGCTT
Organism: Fraxinus americana; assembly: GCA_035079005.1. Classification (NCBI taxonomy): domain Eukaryota; kingdom Viridiplantae; phylum Streptophyta; class Magnoliopsida; order Lamiales; family Oleaceae; genus Fraxinus; species Fraxinus americana. Next base: position 6,875,854 of record CM068706.1, on the reverse strand, counting down.
TTCGGTATATACCAGTCAAAAAACGGAACTTGTAAAGTAAGAACATAGCTAACAATCTTGTGAATTTATAAAACGTGTTAATGTAGGTTGGAAAAAAAGTTCCTTTTACTCATAACCATCAAGCACGATATGAAACACCGTGTTTGGTCCTCAACAATTTGATACTCATAAGCATTATGTACAGAAAAATGAGAATTCAACTTCTTAAATGCTTTTGATGCATTAGTATAAACATTAAGTGAACATGTCTAAGAGACAGTTTCCAATATTTGAGTCGTCATCACCACTTGAAACATGGTTACATCTTTTCTACTGAATAATTTGATACAGGACTACAAGTTTTGTAACCTATAAGGGAACCCTTAGAGAATGGTGGAAGAATGGGCGAGGCTACCTTTATTATTGTGGAATTGGGGCCTCGGAACTAGATTTCAGAGCCATTATCTTTAAATTTGAACTAGTGATTCTTAAGTGCTGCTATTATTTCAATATATGTATGACTATTGCCTGGTCACAACTGGAGTTGCACTTTTAAGTCTCTTGTCATTATTACAATTACTAAAATCAAATTAATATCTTATGACCATTAATGGAGGCAAATTCATGATACTTTTGGCACTTTGTTCAGGTATTTCCCTAACCATGGATCAGGTATGCTCCAGTCATGATTCCCCCCCCCCCCCCAAACAGAAAATAAGGGCATTTTCCTCTAAGTTTTATATCTAAGGTTACAAGAGAAATGCTAGAGGAACATAAGGGTTCACATAGCATTTGACACAATTGCCAAATGGTGCCCCCCTCCCCCCAAATACTAGGCCTAATAGGGGGCCGCCATTTGGCAATTGTGTCGACCCTTATGTCAATCATTATGTTCCTCTAGCATTCCTCAAGGTTACAATGCCGCCTTATTTATCTTTCATTTGCAGTGGAAGATACTTAGAGATCACGTGGATGAAATTGACCAGGAGGTTGCTGAGAATTAAAAAGCTGTTGGGAATCTGGCTTTATGTTTTTGGTATTAGCAAGGAAACAATCAAGAAAGCTCAATTAGAACGATGTAACTAATGGAAAAGTCTAAATGATCCTATTTTGTCAATTATCTTCTCATGTTCTTTAACTATATTTAGGAAGGGCTTGCAGGTTTATGCACCTGGGCTCGTACTCAATACTTTTATGGTTGATATCAGTTGGAATGTTAGTTATTATGAATGCTTTAACTGTTTTGCTCTAGATACTTAAATTCTCATGGTGATGTACCTTGACTGCACGGCAATTGGATGTTTCTAACATATACAGATTTGAGCTCGACGATCAGCTTTGATTATGGATTAATGTCATTTCATGCTGAGAAGTAGAATGATGAATCCCTTTTGGAAGGAAAGTGTTACTGTGAACCCTGAGGGGTTGCTCAATTGGTCAGATCTTAGGGTTTACTTCCTAATGGTCACCAGTTCGAGTCCCCTCAGGGCCATTGAGGTGAGTACCCGGCCGTAAACTTCAGGACTCCATGGAATTAGTCGAGGTGCGTGCAAGCTGGCCCGAACATCCACGGTTATCAAAAAGAAAAAAGAGAAGTGTTACTGTGACTCTTGCTGATTTCTGAGTCAATGTGATATAACCTGTGCACTGTTCTAATTGGTATGGTTCGACTCATCGGTTTTCAAGGGGTAAATATGTTTCCATGTTTTCCATATGGCTGGTTTTCATAATCATTTTTTGGCTTTGGTAATTTGATTTATGGAAGAAATGTTAAGCTATCAAATTTGATGAAAGCTGCACTTTTCAGGAGTGTTGAGTTATTGAATTTTACTAGGTAAGGAGTGAAAATCTGTGCAGTGCAACTTTTCTCATCCTGTTTTATTATTGAGGCAAACAATGTGTGGCTGTCTAGTTAGGCAGAATTCTAAAATGACACATCTTGAGGCAATTTCATCCTCTCTCAGTACAGCTCTCACTGTGCATATTATGGACAAACAATGTAACAAATCAAGAGGACATCATGTTCTGGTTAAATATTTTGATCCATATGTACAAGAAACCATGTGACCATTTTGGTTTCTTAACTGGAACAAGAAACCAAACCTGATTGCCATGCTTAATAACTCAGGTTTATTTGACTTGGGCACCAACGGTTGTAGCCTTGAGTCGTTGTAGCCTTGAGTCGAGCTGACAGACCAATAAGAATTGAAGAAGGCCCATGGTTGTACAACTGATTCTAGTAATATAGTAGACTTGCACTAGGAGAGAATAAGAGATTGAGGATGATCTAGTAAACCCTAAATGTCAAGCACATGCTTAGTACGCAGCATTGATAAGTACTAGGTTGGCTGAACCCTAGACATCTGCTCGGTCCCTTTTACTCATCCATTCCTTGAAAGCTTTTGCATCACAAGGAATGCTGAGAATGCCTTCATTGCAGAATCCATATTCCTCAACTGATCAAGAATTCTGCATCATATAAAGCTGTGGTGTGCACCATAAAACGTTTAGTTTCATTATTTACTCCAACTGCAACTGGAAGATGGCCCCAAGGAGCCATTGAAGGTCCTCTCGAGTGATTCACACTGCGAACACTCACAAATCTGCTCATCTTACTAGATTTCACTTAGTGGTGTCAACCGAGCTGAGCGGCTCGTCGGTTCGCCCGCTCGGCTCGTACTGTTCACGCCCACGAGCCGCTTGGGCTCGTCAAAAGATGAGCTCGAGCACAAGCCGAGAGGGCAGGTGGGCTAGACCAGTCAGCCCGCTCGGCTCATAACTATTCATGAGCAGCTTGTCGAGTCGCTCGGCTCGTGGGCTCGTCTTAGACGAGCTTACGCAAGCTCGTCTGTATATAAAAAAAAAATAATAAATAAATAAAACGTGACCAGAACAGTCACCGATTCAATCAGTGACCGTTCCAATCACCAAAGTGACCAAACAGTCACTGATTTTTCAGTGACCGTTTGGTCACTGTAGAAATGAAATTTTTTTTTCTTATTTTTCTAGTTTTCTTCTCCTATAAATACACAACCCATTACGACATTTTTTCCCACTAAACTTTCATTCTATACTCTCTACTCTTCACAATTTACAAATCATTATAAACAATATCATTCATTTATTCTATAATGCTCTTCTACATTTTTTACATTATTATCTTAATTTTACAACCCATTTTATACACTAGTACATAATCTTCATTCACTTCTCAATTCTACATTTCTATTTTCTACATTCTATTTCAACATTCAATTTCTACAATTCACAAATGGATCCACGAGCATTTGTTGAAAACTTGTTCGGTATGGAAGGCGAAACACCTGCCCAAAATCAATTTGGGAATGAATTTGCCGGTCTCAATGAGCTACCAATTCCAGAAGACATTGAAGATTTCGACGTTCGTGAAGGTAGTCATCCCGATCCAATTGATTTGGATGACGTTGCTGTTGATCCTAGTGTTCCTATTGATTTGGAACAAGATGAAGAATCTGAATTAAATATTTCCGATGCAAGAGGGAAGAGAAAGGAGAAGAAGCATGCAAATTGTTGGGAACATTTCAAATTGGTTAACACTGGTCGTGTGATCGATGGATTTCCAGAAACCAAAGCAGTATGTAAATACTGTCAACGACTGACATGGCAAAAAGGCATTGGAACCACTCACCTCAACCGTCATTACAAAGCATGTGCGGCCAAACATGGGCTTCTTGAACGTGGTCAAACACAACTACAGTTTGGTACTAGTAGCGTCGGTCCTACTACTACGCCACTTTCTACGTGGATGTATTCGGAGGAGGAAGTTCGAAAGGGAATTGTGAAGTTTGTTGCCGCGGCGGAGCTGTCACTAGCAATAGTGGACAACGAACATTGCGTAAACTGCGTCAAACAATATCTTCTACCAAGGTACGTTGGGGTAAGTCGAAATACTCTTCGTTCTAATACAATTGAATATTTTTTTAATGCAAAGTAGTTATTGATTGCGCATTTAGAGCTTGTTTGGGAGGGATTAAAATCGGATTAAAATTGAAAAATTAGCCGTTATTGTTGACTTTTATTAGATGAGTGAGACCCAATAACGGCTATATTTTCAATTTTAATTGGATTAAAATCCCTCCCAAACAAGCTCTTAGAAAAATAGGGGGGTGTGATATCTTTAACTTCTGATTTATGGGAAGGGATTAATAAGAGAGGTTATATACCTGCAACCGCACACTATATTGATCCACTTTGGGTTATGCATAAAAAAATTATTGCTTTTAAAATTGTTGAGTATCCTCATAATGCTAACACTATATTTAATGCAATTATGTTAATAATTAAAGAATATAAATGGGAGAGTAAAATTCGTTCTTTTATTTTTGACAATACTTCTGTAAATAAAGTAGTTATCGATAAATTGCATAGAGTACTTCAACCCGATTTTGGTGGTTATTTATTCCATATTCGATGTGTGTGCCATATTTTTAATTTAATTGTACAAGGCGGTTTAAAACATGTGAATGACGAAATTAGTCGAATTAAGAATGCACTTACGTATATCACGATTACACCTAATAAAAAACAAGCCTTTCAAGAATTTTGTGAACAAGTTGGGAACTCTAATACAAAAACTTTTATTACTGACGTAGGTCATAGGTGGAATTCAACTTACTTATTATTAAAATCCTGTGAAGGTTTTGAACCGTTTATCACTGAATTTTATAACAGTAGGCATATTAGAGACAAAAACGATAATATCTTAAATGAATCCGATTGGAATACAGTTTTTAAAATTAAGAAATTTTTGGAAAGTTTTTATACGTCTACGAATATATTGTCTAATGTTTATTATCCAACTGGTTGCATGGTTCTTGAACGTCTTTATATAACTACTAGGGGTTTTAAGAGATATCAAAATGATCCAAATTTTCATGCGGTTATATATGCCATGGAATTAAAATTTAGAAAATACTGGGAAGAATTACCTATGTTATTTCCTTTAGCATGCGTCATGGACCCCCGATATAATTTATCGGGTACTAAATTTATAATTGACCAAATTTCAAATGCTTTAATTTTTAATATTTCTATTACTTATAGGAATTTGGAACAAACGTTAATTGAAATGTATGAATTATATGTTTCAAGAATAGGTACACAAATTACTCGTGTACCTACTACTCCTCTCACTAATATAAACGATGATGACGCTGAAATAATTAATTTATTAGAAAACATAGACTCAATTAGATATGATTCAACTGCATATGTATATGGTTCCTCTAGTAGTAGTAGTAGTATGTCTTCTACTGCATGTACTCAAACTTCGAGTAGTAGTTCAAATGCGTTGCCATCTGAATTAATTGATTACTTTCGTTATACTATGCCTAGTAACAAATCAGTTAAGAAAAGTTCAGAAGATGTAATTGAATTATGGCGAAATAACGAACGTCGATGGCCAATTGTTTCTGCAATTGCAAAAGATCTATTAACACCCACGATTAGTACTGTAGCTCCGGAGTCTGCTTTTAGTGTAGGGAAGAGGGTTCTCTCTGATATTCGAAGTCGACTAAAAGAAGATATTTTAGAAGCGTTAATGTGCGTGAAAGATTGGAAGACGCTATTTATCGAATTCAACATAAATATGTCGAAATTACATGTAATCAAATAAGTGATATTTAGGGTGTGTTTGATGGATATTATTTTGGAATAGTAGATTGATTGAGAATGTGTGGTTGAAAAAGAAGGAAAAGTTATTGATGTGATGGAAAATAATATTTTAATGAAGAACGTGTGGTTGAAAATGAGTAGAAGAATGAGAATGAGAATTTTAATGGGTACCAAACACTAATTTCACTACATTCATTACAAAATTTTATTTTCATACATTTATAATTTTTTAAAAAAATTGTACACGTAAAAAGTTATTCGTGTACAATTTTAACTCCGCCTACACGAAATTGAAGTAGTCGATCCCAAGCCCGGATAAAGGAGGAGGGTTTATCTTTTTTTTTTTTTTAAATAAATGTATATTTACTATTTTAAAAATTATAAATGTTTTGACGAGCCCTGATAAATGTTTTGAAAAATGTATATTTTAAAAAAGAAATAGAAAATGTGCACATATATATTTTTAAAATTTAAGATTTCATTGTAGTAACGTAAAAAAAAAATAATAAAAATAAAAATAAAAATAAAAAAAGGGACGAGCAGAGCCGCTCGCCTTGGGCGAAAAGCTCAGACACGAGTCGAGCTCGCCCAAATGGCAATGAGCCGAGCTCAAGCTCGGCTCGTTGCCAACGAGCTCGGCTCGTGCGAGCACGAGCAAGAGCCGAGCTCGTGCGATAATGGGCCGGCTAGGCTCGGCTCGACCCATTGACACCACTACTTTCACTCCCATAGCTTGTAAGAACGCCCAGTTTTGTGTCCCATTCGCACCATGCTTCTGTTTGATATTAACAGTATTTTGGTTGGCACATATGATAGCAACACGTGAAGTTTCCGCCCCTATTGTGTTTATGAGTACACCGAGCACCCTCAAATTACAAGTCAATTTTAAGAGTGCGTTCTATTAAAGTGCGTGCTTGGAACATAGAAATCGAAAGCACACATTCTCCTGCAAAACTCTCATTTTAGACTCACTAGAACTAAGCTCCGTGGGTTCACTCAATTGTGAAAAAAATAAACGTTGTAGACCTTAATTCCAAAGGTGGATTGTAATGATTTCCCAGATTATTCATAGAAGGCTTGCCTTTTGAATATAAGCACGTATTCAGACCTCATAACTCATTTTTAAAATATTCGCTTGTGATACAATTATTGTAGCAATCATGAGGCAGGTACAATTAAATGTTGATAAATCAGGAAATAAATTATAATCTTCTGGAAATGTTGATCAATTTCGCTGCCTTTCAAGGGATCTTGTGTGGGTCATTTCTCATGTTCACACGAACTCCACGTACAGAAATCTAACTTGTACTGATTTGGATACTTTTGTACTGTTTAAAATTGATCTGGTATTTTATGCTCTTCTTGTCTGAAGATGATCACGGTCACAGTCAATGAAAGCAACTTTAGAGGAAAATCAATTATATAATTCTCCATTTAATCGACAACTGAGCGAATCGATTTTGTTCATATTTTAAGAGATCTTCTGTGGATCACATCTAATGTTCAGACTTCGAAGAATCGGTTATTGAAATATAAGATTCAGGGAAAAAAATCTATACATCATATTCTTAGTCCGAACAGTAAATAAAATCCAAAAGGTATCATCCATGAAGTTGATGAACTACCCGGACAAGTGTTGCCTGAAATAAATTTCCGTTCTTATTTGTTATTTTACAGGGTTATATCATGTGCTACCAGTCGTAGCTGCCATGACTAAAAATTTTGTGCATATTCGACGTATCATGGAAGATATATTACTGCATTTATAAATAAACGAACAACTCAATTTAATGCTTAAAAGCACAGTACGTACATGTTTGGCGTAAAAGTCTGATCCTGCCATTGAGCAGTAGAAGAAAATGTTCGTCTCATCATATGCTTTGCTGGAATAGAAAATCAATTATGACATTGGAAAAAAAATTAAAAATACAAATGAATAACAATATAATTCTTTACTACACAATTTTTTGTAAATTATAGTACCTCCTACATGACAATTGCACTATGCAGCAGGGACACTGAGGGAACCGATTCCTAGCACTCTAGATAGTGTCTGCATCACCGGGAGATCCAAGTATCAGGAAATGCTATAATGTCAGTAACTTCAACAGCATATGATAATCGATAACTGTACCTCGCCAATTCGAGCATTAATTTTCAGAGGTACAAAATCATCAGCTCTTGTCACACCTACATTTACAATTGCAGTAGCAGCACCAGCCTCATGAGCCCCTCTGCATGAATCAATTTTAATTATTAATGTTCTTAAACACCATAAAATTCAATTGCAAAAATTATACCTAGTTCAACCAACCCAATTCAAATTTACAGGACAAAGTTATTAAATCATCAAATATGTCTTCATCTACCACATAGGGATCATAAACAAATCCTCCCCAAAGAAACACGACCGTTTAGTTCACAACTGCATATAGCATGTAAACTGGCTGTACTGTATCTCATCGCACGGGTGAAATACTAGTAGTATATGAAGTTAAACATCTTTGTTTAAGTATATTACGGTAATCATTTTTGGCTTAGTAATTATGGTAAAATGCATTTTAATTTTACTGTCTAAAACACGAGTGCATCACATATATCAACTAAGACACTGACAGATGCTAGGGCAGCATGTTCTACCATTAGCAAACTGAAAATTAAAACAAATTACTAGTAGTTTTAGGAAACTCTTTCACTCACTCACTCACAGATAAACATGCTCCATCTAGTTTAAAAGATCACCAGTTGGTCAGAGGTTCTGGTTCACAGTCATCCTGATATTCTTTTGTTAACAAAAGGAGAAAAGTTGACACATAGTCCAGTGTCTTCTTTAATTTTTTATGTTAACACAATAGAAAATAATGGCAGTTTAATCTATGCTAGAAACTAAAATTGCCTCGATATAAATGAGCAATTTGAATGCACCTGACAAGTCGGAAAGCAGACATGGTCATCAAAGACGAACCAAGGACAAGGAAAGCATCACATTCCTTCACAGCTTCCATTGCCCTATCAGCTCTATCCTTGGGGACATTATCACCAAAGAAGACAACCTGCAAAGGTATAAAATACATCAGACCAAGTGACTAACATAAATGCAACCAGATTTTATATCTAGCCAAAATCACTCAATATATCGATATTGGATAGATGCTCCTCTACCTTTATGTGTAAATGAAATCCTGAAAAATCAGGCAAGATATCTGAAATATTGGTGAGATTTTGGTGCCAAATACCATTCTTAACAGACTAATTCTCTCGCTCCTGTCACGAAAAATTAGTAACTTTCCACTAAAAAGGAGACCATTAATATTTGTTCTCTTAGTGACCGATGTGAATATGGTCAAACAGCGATATTCCACTTAGGCCTTTTGCAAAGCCAAACCCTTCTTTTATTTAAATAACATTCTCTCAAAGTTAATACTCATAAAAATTAACTATATCGCCTTGTTTTTAACTGGCCAATATTCAAAAGACTGACCTGTCTTAGTACCGTCTCAACTAACCGTAATGCAAAATAGTCTGGTGTAACCCACAAATCAAAGAATTCGATAATCAGATACTAAGTGAAAGTATAAATATAAAAATGAATCCACTGATTAGAATGATCATGACTGCAAAACAAGAATTATGGATTATCTCGCCAATCAACTTCGTGTCAGTTAAAAGAATGACGAAAATGGTCAATATTTATAACAACATATTTGATGAGAGATGAAGAATCTCTATATAATCCTATAGTACCTCTGTAGATTGTTAAAGTCGAAAGAAGAAGCCAAAACATGTCAACAGTAATTTCTTTGACCCTTCAAATACGCATTTGAGTTTGCACCAACATATATGAATGGATTATAATCACTATTCTACAAGGAAACGTACATTCTCCTAGAAGCACGCAGAAGGCAACATCCGAAACAGAACAAATTTGCTTACATCAGGTTTCAGTATTCCTTCGCATCTCTCGCAATTAGGAATATAGAACTCCTCCTCCCAGAATTTCTCATCGATTTCAATATCTCCATCAGGCCTTTGCTTCATTCCAAAACTCTTGTCAGAGCGACTATCGTAATCTAAACTTTCAATTGCTTCAGCCCACTGCAAAACACAAAAGGCGCGAGCTTGAATCCAGTCTATCATAGAAAATGAGATAACGATAGTTACAAGATTTGGTACTTGAGAACCTATAAGTTGGACCTAACAGCACAAATATAGAGCTCAATGACAAATCTTTTAAATGGGATCTTTAGATTCTGAGATTTCGTTTAGAAGAAGATTGCGCTATTATTTTTTTCCCATGATACCAAGAGGAAAACCTAATTAACAGACATTAGGCATTGAAACTTGGAAATTATTTTCCACTTTATTTCATATTTATTTACAACATGCACATGGATATACTAGGATATAGAGCGATATTCTGATGAAGAGAACTTCTTCAAACAAACTGATGAAATTGGGGCTAAGAAAGAAAAGAATGGTTAATAAGTGTTCTTATTGAGCAAAGCTGTTCTCTAAAATACGGTTGTTAGTAATCAAAGTAAAACAAATACTCTAGACATTACTAGAAAATCCAAGATTCCATGTAAAAGTGTGCAACTCTTAACATATAAAGCCTCAAATCTCCACTGACATAAAAGATAATAAAAGATAAACCTTTTCTTTTTGTCCTTTACGCAATAGCTAATACAACTAAAATATTTGAAACACCAAGCAGAAAGAGTGAAGTCATTTACAGTCAGAATAAAGAGGCATAGTCACTACCTTGGCTGATGAAGAAAAAGCGACCTTAAGGAAGGTAGAAGTTCAGCAGCATATAGATAGATGGGATTTTAATTCCTAATGTATGAGTTCGAGACAGGCAATTGTATCCCCTTCAATATTTAGGAAAGTTAGTTACTTAGAAAAACTTTCCATCTCACATCTATTAAAACATTCCAATGATGGATGTATTTTGAATTGAGGAGCAAGAAAATCTATATTCCTCTCTTATTTTTTATCACATAAATGATGAGTCCAGATAGTAATTTGATTTTTCTCCAGATCTCCAAATTATATTAATGAAAATATCTTTTAATATCCCTAAATACATCATTTACTGGTTTTAACAACTAAAGGAGAGATATTAATTTGATCTTAGGACATTTGTGATTCAGTGACAGACATTGCATGCTTGGTTGGTTACTTGTCATAAGCAAATGTGAATTGAAGGCATTTCCTCTGATTGGTATCAGATCTGATTTCATATATTTACAAACAAAATCGATGCATAGAGCAATAGAGAAACAGCAGATATCTCTCTAAGAACCCCAATTATCACCTCTATTGGGAAGAATAGGAATTGAAGAAAGAGATATCTTAACATATGGATGTTTCTTGACAGAAATCCTGGTGGAAACAAGCAATGACAATAAAATCTCTCAATTTCTACAGATCCTTTTAATTGATCTTCCCTGATGCAAAAACCATAAATCACGACAACTAATTTACCTCCTATATACTTTCTTGACCTTAATTAGTTGGAGATTAAAATTTATTCAAATGAAATTAGAAATTAAACAAAATCCTAGAATTTCCCCCATAGTTTTATGGAAAGAAATCCATGCACATTGCAAGATCTGGTGAGGAGGATGTAATCTTTTACTAAAGCTGCAGTATAAATCCAATAAAATTATTAAATCAGCATCCTCATGAAATTCAAACAGATAACTTTCAACCAAAATGACAAAAATAAAATGTACTTGAATTTCAGACAAACAAAAGAACTTGACAGAATTACTGGTGTGAAACAATAACTAACCTTTGGATTAAGAGCCTTCACTTGGTCTTGAAATGAATTTCGAGGAAGAGAAAAACCGCAATCTGTACAGGCAACAATATATACAGTCCCGTGTAACTCAATTGGGTTGCTTCCAGCACGATGGTGCAGCCTGTAAAAAGAAAATGCTATTCTAGATTCTAGTACAGCCAGATTAGGATTATTTCACAAAACAAAATTAAAGGGCCGTTCACCTGTCCACATTTTGTGTAATCGTAAAATTTATGCGGCCTGCTTTTTCAAGAGATGCTACTGCAATATGACCAGTCCCTGGTTGTGCAGCAGTAAAACGTCTCCATCCAGCATAGCTCCTTGCCCAATACCGTCGTCGGGCCCGAGTGGAACGCATAAATTGCTGCATATTGATAATAGTGCACATGTAAATTATAAATCTGAATTATCAACAAGAAAACAATTTCCGGTACATAAAAGAAAATATTAAGTTCTATTAACGGGGTCTCTCTTTCAACCTTATAGTTGATGAATGATGAAATACAGTCCCTTTAGATTCAATTCCAACACCATTCAGGTGTTTGAATGAGATGATGTCACTGAACAAAGAAGCAACTTTTCATGCAATGCATTGTGTTAACGAAATTCAGGCCCATGCACACAGAAGACTTACATATGATACTCCAGGAACGGACAATATGCCATCATTGATGGCAACTCACACTACTAAATGAATAAACTTAACCAACATAAAATCAAACTTCTTGACTTCTGAAAAAGAAACATCAGATATTTTAAATTGCTATTTTCCAGCATCGAAGTTGAAAGAGAGCATGCATAAATGACTTCTCAGTCTGTCACTTCTATACTATAACAATTGATGCAGCCTACAGACGGTTATTCAACTCTCTCACGAGCATCTTCAAAGTTTCTTATAACATGATTAAGCGGTCAAATTTGTTGCCTACATTGTTCTTTTTTGGGGTGAAGTCTGCATGGGAGTTAAATGTATCTGAGACTTCTTTCTTTAGTCCAATACTCATGTTCCATAAAAGTACACAGGCCTTTTTATGGCTTAGGGGAATGAAGTTCACAAAAGCTTCATTGTTCCATTTTTTCCACAAGATAACCCAAATCATGTCACTAAATTAAATTGTTGTATATAGTGAACTAATTTTCATAAACCTTCTCATACAGTGGGTGTCTTCCCAAAGGGAAGGAGATTGGGGGAAAGCACTGACGAGAATGAAAGATCAAAATGATGAAAGAAATTATTACAGTGCATGCCTTCCGATCACCTGATGAGTAATTGGTTTGAAACCAGTACTGTAAGCTCCATTTGGGCTGCCAAGATGAGAAACAGATTAAGAACATCAATGAATTACCCTTCTAAATTCTGTGATTTTTTTTTTCAAAACATGATAAAATTACCATGTTATGGTCCACATTCTAGTAACAATTCTTTGAACAAGTGCGAGTAAGCCAACTTAGCCAAGAACAGTAAGTTGCCATATATTAGGCAATGGAAATAGACTCGACAGCTACTTTAAAGCTAATATCATTTAATAAGCAAGGAACTTCTGAAATGACTGTAAGAATCCTTAATAAATGAGAAGTAGGTTTAAGAGTTATACCAAAAAGCAAGACAAGGAGAACTTTCTATACTTCATAAAATTTGGATTACAGATGTTCATAAAACTATGGAAGTGGATGACATTCAAATATGACTATGTGATAGAACACCGACAAAACAACCACTCAAAAATCATTCACACTTTCTGGGAGGAAGATAGAGCAACATCATGAAGGTGAAATTGCTGCATTCCTTCTACACTTACGTATATTCTTTTAAGTTGAGAAAAGTAACCTTCTATAATCAGGAATTCCACTTTCTGTGCTAATCCCAGCTCCAGTCAAAACAACAAGCTTCGAACTGCAAAATGATTCAACAAAAATGGGTCAGAGATTTGTAGAACATCCCATGATCATTTTTCTTTCAATCACAAGAACATTAATAGCGAGATAAAGAAAATTAAGCATAATAATTACATGACCAAATTGAGGCCACAAATCTAGTCCGAGTTTCACAACCTGACATGTCAGCATGTAACTTTTAGGTGTACAGATCATTAAGACATGAAGAACATAGAGTGTTTGATAAGGGAAAAACAAACTTAGCTAGGCAGATTGGCATATGTCAAATCTTCACACAACCAATCAAGTAACTGCAAATGAAATGTCATTCTAGACCTTGATTCAAAGCAACAGGTTTGTTGCAGACTCATTCATCTTCAACCGTTAGATCAATCAATCTCTTGAGAATTCAGAAAACAAGAGAAATCACAAGATGATTTAACATATCACCTCTAATCCAACAATTAGCACACAACATAGTCAACACTCTTTACATGCTATATATCCACAAGATCTTCCACTAATCTACAGATTATATGAACTGACTTTAAACTGATTATCATTATATAAGGACAATAAGTATTATGAACACATTGGGCAATGACAGGTCACAATTGACTTCAAGGATAATTAGCTAAAAAGGAAAAAGCAACATTCTTAAATTACTTGGTGAGATAGAAAAGTGATGCAGTTGATTTAAATAAGCCCATTATCGAATCTTTAAGTTCTCAGAAAAAAGAGAAAACACAGAGATTCTCATCATTCTCATTGTATCACATCATTGTCTATCATGGAAACATAATTCTTGATGATTAAAGTGTGTTGGACCAAAAAGGAAAATGCTGGATATCTTAGAGAATGAACAGAACATAATTCTTGATGATTAAAGTGCATTGGACCAATAATTGTTATTATTTATTTTTTATTATTAACTCTCTGAACCCATTGAGATCTTTGCATACCTCCTATCAAAGAACTGATACAAAAGATCAACATCTTCCGCCCTTGGGGGATCTGAATATGGCAATATCTTTTTGTCTCTCAAAAAATTAGAAGGTCGCTTTTCTTCACTTTGTAATGAGATACCTGGAACTGATATCCGGCACGTTGTTTGAACAAACTTCACTGATCTTTGAAATGGTATGACCCTTCTCACTCTGCTTAGAATTTTTCTGTTTCTGCTGATTGATTGAAAATTGTCTGTCGATGAGGAAGAAAATTAATTAAGGCCTATCTACACAGCACAATCACCATATACACAGATGAATCCTGTTAAAGGTCGCACAGAGTGCTAATAAACACAACGGAACTTACCTGTCAATAACGTACCTAGCAGCTCTCTTGAACCTCTGAACATCTGCATGTTCAGATGATATTGGATTACTAAAGTTTTATGAAAGCAACCAAATCCCAGTTTCATTGCAGCAAGGTTTTTTTTTTTTTTTTTTGATAAGTAATCAGATAAATTGCAGCCAGTTTTACAACAAAAGCCTAAAGTATCCCCACCAAACTTCACTCTGGGGCAGACATCCCAAAAGAAAGTAGAATTAGAGCTTATTTTGAGCACCAGTCCCGATTTCCCCCCACTCTTGTCACTGCATACTACTAATTGTATGCACTATGCACTTAAAAATGTACAGTATACATGTAAAACTACAACTTATAGGTGTCACAAATAAATGTTTCAGAGTGCCCACGATTAGCAAAATGTCTTAACTTTAGTTCTTTCAATAAACACGTTCATCAAAAAAAGGATTCCTCATGTGCACAATGCCATTGGTTTAGACTCCATTTATTGGAACGACAAAATAATTTCAAGTGTCAGCCTTTAGCATCATACTTGAGCTTCAGTACCATACTATCATCTTATAGCATATTTGGACTCCAGAAACACCAACCTACTATAGACTTTCAATTCTATTTTAAATTGAAATTTGAATGGAAATGGCGCCACATTTCAATTGGCTTCGTGCATTTTTAAAAAAAAATAAAAATTCACATACTATAGTGAATCGTGATTCATATACAATATACCCTCATCCCTAAAAATCTTAGACTAATATAAATTATACACAAGTAAATTGTTCTATTGCTAACCCAACCTAAATTTGTTGACTTAATCAGCTTTTACCATTAATTGATAAAAATACACGATCATAGTGTTCGTACATACAGATATATACATACATATATACATATAGATAGAGAGAGAGGAAAAAAAACTTACCGACATCGCCAAAGCCATTCGATTCGTACTTCGGTTCTTTTCAATTATGTCTTTGTTCCTCCTAAAATTATTTTCTGTTTCGTATAGTTCATTATATAGCGAAAACAAGAAACGCAAGATCAGCAATATGCATTTTTAAATAAATTATTAATTGGGATTGGGCGTAAAGATTTAAGACTGAGATTTGAGCGGATTGTTCTTCCACGTTGCACAATTTTGCACCGGTCACATTCAACCACAGCTCAAACACAACTGCCGGATATGTTGGGTGATTTTTATTTTTATTTTTTTAAAATTTAGGCGGCTATTCCTTTATTCATTACAAAAAGGTATTTTTTCCTTTGAAAAGTACATTTATTTGATTTTAGATTCTAAAATGCTAAAAAGGGCTGGTCAACATCATTTTAAGCTTGTCCGACAAGTAAAAAAATTGATAGTCGGCTTAGGGTGGATTTTCGAGCTTAATTTTGGGTGATACATGGTGGATTGTATTTGTACCGTGAGTTATAATTTTTGGACAAAGTGATGATAAGCTCCTTGTTGAGGAGCATTCTCGCGAAATGAATGGATAATGCAAGAGCATGCTTGAAATAGAAATGGTTTAAAATGATGCAAATATCATACGTCACCATGAAGTAGTGACAATACTCTATATCACCATTCAAGGCCATTTCAAACTTGAATGACACAAATTTAACACGATCTGATTTACACCTCTAACTTTACCTTCTATAATTTATACGTGTTCTCCTTATCGTGGAACTATGTTGAAATCCTCAACTATGTTATAATAAGTCTTGGAGTTTTGGAAATGCTTTTCGAACTGGTGGATCGATCGAACCATAGGAAAATCCTAAAACGTAGAACATCGTGTTTCAGTCCAAAAGAATTGGTATTCTTTAATTATCATGTTTATTTTCAATCACATTTACACAATAAAATATTTTATACGTAAACTCGAATTTTTTCCTACTTTTTAACCACACATTTTTCAAAAAATCACTACTCAAAACAACATTTTTTTAAATAATGACCATCAAACGGGGGCTAACTTTCTCCATTTCACCTTAATTTTGTGTATCTTATATAAATATTATTATTTTTTATTATATGAAATATAAAAGAAACTATCATATAAACAGTAGTTCACAACAAGATAAAAATAAATGAGTAATGCTACAGGTACATAACGGTTCACATAATTACATGTGGCATGCGATCCAACTTTTAATTCAAATTTCACACTTACACATCAACAAGTGGATGATTGCCACGTCAGTATTATGTGAACCATTATGTGAATGGTTATGTACACCTAACATTATTCAAAATAAACAGTGGTTATTCAAAGAAAATATTTATTTTGATGATGATGTTCAAATTTGTACAATATAAGTTTTGACATGATCCAATTTATACCTCTAGTTCACATGATTGGATCCACTATTACAAAATAATTAATTAGAAGTGTCAAAATGTCCGGACTACTTCCTATCCTTAGAATCCAACCATGTCGAGCTCAATTCTAGAGACTCGTGTTGTCGTGTCATACTCGAACTTGTATTAAGATAATAAAGAAAATGAAAATGAAATCATGAGAAAAGTTGTGTAAAAAATACCGAATCCCTATTTCGTATAGTTAAAAATTAGATTTTTAAATTGAATTTTGATAAAAATTAATAAAATATGTGACTTAAAAATTATTAATCTCATTAAATGTGCAATCAATATGTTTAACAAAATTTTAATTTCTTTCAATTATATTTATTATTGTCTGCTTTTCCATTTTATCAAGTCATCCTTGTCTAAATTGTTAAATTTATTTGCAATTTTTTATTAATTTTTTAATATTTTTTTATAAAAAATGATGAGATACATGATTTTCACATTGTTAAAATCAACACTGGATTTTGATTGAAACTTGTTACTTTTTTTTTTTTTATACAAAGCAAGCAGCAACCCCTTTCTAATCGGATACCTTTCTGCAAGTATGTCAATGATGATTCTTTGACTCTCAATGCATCAGACTTTCCATGGCTGGGGAGGCAAGGAATACACAAGGTAACAAGGTATCGACAAACAAGAAAAGTTAAGAACATGTGTGAATCAAAGCCACCTTTATTCTCAAGTTAAAATACCTTCAAAAGAATCCAGTTGACTTCAAACCAAAAATAGCAGACATTCAAGTCTATAAATACAGAAAAGCCTTATGTTTTTCGCAGGAATTAACATAATTTTAGGGTCGGAGAGAGAAAAAGTGATGGGGAAAGCGAAGCAGATTTTGATTATGATTTTTATTCTACTGGCTGTAGCAGGTGCAAGTTCTATTGATCAGCAGCATAAATGGAGAAAATCGTTGTCCACTGGAGCATCTTCTTCATCAGGGGTCCGTAGAATTGGGTCATCTATCATATTCTCACTATATGGCAATGTTTATCCCAATGGGTATGAAAATTCTACTCTTTTTTAAACAGCATTTGCATTCAATTTTCGTATGTATTTTTCAACTATTCCTGTTTGAGGACAGTGTACTCCTTAAAAGAAAGAAAATAGGGGATTTGTTAATTGAGAGTGACGTGCATAAATGGGTGGATAGAAAGGAGATTTCTTGATTTATATGGATAAGAATTAATTTCTGCAAGTTGTGGTGCAACTACCTGTGTTGGGATTTTAATTGACTGAATTATCTCCTGCAGGTTTTATTTTGTGCAAGTTTTCGTAGGACATCCTCCAAGACCATACTTTCTTGATCCCGATACAGGCAGTGATCTAACATGGCTTCAATGTGATGCGCCTTGTGTGCGTTGCACGAAGGTAAAGATCTGTTGTCATAATTCTGTAACATTTTAGTGTATAGTTATTGTGATGTATGGTATACACAATGTTCGAAATTAGATTTAATGACTTCTTGTATTTTGAGGCTAAGGCTAAAAATGGTGATAAGATAACCGAAATGGGAAACTTTTGGAGAAAAAAAGAGGGATCGGAGAGGTGATAAAAAATCCCAGTTCAATTTCCATGGACGATAATTTGGTTGCTTCTACATGTTAGTTAAATCAAGAACTCAATATTTGCTTTAGAGTCTAGACGGATCAGTTAAGAGATCATCTTAGTAGTTCTTTGGAATTTATAGCAAGTGAAACAAACCGTGGCTGATTGAAACTTTAAAATTCCTTGGACTGATTGTGGTGACAGTTCAATGAATTGGTATTTCTTAAATTTAGGGATAAAATCCTCTTGTATTACTGAAACTATCTGTTAAAATTTCAGCCTCACTTCCAAAGTAGTTCAGAAAGTTTTTTTCTTACTCTAAAATGTTTCATCTTAGGTAGTTTCAGTTAAAAGTATTACGATGAATATCAGAGGGTGCTATTAATCTGTATAAGTATATTGATTTACATCTATTGTACAGCATCATGGCTGAGGACAAATTCCTCATTCTAATATTTCCGTTTTGTGCAGGGGTTTCATCCGCTTTACCGGCCCAGCAATGACCTTGTAGTATGTAGAGATCCCCTTTGTGCATCTTTGCACTCGAGCGATTATAGATGTGACAACCCAGAACAATGTGATTACGAGGTCGAGTATGCAGATGGAGGTTCCTCCCTTGGTGTACTTGTCAACGATTTGTTTACCCTCAATCTTACCAGTGGAGTTCGAATTTTTCCTCGTCTGACTCTCGGGTTAGCGGTCTTCCTCTCTATTAATTTGATCTACTTTCAGTTAAATTGCCCTTCTCCATGTGGTATTGTAGTATTGATGTTCTCTCATTTGATCTCAAAAGCCTTCAAGTTGACTGATTTGCAAACTCTAGATATGAGCGATTGAAGAAAAATGGTTTTGAAATTTAGTTCTCACTTCTCTCATAGCCTTCTATTCTTTCGAATGCCTCATTCTGCTTTCCATTTTTCAATTGAACAATTCTGTATCTACATGCCTATTACATATAGAGATATTCTCCAAAGTCATCTTTTAATGTGAATCCTTTTTGCAGATGTGGGTATGATCAGCTACCTGGTATATCTGATCATCCCTTAGACGGAGTACTTGGTCTTGGCAAAGGAAAATCCAGCATTGTTTCTCAACTTCATGATCAGGGAGTGGTCAAAAATGTTGTCGGCCAATGTTTAAGTGGCCAAGGAGGGTACCTTTTCCTTGGAGAAGATGTTTATGATTCTTCACGCATAACATGGACACCAATGTCGCGTGATTACACGTATTCTTCTCTCCCTTTTCATCCCTCGCTCCCCCACCCCCCCAACCCGTACCCACGTACACAGATATGCTTGCAATATTTTGTTCTCCTTTTCTGCAGTTTGGAAATAATTTTCTAATTCTAATAGAGTATCTCAATCGATTATTGGTGACAGCAAACACTACACAGCTGAAAATGCAGAATTTGTTTTCGATGGGAAAAGTACTGGGATTAAGAATCTTAATGTGATCTTCGACAGTGGGAGCTCTTATACATACTTTAATTCTCAGATTTACCATTCTCTAATTTCTTTGGTGAGTTGAAATTTTCTTTCTTACCACTCCTAAACTTTCACTTCAATTAACAAAATCACAATCCTAGCAAGTCCATACACTCCTGTCAATCAAGAAGTGTTGGTTGTATCAGAATTTGACCATCATCACATGCTTGCCCCCCACCTGGGCCTCAACCACAACTAACTTGAAAACCTACGTCTTTATTTGCTGCACAGTTCCATTTTTGAATCCTGCAATAGTTCTTTTAAGCATATCTCCTAATTACATATCCTTTATGTAATATATCTCAAATATTAAACATAATATTTGCTACGCGGCATGATTTTGTAGACAAAAAAAGGATTAAGTGGGAAGCTGAGAGAAGCAACTGATGACCGTACTCTTCCGTTCTGCTGGAAAGGAAAGAAACCTTTTGAAAATATACACGATGTCAAGAAATACTTCAAGCCTCTAGCATTGAGATTTCCCAATGGCAGGAAAGCCAAACCCCAGTTTGAAATTTCCCCTGAAGCATATCTTATTATATCAGTAAGAACTTACATAATATTTGTTACTTTTAGCCACTTAAAATTTCTGTTTGTTTACTGATAATTGTATTGTGCAGTCAAAGGGCAATGCTTGTTTGGGAATTCTGAATGGCACTGACATAGGGTTGAATAATTTGAACATGATTGGGGGTAAGTCATAGGGCATTTCTGGCCAACCTTAAAAGTTTAATTCTTAAGTTTACCTATGAGTAAACTTAAGTTCCTTAAAAAAGAGAGATTTTTTGTTGATATCAGTTTGAAAATTTGACACAACAAAATTCTCTCATCTGATGCAGATATTTCAATGCAACATAAAATGATAATTTATGACAATGAGAAGCAAGCAATAGGTTGGACTGCCGCAAATTGTGATCAGCCTCCGAGGTCGAATCGTGCAATCTTGTAATCAGGATTAGGACCTCTTTTCTTTTCCCTTTTAATTCATGTATGCATACTTGTAACACTATTAATTAATGTAATATAGAACAATAATCACTGGAGGGAAGAGGAATGTACCATTACCAGATAATGAAAATTTCGAGTTACAAATAAGTAGGAGATAACTTAATTCAGAATTCTTTGATGATCAATTTCTTTCTCTGATGCTTACACATTGATTATATCGAGTAGGAGACAACTTATTCAGAATTCTTTGATGATCAATTTCTTTCTCTGAAGCTTACAAATTGATTATATCGAGGATGTCGATGTTGTATATTGCCTTAAATCAAAAAGCTTGTGAAAAACAGATCTTGATCTTGGCCTAATTTTCCAACTGATGGAGAGTTTTGGAGAGATGGTACAATAGAACATAGCTAATTCTGGGACTAGCTGTTGCAGATTGTGTTCTGTTCATGATAACCATCATGCCAGTCTAGTTTAGGACAATTTCAGTACTGTCCTCAGTGCAAAATCTTGGCATAACTACAAAGATATTTATAGAACAAATCTCATTCTCTTGTTCCATATAAGAATGCTACAGTGAACATACAAAACAAAGAACAAAAAAATGAGTACTGCATTCTAAATAATAAGAATGCCCTACTCTACATCAGTCCATTCATCGTTCAACGTCATCAACAAACGGATTCAATCTCTAATTTCCCTTTTTGACTCTGTCCATCTTTATCAAGCCCATTAAATTTGACCAGCTGATTTTCTTGTTCCTAGTATTTGCATATAGCATCCAAGATTTTCCAGTCCCTACTAGCCCTTCCTTTTTTCATTTGGATTTACATGGCTACCTACACCTAGTAATCTTACTATGATTATGAGGACCAAATGAAATTAAAAGGGCTTTTGCATGTATGTGAACATATCTTGAAACAGATAGAGCTGATCATTATACTGCAGTTGGGTGCTAAAAGGGTCATCTTGAAAGCCATCCATGTAGTTGAGCTGATTATCAAGGGATTGTTCAAACTCACTCCATTTGGGTGCACTTTCGACCTCGGGCGATAACACGTGCTCGGAACTACTTGAATCTGTGTGCAACTTGGGAACTGACTCGGATGTGTCGAATTGCATATAGTCATTCTGGTTCATCATCTGCGGTGCCATAGGCCGTGGTGGTTGAACCTGTTGAGCTGATTTTACTATACTATATTGCAACGAGTCCATGTTCGGTTTCTGTTCTTCGCTGTCTGAAAATTCCACCATCTTCTGATGGACATTGTAATGCTTCTCGAGAGTGCCTTTCTTGTTGTATATTCGACATAACACCCAATCATCAAGCTGTAATAGCCCAAAATGACACCATTAATGCAATATAAGATGTTTACATACAAGGTAAGCTATAAATTAGTTTCTTAATCACATAATATTTTCAGAAGAATTCCACAACAAAATCAAAACTTTCAATCAAAAACAAGCAAATGAAACGCTTGCGTAAAATTCAAGAATCAAGAATTAAGTTTTTCTATTAGTTAGTTCTGGGGGCGGATTCTGAAATCTACACAGTGCTAAACTATGAATAGCTAATACAGAAGGCAAAAGGGTTTAAGGATACTAGATCACAGGCATATCAAAACAATTACTTCAAGTGATTAAGGTTTCATTTGTCAAAAAAATATTTCTTGAGTGCACAAATAGAACAAGATCATAAACAAGTGAACTGTCCATCTTATTCTTTAATTAAGCGAATGAGTAAGTACCCTCAAATTTTTTCTCTTGCCGGCGGACCGGTCCACGTTAGCTAGGCGATACTCGTGCATAATCCAATTAGTTTTGACTCCTCTAGGAGCTTTTCCGGCATAGAACACCAGAGCCTTCTTTATTCCCAGTGTTTTCGGCTTCCCCACCGGCTTGTCGGCTCCGGTGGCCTTCCAGTACCCGGTTCCCGCTGCCCGGTTAGGCCGGGATCCATTCGGGTACTTCCTGTCTCTTGGAGAAAAGAAGTACCACTCTTTTTCACCATACAGAGCCATAGCTGTAACAATCAAACAATATTCAATAAACCATTGTGCTCAATCAGGCAAGAAATGAAAAAGATTTACAAGTGACCCACAAAAAGAAACCCAGAAAGAAAATAAACTTACCAGGAAGATCCCAAGGATCAAACTTATAGAGATCAAGCTCGGCTATAATAGGAACAGAAATCGACTGGCCGGCGCATTTCGGGCAGAGATAATGGACCACAAGCTCGTCATCGGTCGGATGGAACCTGAACCCTGCCGGCAAATTCAACTGCTGATCACTCTTCATTCACTAGTTTATTCTCGAGTAAAGCTTAATCAAATTAACAGATACTTGAATATCTTCCAAGATGCAAAGGCTGCTCTGCTTTCAATTGAAACAAATAAAATGGCACCGTAGAGTTGTATATATACATGGGAGTTCCCTATTCGCACGTGGGACATTGAATCTGCTTTCAATATAACAGTAAAAGCTGTGTTTTCTCGTGGGGTCCCGTTGAATTACCTGGTCGCAGGTAAGACTTATCGGTGCAATCACGGGAGGCCACGTTCGCGGATTGTCCCCACGTGTGGGTGATTCTGTCACTGCCTTCGTCATCTAAATTGCAATCTTGTGAAAGTCGGCTGAGGGATTATTTTGGGTCAATTGGACGACTCGTGTGAATTCCAGTTGGCGTCTCGAGAATATTTGGCTAATTGGATTAATCACTCCCTTGAAAAGCCACTTTTTATTCAAGTTGCATGTTGAAAGTTAAATTTAAGTAAAAAAAAAAAAGAAGATTATTTTGAAGAGAAATCTACTTAACACTAAGGTTTGCAACATCAAAAATGCCATTTCAGACATCGTTAATCAGACATCATGCAGCATATCACACTCACATGGGGGTGGAACTCACTTGTATAAAATATTTTTTTATTCAAACGGATCCCACCCCCATGTGAGTGTGATGTATACGTTGATGTACACTTTGATGTACCAGTAGCAAAACCGTTGCAACATTCATATTAAGGAAAAAAAAAAAAGGTAAGAAGCTAACCGTCAACACAATAGTCTGCCTAATATGTTGTCGTGCTATAACATACTTGAAATTTAAAAGACGTGACAACTTACCTACTTTAACTGTAGCAATGGTAACTACGCAAGTATAACTCTTTTACCTAATCCAACAAATTCAACTTATTATAAATATGTCAAGTATAAAATATAAAAAATTCAAACTCCGTCGAGAACACAATATTTTTTAATCATCAAAGTGTCATCATCCATTCATCACCTTGTATATTTGGAGCTTGTTTGGTACAACTTAAAATCAAATTAAAATTGAAAATATAGTCGTTATTGGATCTCACTCGTCTAATAAAAGTCAATTATAACGACCAGTTTTTCAATTTTAATCCGACTTTAATCTCTATCTAAGTAGTCTCATCGTCAACTGACATCACCACCCTTGTGTTCTTAGTCGCATGTATCAATCTTGCTCCTTTAAGATGCACAAAAAGAGTCCAATACAGTGATTATAAGGTTTAGGATTTATGCACAAAATTTTAGAATTGTGCAATTAAAGTGAACCATGTCCCAATAATTTTTGACATCAACAAACTTCAATGAATCCAATGGCTGAAAATTCATTCAAATTAAATGTAAAATAGTAAACGAGCAAAGCTGGAACACTTTTCAATTTTCATGTATTTTTGCATCAATAGCATAAAAATTTAACTGAGTTGACTCGTTTACATCCCTTATACGGTTATACTTAAGAGGAGTTAATTTGAATGTTCCATGGATTATGAAGCGGTTCACACGGGAGATAGGAACTTCTTTTTGACAAGGATTTTATTTACACGACAGCTTGCTACATACATAGCTTGACGTCAACTCAATTCATGATAGTTCCTATTTATGACCCGTACATTTTTTGATAATAGATTTTGTGGAATTAAAAAAAAAAAAAAGAAAAAAAATTATGGATTCATATGCAAAACTATTTTATTAGAAGAGTGTACGGTTGAAAATGAGTTTAAAAAAAAAAACGAATTTTTAAAAATCTTTAACAAATAGATGCTTAACAAGGACATCTATTC
Source organism: Fraxinus americana (assembly GCA_035079005.1). NCBI lineage: Eukaryota > Viridiplantae > Streptophyta > Magnoliopsida > Lamiales > Oleaceae > Fraxinus > Fraxinus americana. The sequence continues at coordinate 6,850,801 of CM068706.1, read as the reverse complement.
TATTGTGAATATTTTTTAATTTTATCAAAGTGAAGTTCCATTAGGTAAATATATCAAAGGAATTTTATAAAAATATTATACTCAATTTTATACTGATATATTTATTTACATTTAATTGAACAATATTAAGGGCCTGTTTGGTACGGCTTAAAATCCAATTAAAATTAAAAATATAGCCGTTATTGGGTCCCGCTCATCTAATAAAAGTCAACGATAACGACTAGTTTTTCAATTTTAATCCGATTTTAATATCTACCAAACACCCTCTAAGTAAGAATTAAAAAATTTAAAAAAAAAAAAAAAATCTTTGCAGTGTACATGAATCTCAAAGAATAATATAAGTTTTCTATTTTTGGATTCAAAAGAGATAAATACAAGTATATCTGGGAAATAACAAAGCATTGTCTGTTGAACGCTTACCTTTGCAAGAAATTGTGGTTGTGAATCATCTATTCAAATCTTACCCTACAAAATAAGAATGTGTATATTTTTATTTCTTGAATATTCATGTTAAAATTTTAAATTATTAAAAAGAAAACTAATTCATTTATTAAAATATAGAAATGTCTCTTAATTTAATTAAAATATTTTAATTGTACGATCATTGACTTAAGTATCGTAGTCGAATCAATCATCTCTTATACTTCAGATCGTCAAGTAATTAAATATACAATTTCAAACGATTCTAAGTTTACAATACTCTTGACTCTAGTGTCAATAATTTTAAAGTATTAAAAAGAAAACTAGTTCATTTATTAAAATATAGAAACGTCTCCTAACTTAATTAAAATATTTTAACTGTACGATCATTGACTTAGGTATCATAGTCGAATCAATCATCTCTTCTACTTCATATCTTCAAGTAATTAATTATACAATTTCAAACGATTTTAAGTTTTCAATACTCTTGACTCTGGTGTCGATAATTTTAAATTATTAAAAAGAAAACTAATTTATTTATTAAAATATAGAAACATATCTTAACTTAGGGCGCTTTCGGTAGAGATTAAAATCAAATTAAAATTGAAAAACTAGCCATTATTAGACGAGTAAGAGCCAATAACGGCTATATTTTCAATTTTAATTGGATTTTAAACTATACCGAACAAGCCCTTAATTAAAATATTTTAATTGTACGATCATTGACTTAAGTATCATAGTCGAATCAATCATCTCTTCTACCTCAGATCTTCAAGTAATTAATTATACAATTTCAAACGATTTTAAGTTTTCAATACTCTTGACTCTAGTGTCGATATCAATTTCTACGTAAACATTCTTCGACTTGAATCCTAAACATTCTTCCACTTGAAGCGTGATTAGCAAGCTAATGATGCATTAGCAAGGGTGGTGACGTGCTCAATGACCTTACCTGGATGGTGATATGTCCCAACTTGGAAGCTGCTAGGTGACTTCATGAGTAAGACCACACCAGATGTCTCTGTCTTTGAACCACTTTCTAGATATATTTTTGTATTTTCATATATGCCTCGATTCATATTATCCCACTAAATCTAGATCTTAGTACACTTTTATTAATGTGATGTGACTAATTTAAGTAAATTAATAAATAAAAGACCTTAGATGCAAGGATTAATTCGATCCATATGGAAGCACATATTCTGATTTTGTTTTTCACCCGAATTAAAAATTTTTATTTAATGTTATTAAAAAAATAATTTTTGTCAATTTTTTTTTAAAATTTATCTATATTTAATTATTAACAATTAGTAGTAAATTATTGTTAGAAATAGTAAAGAAATAAAGCGCAGTTTGATAGGGTGACAATTCTATGGAAAATTTTCCCATTTTTTGATTGTTTGATTGGATTTTTTTCTTGGTAATTGGATTTCTCACTTCCTCCCACATGGTCACAAATTCTTGGTTTTCCTTGAATTCATTTTTCCACCACTTAGGTGGGAAAATGGTTTTCCAGTTTTTTTTTGTTTTTTAATGGAAACAAATTTTAAGTGGAATTGTAACAAATTATATCTATTTAATGGACAATTTTCATGAAAAATAAAGTCAAACGGACACCAAAATATCCAAATTTTCAACATTTTCAGGTGGAAAATTATATCAATCAAACACAACTAATTGACAATTCCCTGGAAAACAAGTTCTAGACAATTCAATTATTTGAAATTCATTTTCTTTCCTCCCAAATTCTACTCTTACAATCAAACGGACTCTAAGAATATATTAGTAAAGGAACCAAAACATACTTAGGCACCGTTTGGTAACCATTATTTTAGAAAAAAATGTATTCTTTGTGTCAAATCACACCTTTTTTGTGGTTGAAAATGAAAGAAAAGTTATTGATGTGATTGAAAATATTATTTTATTAATGAATGTGTGGTTGAAAATTAGTAGAAGAATGAGAATGAAAAAAAGAATGGTTACCAAACGGTGCCTTATAATAAAGAAACAAAACTATATAATTGAGAGAAAAAATAAGGAAAATCAACCTAAATAAATGAGACGAAGGGAGAATTAAAAAAATAAATGAATTAAAGACAAACGAAATGAATAGTTTTATTAAGGCTATGTTTGGCTCCCATTTCTTAAAAAATTATTTTTTTCAAAATTCATTTTCAACCCCACATTCTATAACTACACAATCTCCAACAAAACACTTCAAAAATGCATGGCCAAAAATGGTGCTCATAGAAATTTGTAAATCATTTTTTAATAATAAAGAAATGACAGTTGCAGCCATTTGTTGAATATAATAAAATCGACCATTTGTATGTTTCAATAAAAAAATAAAAAGTAAAGTAGACAGTGACATGAAAGTGAACCTGGCTGAAAAATCTAACTTTTATGTTGAAAAATGGTCAAATTTGGTGATAACTGAAAATAGCAGTCTCATCGCTACTATTTGGCAATGGTACCTCCCTCGAATGATTCTTATTTTCTTAGGAGTTGCGGGAGGCCTATTTCGAAGGGACAACATTTGTTGTATTAATTTGATTTTTTTTTATCTAGATTAGTTTTGTCCCTATTCGATTTAGATAAGAATTAAATTTGTAATAAATTTTGATAAAAGTTGATGAAATGTGTGGTTAAGAGACACCTACAAATCTGCAAGTTGAAAATGTTGGAATTTTAGGGTAATATAAGAATTAAAATGTGTGAATTAGAAAACTCTCCAATAGGTGCATCGATTGGGCACGGCTCTTCAAATGCAAATGGTGCATATCAAAAAGTTGTTACGAATGAGTGTGACATTTTGATAAAGTGCCATCTATACCAATAATTTTGAAATGTATCATCTGATGGTTTTGAAATTAATTTGGCCATACGATGTGACATTTCGAAGAGACACATACAAATCTGTAAGTATGACCTTCACAATTCGATTTTTTTTTTTTTAAACTCAAAATCAATTTCTAATAATCGATTTCTAATTCTTTTTTCTCTAAATTTTGTCAAAATAGTTTTAATATTATTTTGAGTTTCGCGTTCGATATTTATTATTAAATATCTTCAATTCTAGAGGATTAAAGTCAGCGTTGGTTTGCCCTGCGAAATTAATAGTGTGCTATATTAATAAGGAGATTTGCATTCGCATACCTCACTTCATTTTATCTCCTTCGTTTTTTGCATTTTCTACGTTTGAGTAAATAGTACTTTGTTCATTACTATGTATGTACTATGATTCGATAAATCGTTACTCTAGAATTTGTATGCACGTATTTTTGATTAATAGAATATAATTTATGAAATAATTTATTCAACAATTTTAGGACGGATTTGCACACTAATTTATGTATTGATGGACAAAATCAGTTTACGTGGATGCACCGTTTTAGTTTACGTTTGCTTTCTGACTTTGTCATTCGTGCACTATTCTTTCATATTAGTAGATTATTTTATTGTGTCCTATTCATGCATAAAACTAGTTTACTTAAATGTTGTATTGCATGATGAGAACATATTCTTAATTCTAGAATTAATATTGCAGATATGTTCTGTATTAGATATATGTGAAAGAACTTGCACTTTAATTTTTCTTCGATTTCTTGGTAATTTACAAAAAAGACTTTGAACATTTGGATTCTAATTTTCTACTCGTTCTAAACGAAAAGATGCATGCATTAGTGGTGAAATTTAGGGTCTGTTTGGGCCGGATTAAAATCTGATTTTAATCTAAATCAAAGTGAAACAATCAATTATAACCACATTTTTATGGGTTCCACATCTTTTCAACCACACATTTCAAAATTTTTTATCACAATCCACTAAAAATATAATTTTAATCCCCACCAAATACCCTCTTATTTACGGTTCTCTAATTACAGAATTCGATGTATTATACCTGCCCTCGTTGAAATTTGGTGGTCAACCATGATGTCTCTTCTTCTTGAATTTCATTTATCCAACAATTACATTGTTCCCTTGCATTTCCTCTACATATGAGATGAACATGGAAAAATGTTGCTGGACGAAGATGTTATGAACCAACTCGATATTAAAAACGTTTTGATATCACTTGTTGAGAAATCAGCCAAATAATTAAAGATAAACAATATGAAATTTAATGAATCACACAACAATCAAGAAAATTGTGAAAGTGGAAAATTTATTAGACTAAGAAATAAATAATTGTCTTACTAGATTTGATCCTTTCAATCTAATTTAAACAATTCTCTCTTGTTTCAAATGTATACAACAATGATCTAATTGTTATAATCTCTTAAGTCTTTTCTTTTCACTTTTTTTGAAGTGCTTATACCTTGTGGAGTATTTATAGAAGCCAAATCTCGAAGTTGTGGATGAGATAGAGTCCAAAAAGGAGAAGAAGTTCCAAAATTCGAATAAAACGGAAAAATCGCGACCAGTTACTGTTGCAGCGCTTGGGCGCCAAGTCTAGGGGTGGGCGCGGGTCGGTTCGGTTTGGTTCCAGAAATTTTCGGGTATTTAGTAAATGGAACTATCGGTTCCAAATATAATTTTGGAACCATTCGGGTTCGGTTCGGTTCTGTTCGATTCCGTTCTGTTTCGTACTATAATTAAATTTTTAAGCATTTAAAATAATATTACATAAATACACCTGAAAGTAGATACTAATATTAATAACAAAAAGTAGATATAAATACCAAGTTCAATCTTAACTTTTACAAATTAACGTAATCTAATTTAATAACATATAAATAATAAATTGTCAAATACAAATACGAAAAAGTAAATATTACTAATAAAACTTAGATAATTCATATCAATAATTCATTTGTTTCAAACATTCAAGTTTACATAAAAATGAAATATAAATTAGAAGTAATAAAGATAAAATATTTTAAAGTATTGATAATACTTACCAACTATTTAATGCAATAATCAGTTGCTTAACTTTCCATATTAACTTCTGATTATTATTGAAATTTGATCTTCATAATTTAGGACTCTACAAACCCAAGTACCTTAAACTTCCTCCAATCAATCAAATCTCAAATCACATGGAATCCAATCAATCAAGACTTCTAAACCAAGATTAAACAAGTTTCATTCATGCAACAAACTTCTAAATCACATAGAATTTTTGTCACAAAACCTAATAAAAGATAAATAGAATAAATTATTTGCGCATGTGGTTGAAATTTATATATTCAGATTTAAACTATGCATAAACACTAAGGGTGCGTTTGATTGCAAGGGTGGAAAATGGGTGGAAAGAAAATGTTTTATAGGGAAAAGATTTGCCTAGAAAATGTTTTGTAGGGAAAATGATTTAAAGTGTGTTTGATTGGTATAATTTTCCACCCGGAAAATTTTTAAATTTTCTATTCGTTTGACTTTGTTTTACATGAAAATTGTCCACTAAAGTGATTTTTTTTCCACAATTGGTTATAAAATTTGTTTCCATTGCCAAAAAATAAAAAAAAAATGAAAAAAAATTATTTCCTAAAAAATCATTTTTTTCATCAAAGTTTAGTATTCGTTTGATTTTGTTTTACATGGAAATTGTCCATTAAAGTGAATTTTTTTTTTACAATTGGTCATGACATTTGTTTTCCATTGCCAAAAAAAAAGAAAAAAAGAAAAAAAAAAAAATTGGGCAGCCGGCCGGAAAATATTTTCCCACCAAAATGGTGGGAAAATATTTTCAAGGATTTCGTGGAAAATGCTGACGTGGCGGGTGGGGGGGGGGAAATATTTTCCGTGAAAAATTTAGGCTATCAAACAGCGCAAAAGATGGAAAATGAAAATTTCCCATTTTCCATGGAAAATGTAGCTAATCAAACGGAGCCTAAAAGTTATTCAAATAACTTGTGACTTTGTGCATTCTTTTGTTTGTTTTGGCTCGAAAGAAAATTGTACGACTTTACTTTATAATGTTAAATGTGATAAAGCAATAATATTGAATTATAATTGGATTTGGCATGCAAAGTGATTAACCATTAAAATAGTATTATTTGACATGCAAAGTATTTCGTTCTATTTATCGAATCACCGTTGGTTATTCACTCCAATCTATGCTCACTTCGAACTTTGAAACATAGGGATTGCTTGTATTGTAAAGTTCGGGGCTACCCAAGTTTGTGGGGGTACCGTTTGTTTGGACATATTGTTCTTCCATGGATATGCGTACCTGTTTGTCCAACTAAATTCTAGAAGATTTACTGAACGAAGGAAAATAAGTTCAAGGATTACCCATTTTTTGGTGCAATATGAAAACTAGATTTTGGTCTATGGTTTGACCTTGTTATGGCCAATTAAAGTTGGTTCGATCATAATTCAAAATGGGAAAATGATTTTTCATTTTTATTTTGTGAATTGACGGTATAGAATATGGAAGTTGTGGGCTTTCATGTGATATTAATATGTGGGACAAAATAAAGGTGAACCAAAGTAATAGATGAAACCGAAGGTCCGTGTTTACACAGTTTCCTTAAATCGAATTCGCCGTCTCACCGGGGTGCACGAGGTTTTTGATCGGTGTTCGATTCCCAGGATACAATCGGTTATCGGTCCACGTTGCACTACGTTACTGACCTACGAACTAGGTATGTCTATCTCTCGAAGGAATAAGCAAAGAAAAGAAATCACCAAGCTGCCGGAAAATGGAAAAAGAAGAAACGGTAGGTTTCCTTCTTTGGTTGGTGTTTGTTGTTTTCTGGTTTTGGTTGTGTGTTCTTCCTCACTGAGTGCTCCTCTATTTATACACATAAATGAGGAGCCAAACCATTAAAGCATTGAATGGAGAGGAGTTATAGCATTGATGAAAATCAGACGGTTAGAAACTGAAAAGTGATTTCCATGAAACTGCTGAAATGAAGGAGTTAAGGGGCTGCTGAAACTGATAGAAACTGAAACTGATTTTATTTTCATTCATTTCCAACAATCCCCCACATGAATGAAAATTTGGAAACGAAGACTAATGAGAGAGTAGAACGAATCAATCCTGCATAGGATAGGTAGCATCTAGCTTTGAACCTTCCCTTGTGAAAATCTATCGAGTATTACTAGCAAACCAGTGGATCTGATGCCTTGAACTGTTTCGCCATTTGTGTAAACCAAGACAATAGACCTCACACAGGACCATTCTAGACACAGCGTAGTTCTCAATGTTGTGTTCGTTTTGGCCATGAACACGTCGCCTGATTCTGCAAGTGTTTGTTCAAGGATGTAGCCTTCCCCATCCTTATAGAAGCGGCCCCACTTCACACTCACATAGGTGACCTCTTAACTCAGCGTTTCACAACAACGCTTAAGGGTCATTAAAAGCATAGCTTAACCTGCATCTTCCAATCACTGTGAGCACCATAGGAATGAGTAGAAGGAGAACCTTCTCAGTGATTTACACAGATATACATGGTTTAGTTGTCCCTTTGAACCTAGATCCTGGAATCTCCATTCAGCTAGGTTGGGTGTCCACCATGATACCTTTCAACGTCATAGGCTGCAAGCCCATTCCTTTCGATGCTTTTTCAACTAGCTCACGAGTTAACCCTTTGGTTAACAGATCCGCAATATTATCTTTTGACTTCACGTAGTCTAGAGTGATAATACCTTGTGAGAGTAGTTGTCGAATGGTGTTATGTCGTCTTCGAATATGTCGAGACTTACCATTATACATATTGCTCTGTGCCCTGCCAATTGCTGATTGATTATCGCAATAAACACAAATTGCAGGCACATGCTTTGACCATCTTGGAATATCTTCAACAAACTGGCGAAGCCACTCTGCTTCTTCCGTTGCTTTGTCCAGAACGATGAACTCTGATTCCATTGTAGATCTCGCGATGCAAGTTTGTTTGGACGATTTCCAAGAGATGGCTGCACCACCAAGAGTGAAGACATATCCACTAGTAGATTTTGAATACCCTTCGATTACTGCAGGGTATCTAGAATAATGTAGTCCAAAATCACGAGTATACCTCAAATAATGTAACACCCTGAAAATGGCTCTCCAGTGGATAGCACCTGGGTTACTCGTGTAGCGACTCAATCTGCTAACTGAGTATGCTATATCCGGTTGCGTACAAGTCATTAAATACATTAAACTCCCAATTATCCAAGAATATTCCAACTGTGACACACCATCACCAGTGTTCTTGGATAAGTGGAGACTCAAATCAACTGGAGTCCTGGCCACAGTGGTATCCGACTTGTTGAACTTGTCTAGTATCTTATTAATGTAATGAGATTGAGATAACGCAAGTCCATTTGGTGTTCGAGTAATTTTTACTCCCAAAATGACATCCGCGAGACCCATGTCTTTTATGTTAAATTTTGAGTTTAACATATTCTTAGTGGCTTTGATAATCTTATCAGAGCTGCCAACAATGAGCATGTCATCGACATACAGACACAATATGACATATCCATCATTAGTGTCCTTCACATATACACACTTGTCGCACTCATTGATTCTAAAACCACTAGAAATCATAGCATTATCGAACTTCTCATGACATTGCTTCGGTGCTTGCTTTAAACCATAAAGCGATTTAACCAGTTTACAGACTTTCCTTTCTTGACCTGGAGCCGAAAACCCCTCTGGTTGCTCCATGTAGATTTCTTCATTCAAATCTCCATTTAGGAAAGCTGTTTTTACATCCATCTGATGTATTTCCAGATTTCGCAAGGCCGCAATAGCAATTATCATCCGGATAGAAGTTATTCTCGACACATGAGAATAAGTATCAAAGTAATCTAAGCCTTCTTTTTGCTTATAACATTTGATTACTAGCCGAGCTTTATATTTATCAATAGAGCCATCAACTTTCATCTTCTTCTTGAAGATCCACTTGTAGCCCAAAGGCTTACAGCCCGGTGGAAGATCTACTAATTCCCAGGTATGATTCTGTAGGATAGAATCGATTTCACTCTTGATGGCTTCTTTCCAGAAATGACCATCTGGAGATGATATAGCTTCTTTATAGCTTTGAGGATCATTCTCCATCAAATATGTGAGGAAATCAGGACCAAACGTCTTAGTAGTTTTGGTCATTTTGCTCCGTCTAGGCTCATCCTCTCCTTCTTCAACTGGATCTTTGCTGCTACCAGTAGCAGAAGATTCCATAATACGTTTAACAGGAGTTAACTGTTTAGGAGATTTACAAGGAAATATATTCTCAAAGAATTGTGCATTCCTAGACTCCATAATCGTGTTCGGATGAATATCAGGTACATTCGAATAATGTACCAGGAACCTATATGCACTACTATTTTGTGCATAACCAATGAACACACAGTCAACTGTCTTAGGTCCAATCTTGACCTTCTTAGGAGGAGGCACCACAACTTTAGCAAGACACCTCCACATTCGTAAGTATTTATATGAAGGTGTTCGACTTGTCCAAAGTTCATACGGAGTCTTATCCATATTCTTTCTTAACACTTTATTCAAAATGTAATTCGCTGAAAGAATAGCTTCTCCCCACATGTTCTGTGGTAATCCAGAACTAATCAACATAGTATTCATCATTTCTTTTAACGTTCGATTCTTACGCTCAGCAATTCCGTTCTGCTGAGGTGAATAAGGTGCGGTAGTTTGGTGAATTATTCCATGTTTAGCACAAAATTCACCAAATGGTGATTCATATTCACCACCACGATCACTTCGTAACACCTTTATTTTCTTGCTAAGTTGATTTTCAACTTCATTCTTATAAAGAATGAATTTATCGATAGCTTCATCTTTGCTTTTAAGCAAGTACACATAACAATATCTCGTGCTATCGTCGACAAAAGTAATAAAGTACTTATTGCCGCCTCGTGTTTGGACAAATTTCAAGTCACACACATCACAGTGGACTAGTCCCAATGGCTCGGTACTTCTTTCAATACTATGAAACGAAGACCTAGTAAGCTTAGCCTCAACGCAAGAAATAGATGAACCAAAGTAATAGATGAAACCGAAGGCCCGTGTTTACACGGTTTCCTTAAATCGAATTCGCCGCCTCACCGGGGTGCATGAGGTTTTTGATCGGTGTTCGATTTTCAGGATACAATCGGTTATCGGTCCACGTTGCACTACGTTACCGACCTACGAACTAGCTGTGTCTATCTCTCGAAGGAATAAGCAAAGAAAAGAAATCACCAAGCTGTCGGAAAATGGAAAAAGAAGAAACGGTAGGTTTCCTTCTTTGGTTGGTGTTTGTTGTTTTCTGGTTTTGGTTGTGTGTTCTTCCTCACTGAGTGCTCCTCTATTTATACACATAAATGAGGAGCCAAACCATTAAAGCATTGAATGGAGAGGAGTTATAGCATTGATGAAAATCAGACGGTTAGAAACTGAAAAGTGATTTCCATGAAACTGCTGAAATGAAGGAGTTAAGGGGCTGCTGAAACTGATAGAAACTGAAACTGATTTTATTTTCATTCATTTCCAACATAATATTCTTAGTCATCTTTTATGTTGAATAGAGGTGGAATAAAATTGTTTATCCGGTAGATAAACATAATTATCGAAATGATCAAACTTTATATACTTAGGAGAATATTATATTGCTAAGTTGAGTATTGTCCATAATTGTGGGGGTAAGATTGTTGTTTGCATAATATTCTCAATTAAAATTCGAACACACTGCAGGATTTGTGGTGGATAACATTGTTTTCTTCAAATTAGAATATTGAGATATTCGAGAATATTTGAAATAATATACTATAGAAACACATTTTTTTTGAAAGAATGTATTGTTGAATAGTAGATTGATGGAGAATGTGTGGTTAAAAATGAAGGAAAAGTTATTGATGTGATAGAAAATATTATTTTATTGAAGAATGTGTGGTTGAAAATGAGTAGAAAAATGAGAATGAAAAAAATAATGTGTGCCAAACAGGGCCTAAGTTTTAGATGTGCACGATGTTGAAAATTGGATCCTAATGCAAGGATTCAAAATGTATTAGTAAATATATTTTACCTATTGAGAGTGTAGTTGCTTCGTGAAAATTCTCAATACAACTTGAGAATTGAAAGAAATTAGAGCTTTCAATAAACTTAGAAAGAAGTATGATCGCTTCAAAGATTTTGGAAGAATTTTCTAATTGGTGACAATTTGTGCCTATTATATATCATTTGATCGAGATAGTTATAAATGAAATGACACAAAATGTTTTGTAAAATGATAAGTCTCGACTTATATGTCCGAGACATAATTTAATTGATTTTGTTAAAATAAAGGATAACCCATATCCGTTTACATATGGGTTATTTAGAGAGAATAAACTGCGCATCGAAGGAAATGTGTGTAAAGCCTAAACTAATGGGTCAACTTAATGAAAACCTAACTTGGCGACTGTAGATCTGACATAATATATTCAATAGGAAAACTAGTTATGATTGACTCGATAAGTAGCACTTCAGATTTTTTAACTCCTCTCCATTTCTATAATGCAAATAAGTGTTGCCTACCAAACGGTTAAGATAAGTTATGCTTTTAATGATGACTATATCTTGTAAGCAGTACAAGTGGAGTATTGTAGGGTACTCTTTATAGAACATATCTAATGTGAGTATAAACTTGGCCGATTTTATAAGAATTTTATTTAAGCGAATTCTCTAGTGTACTTGTAGAACCAAAAGGTTCAAAGTCGAAATAATGAACACAATAGAAAACCAAAGTTTGATATGAGATATAATGTGTTCAATCTATTGTTTAGGATTACAATAACAGCCAACAGTTCAAAACGTTGCGTTCACCGATTAGCCAAGTAAGCTGGTAAATTCTTATTAAGCGAGTTTCAAAGTGAAAGCTATAGATACTGATGCATTATATTTCAGTTGTTCTCTTCTTCGTTTTTCTTGTTATGAGTCGACTTCTTCCATTCATGTGGGTGATTGTTGAAATTTTAGGGTAATATAAGAATTAAAATGTGTTAATTGAAAAAGTCTCCAATATGTGCATCAATTGGGCACAACTTTTCAAATGCAAATGATGCTTATTAAAGAGTTGTTAGGAATGGGTGTGACATTTTGATAAGCTGCAGTCTAAACCATCAATTTTGAAATGGAGTTATATAATGGTTGGAATTAATTTGGCCATAAGATGTGACCATTTGAAAAGACACATAAAAATCTATAAATAGGATCCTCCTAATTCCAATTTTTTCCCCTACAAATCAATTCCTAATAATTGATTTCTAATTCTTTCTTTCTCTAAATTCTGTTAAAATAATTTTCATATTATTTTGAGTTTTGTATTCGATATCTTCCATTCTAGAAGAGTACGATCATCTTTGGTTCGCGCGGCAAAATTAATAGTGTGCTATATTAATTTTGGAAGAAGCGTTGTACATTTGGGAGATGTACGTCCATTTGATCTTGTTAGCTCTAGTGCAATGGGCAAAATCCGTTTTAAAAAAATTTACATTTGCATACCTCGCTTCACTTTTTCTCATTCGATTTCTGCATCTTCTACATTTGAGTAAGTAGTGATTTGCTCATTATTATGCATATCCTATAATTCGGTAAGTCATTACTCTAGTATTTGCATGTACGTAATTTTTATTTACAGAATATAATTTATGCAACAGAAAATAAATATTATTGTGCCTTATAGTATTGTGTTTATCTGCTGTAAAACCGTGGATATTCATTGTTGTTGAGAACAAGTTAGTGAAGATTTAAGTTGATCTATAATTTTTATTGGTGCCAACCATTGGACTGACTTTTATCCAACTTCGATAATTCTATCCAGAACTAAAGGCCAGATGGAGCACAAATAATTTGGAGATTTTAGGTAGAGCCGTGCTATTGGGCCCGGCTCAATGTCAAGCTCAAGAACAGGGCGTCCATGTGGCGCCCCCTATTGGAGAGGGGGGCGGGGGGTGACAAGGCCGGGCCAAGAAGATTTTTCCTTTTAGGTAAGGTTGCTTAAGGTAGATTTTTCAGAATAATAATAAAAAGTTAATGGCGAAATGACAAAATTATTAGTGATTGCCGACATCGTTGAATAGCGAAAGAAAGATCAGGAGATTGGATCTATGACATGAATCAACATTTGTCAGCAATTTCTTGATCTGATTGTCGACAGAAACTTGTTTTTAATTTTTTTAAGTAGTAACTTATAAGTTTAATTTCTTTCCTTATACTACCTATGAATAAGTTATTTTCTTAACTGTTATAATTTTTTTATTTTTCAATTATTTATTTACAAAAATTTTGTTGGTAGATTAATTTTATTAAACTATTTATGTTTTAATGTAACTAACTAAAAAACCCTCCGTAATCTTAAACTAATTTTTTTATTTAATTATCGAGATATAATATTAACTTTTATTACTTCACTTACGAAACTAATTTTTTATTTTTATTTAATTCTCGAGATATAATATTTAACTTTTATTACTTCGCTTACGGCTATAATTGCACCAGTTAATTAAATTTATGAAGATAGTTAATTTTTTTAAATTATCAATAACGAAAAAATCCATTATTCATCTCAAGTTGTTAAATTTGAGTTATCGATGACTTTTCTTTTAGCAATATTTATCATTTTGTATTTATTACTTATTAAGCAACAAAATTTCGTCTATAGATAATATTTTAAATCGTTTTTGATTAACAGCGATGGAAAAATTCATTTTCGTTAATAAAATTATCTAGAATATTTAAAAAAAAAATTCAAGAGCCCAACTTAAATATGAAACCTTAAATAATTGCCTAATTTCCAAGTCTCTTTTTTTACTTAGAAATCAAAGTAATTGTTTCAATAATCACCCAATTATATCGGGGTCACGATTTACGCACTAATTTTATAGTGTTTCACAGTATTCCTTGAACTTTGCCCGTTTGTGCTCCATCCATCACCCTAAAAAATCCGTTACCTTATTCGCTACGTAGCTAACGAAAATCTGACATAATAAGTTACGATCATTAAAAAATTACAACTCAACAAAACCATTATTTAATTACTCATCCAACTTACACTTAGTTACAATTTACTCATCAAATTTCAAAATATTTTTCAATTGTCACTCATCTTTGAGATGTTGCACTCCATCTATCACTCGCCATAATTTGTTCAATTCGTTGCTAATGTATCATACGAAAATTCCACGTGTTAAGTAACAATCATAAAAAAAATACAACTTAGCCAAACCATCAACACGCACTCATAAACTTTTTTAAAACCCCTTAAAGCGTTTCTAATTTCAGCCCTAAAAAATCTTGTGATAAGTTCAATTTGCACACTTATTTAGACCTTTTTAAATTAGAGTATTTATTGGATATTTTAATGAATTATTGCTTAATTCTATGTATATTGTGTTTGTTAGGTAAAGATCGATGAAGTTGGTGAAATTGTAGAAAATGAACGAGAAAATTGCGAAATTGTAAGAGATCCAAAGTACAAATATCAAATGGTTGATTTGGAATACAAAACGATGACTGAAAATCATATATGATCAATTGGATGTAATTAGAAATCAAATGAGTGAAATATAGACAGTATTTTCACAAATCAATTTTCAACCGAACACGTTATGTTTCAGATTTTCAATCTCAAATTGAAACTCATTTTTCGCATAGTAAATGTTAGAATTGAAAAAAATGATATTTCTAAAAAAATCATTAGAGACGCTTTATTGGATTTTAAAGAAGTTTATGGAGACCTAGAAGTCCCGTTTCGCATATGGTGATTTCAGTGAGTTGATAATTTGGTTAAGTTGTAATTTTTTTAACATTTGTAACTTACGACGTGGAATTTCATGCGAACATTAACAATGACATGAACGAAATATGATGGATGATGGATGTAATGCAACATGTCAAAGATGAGTGACCATTGTGAAGTATTTTGAAGTTTGATGAGTAAGCTGTGATCAAGTATAAGTTTGATGAGTAATGAAGCAATGGTTTGGTTGAGTTGTAATTTTTTAACATGCGTAA
Source organism: Fraxinus americana (assembly GCA_035079005.1). Taxonomy (NCBI): domain Eukaryota; kingdom Viridiplantae; phylum Streptophyta; class Magnoliopsida; order Lamiales; family Oleaceae; genus Fraxinus; species Fraxinus americana. The sequence continues at coordinate 6,835,461 of CM068706.1, read as the reverse complement.
CTTGTGACGTCAAATTTCCGTTAGTCATGTCAACGAATAAGGTGACGTATTTTTTAGAGTGATAGATGGAGTGCAAACAGACAAAGTTCAATTAGTATTGTGAAGCACTTTGAAGTTTAGTGAGTAAACCGTAAGTTAGGTAATTATTGACTCCTTATAAATTCATGAGACATGCTATATGACCAGAAGAGAACCCAACAGAATCTGGACAAAACACTCACACGATGGGGCCCACTGTGTATATCTCTCTTCCAGTCAATTTTTGTGGTTTCCTTTCTATACAACGGGAATAAGCCTAAATCCATTGGCCCCTAGAAAGTGCGGTAATGGCTGTGTTGGATTTCTACTCCCCCTTCAAACCACCACCACGGCCACCACGATCGCCACTATATATCATTATTCAAAAGTTCGGCCCCTCACTCTCATCTCCACCGTCATATAAACCAAAAAACCACCCCAAATTATCACTTTGGTATCAACATGTTCTTCTTCTAATCCCATTATCATAGGGATGACAAAAAAATCCGACAACTCGATACCCACGGACCCCACCCCGAGCGGGACGGGAATTACCCATTTAATCGGGTATTCGAGGAGGGAAATTTTGTCCCGGGGCAGGGCACGTCCCTGCCCCACCTCTTTTAATTTTATTTTTTTTAAGAATTCAATACTTTAAATGGAAAATTTTATTAGTTCTAATAGAAAATGAGAACTAAAATTATTTGTCTCAATTCAATGAATAAGGGGCAATAAAATAAATTATCAAAAACTTAAAAAAATAAAATAAAATTAAACGGGGTAGTAATCGGGGCCCTGCCCCGCCTTAAACGGGTAATGGGGAGGAGACGAGGCGGGGAATTGGTTAGCTTGGCTTGGCTTGGCGGGGCGGGGCGGGGCGGGGCGGTTGCCCCGACCCGTTGCCATCCCTACATTGCCGAAAGTGGGTTGTTTGAAGCAAAAGCTTAGTTAATCTAACCGCCCCGACCCGTTGCCATCCCTACATTGCCGAAAGTGGGTTGTTGTAAGCAAAAGCTTAGTTAATCTCTCCATTGTTGGAGCTGTGTTATCAAGATTCCTGTTTTCTTCTAAGGGCCCTGTCTTCTCAATTGTTGGAGCTTCAACAATACACTGATCTCAAAGAAGGATTCACTCTTCTTATACCCTCTTCTTTGACTTTGGCCCGTCTTCCTCCTATCCTTGATGTGATTTTCTTAAAGATTTTAATAGGAAAATTCTTGAAAAAGCTGGAGCAACTGTTTTATTTGAGGACGCAAACATGAAATCAAACAATGTAGGTGTAGCGGTGAACCCAACTCGGATTGCGAGTCTAGGCGAATATGGCACTCCTCAGTTTTTAGCAGATAAACTTATCCAGGCTGAAAGGCGTAAGGTTAGTGTTCTTTGTTCATCATTTATGGACACAGCCTCCCCTCCCGGATTTCTTATCTCTGTATTATGAGTGAACATAAGTTATATTTTTCTGGCTTTCACAGGTTTAAACCTGATTGAGAGAAGCTTCGATTATGTATGAAAGTACAAAAGAAGCTCAGGTGATTGCTTTCTCCGAGAGAACAGGTCACAAAGGCCGTCATGTGTGAGTTTGAATACAAGGTTGATAGCACCAGGGAGGGTTGAAGAGGGTCTTTTCTGCTGCATTTGTGCATCTAAGAAGCTCTATCTTTTGAATATTGCTCACTCTGATGGTTTAGATGACCTTCTCGACACGGAGAGAAGAACGATTCTGGAAAAATATTTGCACTCCTTTGACGCCATACCTGCAACCTAAACAAAATAGTCATTTCTTGATTTCCTTGTCACTCTACTAGCGCTTGGGACTCAAGGTATCTGCCCCAGCTTCAGATTTTTTATTCTCTCGGCACTGCTTGAAAATCAGTTTGCCAAATTTCATTAGTCATTTATGGCTTGTGTTTCAGTAGGGAGGAGTGTATCAGGGTCCCGTGGAATTAGTCGAGGTGCGCGCAAGCTGGCTCAGACGTCCACGGTTATAAAAAAAAAAGGGAAGAGTGTATTGTAATTGACACTAGTGGAATGAGATTTTCTATACAACATGCCTTGAAAATATCTTCCAACACCAAATAATTCCCACATATTATTCTGATTAGTCAGTGTGACATTAACAAATTGCATCAACAAAACATGTCATGAAATTACAGTGAGTAGGAATTATAATACGCAATATGGTAACTGTCAGCTACAAAAAGACCTAGACAATAAGTATTTTGTCCAAACAACCTACCAGCAAGTTTAAAGGCATCAGGGACATGCACTACACCTTGTGGAAGTCGAGAAATTCAAATCCGCATCCTTTTTACATCACTGTCGGGGACATTTATGTCGTTTCCATTACCGCCAAATGAGACCTGCAGTAACAGTTACGTTCAAGAGATGTACATTCTTTTCCATATAAACATTGAGTGAAGAGTGGATGATTAGTTGGTAGTGTAACGATGCTCAGATCCATACAAAGATGAACTTACATTCTCATTTGGAACAACGGCATATCTGTCAGGCAGTGAGACCCAACTTTTTTCTGTCAATGAAAAACATAAATATACTAAAGATCAGTTCATGCTAATTACTGAAGCAATTATAACTAGTGAAATATGGATGTGGAAATCATAAACAGAACCTGATGATACGTAAAGGCTTCTATTTCCTGTCCACTCGATCCATCCATACTCAATACCTCTATGATCTTCGGGACATTTCTGAAAAACACGGTGGAAAGTTGAGCTAAATTCCAGATTCTTCATATAAGAACCACAATTTGATTATTGGAATTTAACTTTTACTGATTAGTTATCACGGTACTGGTTTGTAAGCAAAACAAACAGCACGAGGAACTGAATTTGTGGACTTTGGATGATCGCGAGATATTCAGAATTAAAATAAATGGTTCGGTATAATATTACCTGTCAAGGGTATCCCCATGGCCAAGCTGACCGTTTGTGCCCCTCCCCCACGAAAACACATTCTGCATTTCAGTGACAGCGAGCGTATGCCTCCAACCACATGAGATATGAACTACTTTCTGCCATAAATTTTAAGTGGAAAACCTTAGAATCGGACACTTGTGCATTTGGAACTGACAAAATAGTAGCACTGAGAAAAAAACTATGCCTGATCATGTGGAAATTTGACTTGTACAGGCGAGCAATGATCAACGTTGTCACCAACACCAACTTGTCCAAACTGTGCACAGATAAATAAATCAATAAAAAAAGTAATTTAAAGTTAGTTAAATGTAAAAGAAGTGGTTGATAATGATATGCACAGTGAGATTATGCTGAAGCTGAATCAAGAAGAAACTAGAATTCTGAACCTTATTCCAGCCCCAACCATAAAGTTCTCCATTTGTTGTCACTGCCATCGTATGTCTCCAACCACCAGATATCTGGGAGTGAAAAGGAAGAATGTGTAAGAACCTGAAAAACATGAATAGTACAAAAACAATACAGTTTTTTTCTTTTCCCCTGTGATCCACATTTTTAATATCTAAGGCTCTACAGAATATACTGGAAATTTTCTGATTCAATTAAAGTAAAATCCAAAAGAGTGAGGAAAATAAGTGGAGCCAAACATACCTCAAGAAATGATGCAAATTTATGACATTTGTCGGAGGGAACAAATTACCTTAGAAATACATTTTTCATGCAAAGATTGTAGTTTATGAGGGATTAGGTGGTCTTCAAAATCTCCATGTCCTAGTTGACCGTATTTGCTCCACCCATAAGTATACAAAATACCCATAGCGGAGACAGATATTGTATGCCGCCATCCACATGCCACCAGAACCATCTTTTCTCCCTGCAAATATGGATTACCATGACTCGGGGGAAAAAAAAAGGAAAGAAGGTAAATGAGACTAAGGTGGAGATTCATTTTAGTCCCAGGGTCGATTTTTATGTGATTTTCACAAGCTGTTTTAGAAGGGGAAAAATACGTGGATATTCAGAGTGCCAACAAACCTCAACAGTCGAAACTTTCTCAGGAATCAAGCGGTCATTTCTATCACCTAATCCTAGATTTCCATATCGACCCCACCCCCAGCCATAAAGCTCACCATCTTCTGTTACTACAGCTGTATGTTCAGCACCAGCAGCGACCATTTTGATAGATACTCCCTACAAAAAGTACCAAGTAGTTTATCTATAAAAAGTTCAAAACACTCACCCAGAACTATTAATATTAAATGGACAAGACAGGGTGTCTTTCTTCTTGCAACTGATTTTATCATATGCTTAGTCAGTTTCTACTGTTTTTGGTGTACATGAAAGTGTTGACCAGAGAAGAAATTTAGAAAATGTTTATGCTTTCCCAAGTTAAAATTGAAAATCTGATTTCCTATGCTCTGAAATGCCCAAAAACAATGAATATCCATTCAGAATTGCGTGCTTTTGTAATGCAACTAACTAGCCTTCCTTCAATTGTTCATAAAACAATACTTTTTATGTTATCCTCAGCATCAGTGTTGAATCCGGATACAATCGTTAGTCAAAACATTTAGTGATTATTATGCTATATCATTTCCACAATTACTTGGCGTTATGCTTTTTTTTTTCATTGTGAGAATTCATGACGACAAACCGTCTTTTTAACAGTAGAAGAGCTAAATATATTGACTATTTGGATAAATATATCTTCATAGGTGCCAGATGAGAATAGAATAAATAACATCATTAGAAACTCCAGGTGGAATGACTAGAAAATTGGAAAAACGAAAAAACAAGCTTCAAAATCATTCAATTCCTGTTCACATGAATACTTTCAGTAAACTCTGTTAAGCTTAGCAACAGGCACATATAGCATTCTGTTTCTTTGAACACGTATTTTTAATGATTGCTGGAATGAGCAACAGGAGGAGAAAAAGGGAAACACCTTTATATTAAATGAGCGACAGAAGAAAGCAGCTATAAGAACTTCTCGAATTGATAATACCTTGAAAGTTTCAATCTTCCGAGGCACAAGAGAATCCTCTGTTGTCCCAATGCCTAGCTGACCATTTTGATTACGCCCCCAACTTTAACCGAGTACAAGTGCAAAAATGCAAAATGTCAATAAAAGTAAACATTCAGCCCATTTAGAAGTATCGTAACTCAAAATAAACGAACAATCTAATGTTTCTACATGGGAAAAGCCCAAAAAAAATTCTTAGATTGAAATGATTCTACCTAAGATCTAGCTTTCACACAGGAAACTAATAGTATACAAATTGCAGAAGCTCAAAATAAAAAGAATGCTGTGGTTGCTTCGAGAAATTTGCACAGTTCGAAGAATTCTGAGTCTTGATTCTTTAAACGCAGGATCAGGACTGCACCATACCATCGTCAACAAAAGATTAAGCCCATATTTCACTAATATTAGTCAAATCATTTTTTATCCATACATTTCGTGGGATCCACAAGCACTACCCACTTATCCACCAATCATTTCTATATATTTATAATTTTAAACATTTATGATCACTTCCCAAACAAGCCTTAACTCATTAAGATAATAAGCATATTGTTGCACTACAAGTTACAGCAAAACGATCCTAGTATTTCCTACATTTCAGACTTACACAGAAATCTCTGTCAGGGTATCTAAGAAAATGGGTTGAGATTTACTGGGATAATTGCTCTCTTGTATATATCTATTCGATGTCAGCAAACATGGAGGTGAAAACAATGTTTGGAATTTAGATACCAAAGTAAGCTGATATTGTATTTCGTACTTGTGGAGAAAAATGTTTGGAATTAAGAGGATTCACGTATAGATCTGCAAGGCAGAACATTTCCTAGCTGATGAAGCTATTGCTTTACCCTAAACAAAGACCAGGAAAGTACATGCAAATAAATATAAGTACATCTAAGGGCTTCGAGCAGAACCAACCTCTGCACTTCACCTTCCATGGTCACGGCCAAACAATGGCTGTCCCCACAAGCAATTTGTTTTATCCGTAGACCCTGTAATCCTTTGATTGGTTGAGGAGAAAATAAGTCGCTGGAGTTCCCATGTCCCAACCTCCCAAAATCACCCCTAGAATGGTTTGCATAAAGTTAGTATGTTTAACCAAAGATTCTATTATACATAAATCACGTTCAGTAAATCACACTCTTTGCTGCAAAAAATTGTGGAACACAAGGAGTTTTACTCCCTTTTGATTTCCTGGATTGACTGATTAGGCCTCATCATGTTGAGATAGTCTTGTGACTGCAGGAATTACTTGAATTACAGTTTCCAAACTACAGTAGCTACTTTATATACTGAGTGAGGTGTTCAGAAACTGGAAGCATATGTGTCTTAGCAATCTTAAACGTGATTTTGAAAGAATGGCAGATGTTTTGAATTCAACAAAACGATTTCGTGAAAGTAGATCATGAACATCCATTCATCTCAAAAATTCATTTGTTATGTATGATGCTTGTGACAAACATCAAAGAATTCCAAAATCCAAATTTTCATAGATAGAGTAGAACACCTACCACCCCCAGCTATACACTTGCATTTGTGACTCCGAGTATGCAGTTGTATGGTCAGCTCCACAAGTTACAGGTACTATTTCTTGTCCATCCAATGCACTCAATGAAGTCGGGGAAAGCCGGTCTTCAGCATCCCCATGGCCTAACTGTCCATCTTCTCCCCTTCCCCAAGAGCAAATAACATTTCCGACTGCAAGATATGAAAAAGACCATCATCTTCCAAAAAAGTTTTAATATCTAAATCACTTATGACTTAATGGTAACATTTTTAACAATGTTCGACATCCATAAATTACCGAAGTAGCAATTTTCTTTTATGAATTTAATCTGTAAGAGATCATAAACACGAGAACAGAGTTTATAATCAGGTTGTTTGTAGACATTGCAAGAACATGTAACATTTTCACAATGTAATAAGATTAACATTTACACTTTTTCGCATTAAATTTTTTGGCAATACAGAACCAAGAGCATATTCCCGTACTTACAAAATTGTGCAAGGTTATCGGCTTAAAGTTACAGAAATGCCCCTCATTACAAGTTCAGAAGGATCAAAACCAGTTACATGGAGCATTCTGGTCCATGCAAAAAACATTAGATTACTGAAAAATAGGATATGGATAACCTTAGCAAATCAAAATCTTCAACAAAACCTAAATGAAAAATTGTGCTCTTCATTATCAATCTCAAATGCACTCGTGCCTGTGTATAAATACATGTTTTATACACCTTTACACTTGCAGGAGAGATCGATAGAGATATATACAGATTGTTTTATAAAACTTACAGAGTAGAGCAACAGAATGACTAGCACCAGCAGATATGAGTAATACTCTACGAATTGGCCCAGTAACTGTTTCACTGCTACTATGCGTTTGGCCTTCCTCTGCCATCTTTTCCTTTTCCTTAATCTTTCTCTCAAAGTCTCACTTTCTCTGCGTGTTTTTTGAGCATGGATTTAAGGGGTTTTGTCTCCAAGATTTTCTGAGTTTTTCTCTCACCATTGAAAAGAACAGCATCAAGTCGGATACAGTGTATTTATAGTGATACAGATGGCAGGCATGTGCCATAGCTGCCTGCCTAGTACCTTCTTGTCTTCCTCCTGTGGGGAAAATAATAATGTTGATTTTTTTATTTAGTGCATAGAATTAAAATTCAAGTAATTATAAGTCCTAAGTGAATAATAATTATGAAGTGTAGGCTAACTGTCATTTTTTTATTGGATTATATCAGACATAATACATGATTTTTTTTCAAAAAATAGTATATTTCACTTTGTTTTCTATAAATTGTATTAATTGTTTAAATTTAAATAAAATGTTATGAAATACTCGTGTGTATGTGTGCACGTGTTTGGTCCCTATGACCCTATGAGCAATCTGAACAATCGTCAACAGGTGTGTGTGACTAACGATGACGAGTGATTTAGCGCACAACAAAGTAGAAAAGTCACAAAATAAAAGTTGTATTTTAGCAGCAGGCTATAGTTTTTGACTTTTTTAAATCATGCTACAACTAGCATTATTGTAGTTATTATGACTGGCCACTGGTACTGCCACGTGGCCGACCTACGGTAGCTATTGACCCACCTCAACTGAAGCATAAGCCGTAGAAGACGAGACCTTGGACAAATTCCGAGGCCAATTACTCATTCCGAGGTGGGCTCCCCAAAGCGGATCAAGTTGCGGATCAAGTTTGAGGCTCTACCCCGAGTAGGGACGGCCCATGTTTTGAATTTATTATGAAATGATTAATGTGACATTCGTAAAAATATATTTGTGTCTTGTCTTTTCAATAGAATGTAAGAATATTAAGAGTGTGTTTGGTAGGGATTTTTGGGGGAAGAATTGATTTTTGAATAGTGATATGATAGGAAATATGTGGTTGAAAAAGAAGAAAAAAGTATTGATGTGATGGAAAATATTATTTTATTGAAGAATGTGTGGTTGAAAATGAGAATTGATTTACTGTAGAAAATGAAATTTTTTATCAAACAGGCTCTAAATGCATTGTAAGCTAGGAATGTCAAAGGGATGACTGAGATTAGATGTTTAGGCTAATGAGATGAGGTCACGTGCAATTTCATCTGAGAAACGCGAGATTCGACCCTATTACTCCTAGAGGGGGGTGATTAGGTGTAATTGCGGAATTAATATTTAATTAACCTGCAACAAGTCACAAGTTAATTATGTCTAGGAGATTAGTCAAACAATTCAATTTGTCCTATCTTGAAATACCGTAGTAATGTCAAAACAGTAAATAAAGTAATAAACAACACCATAATTGTTCACGGAGAAACCCAACGTGGGAAAAATTTCGGGCACTTTGCCAGTCAAAGATCCACTATAAACTACCAATAAAACTTACAGACTACCAGCAAAGTTGACAACACAAGCTTTCTGATCTCTTGTCCGAAGTATGAAGCAGCCTTCTTAGAATGTGCACACCAACACCAATCCTGACTCTTCTTTGTAAAGCAGTCCTCCTGGAATGAGCACACGAATTTCAATCCTGACTCTTTACGTAGTTTATCACCTGTAGATCTTCCCGAAGAACTTCTTGTTCTTCAAACTCGTCATTGATCTTTAATACAGCACAGTTGACGACACAATCTTTAAGTGAAAAATGCAATCCGGTGTTTGATTTGATAGTTTTGATATTTTCGCAATGATTGGCACATGAACAATGGAATGATTAAACTTGATTCTAGTTAAGCATATATTCTCCTTGAATATTATGATGTTCAATCTCTTTCATAGAAAATACAGCGCCTCAATTGAACGAAATAGGTTGTATGTGCCAAGTAAAAATTTCGAAAATATAAAAATAGGTTTCCCAAAATAATATGTCGCTCGAGCGACAGTGAGACGAAAGTCGAGCGAGTTATTTTTGTTTCGGTCGCTTGAGCAACACTCCGACGAGCAACTAGCGAAAATTTCGGCGTGAATCCTTCTTATTCCAAACATAACACCCCAAATCCTAAGCTAACCTACCAACTATGAAACTTTACAATTTAGTCCCTAAACTTTTATAAATGTTCAAGTTGGTCAATTTATTCACAGAATCGTCAATACAAAATATAAACCTAACATTACCAAAGGGTTACCATCTGGTTTGTAACACTATAAAACCTCATCCCTGTAACCATTGAAGGATGATGCAACTCCTAATACAAAAGAGCAATTTATCTTCTTCTTATGCATGTTAAGTTTCAGTCTTTTACCTTGATTTCATCGCGATTGGTCATTATTGTACAATCGTATCTTGTTTACTTCGCCGGAACCCTAACGGAAACGTCTCGTGTCGTTGAGTTTTCTCTCACATCCAATTTAGAAGCAATCTCGATCGTCGATCTGTCATTACGTGTAGAAATTAGTTTGCGCGTACACGAGTGAGTCCGACATCTGTTGGCACCAAATTTTGAGGTCAACAGTATTTTTTTAAATCTTAATCAACTTTTCAAAAGGCTTGTGAAATGGGCCCTTATAGTTGTAAAATGACAGCAAAATTTCATATATAAGAGATTAAGTATGACCAATTTCAAAATTAAAAAACAAGGTTTAAAATTTAAAAAATCAAATATTAATTAAAACTTATTTATGAAATAATTAACTAAAAATCTATTTTATTAAATAAATATATCAATGTCACAATTTTATACTCTTTGGTCCCAATTATCAAATTAATTGGTCATAAAATATTTCTCTGTCACGAATCAAAAATTTTATAAGTCATAAATTATTTAACGGTCATAAATCAAAAATTTTATTGGTCACAATTTATTTATCGATCACAAATCACAAATTTTATAAGTTACGCTTATTTCATGACCATAAATTATCAAATTAATTAGTCACAAGTTATATCTCAATCACGACTTGATAAATTGTGAGTCATGATCACATTTTTTAAGTCACATATTTTTTATTAAACAAATTAACCACCCACCCACCTACCCACCCAAAAACTCTGGATAAGCAGAACAAAAGAAAACACCCAAAAAACCACCCCCAAAATATGTCAAACCATGCAGCAACCCTTCACGGCGGCAATCAACACAAATCACAAACTACTCAACGTCGCCCGGTGCCGCTCGTCCACAAATCGCCATGGCGTAGCGATGCCGCGTTGCAATACAGCGCTTTGCGGTACGATTGCGTGTAGTGGTGCTACACATAGCGAAGCCAGCGTCGTTGCACGCCTGCCCATGCTGCTGTCCACACACACACACACATATAGAGAGAGAGAGATGATTAGGGTTCGAAAAATTTAGTGAGGGTGGAAGGAGGTAGGGTGGGTGATAAGTGTGTTTTTACACACTTATTTAGCACTTTTTGCATTTAATTGAGATTTAAATTGAGTTAATTTCTACGCATAATTGTGTAATTTTGTATGTTTGTAGGCTTGATACCCGAATTCGCGAAGAACAGAGTGAAAACGTGAAGAAAGGGACTAAAAATGCACAAATTGATGAAGTTAGGGACCAAGTTGCACATGCTAGAAAGATGAAGGACTTGGAGTGCAATTTATGAAGGACTAAAATGAAATGAAAGTGAAATTATGAGGACTAAATTGTACAAGAGCCAAAGTGGAGGGACTGAACTGAAGATTCTGCAAAGTTGGGCCTTGCGATCGCAAGGCTTATAACCTTGCGATCGCCCAGACCAGTGCAGGGAATTAGAGGCCCAGTTTATTTAGCCCATGCGATCGCATGTGTTATAACCTTGCGATCGCATAGGGTTAAATTTTATGGCGGTTTACATTTTCTTTTCTCGATTTTCTTTTGATTGTTTTTATATTATCTTATGTTTTTAGCCACTTAGATAAGTTTACTTCATAGTTAAGTTTTATAATTTCATTATCTTTGCTTATTTTATTGTTAGATATTTTTTAGATATTTTAGTATTTTAATTCTCTATAAATATACCACAACACCTCTCTTCACACAACTCTCTCTCCCCCTCCCTTCTATTTTACACGGTTTTCTCCCTTTTCTTTTTCTTTTGTTTTTATTTTCTTTATTTTAGTTAGTTATTGGTTCATTTTGGAAGCAAAAAGATTTATAGCTAGGGGATTCAAGCAAAGAAGGTGGAAAAATCAATGAAGGAGTAGCCAAAACTTGTCTTCAAAGGGTTGTATCATTTACTTTGGTGTTCTTTCATTATTTTCCATTAATTGCAATGTATTGTATAATGAATCTCCTTGTTATTATGTTTATAATGATGAACTAAACCCTTTTTGTTGGAATTTATCAAGTAACTTAACCTAATGTTTCATTAAATGTCGATTATATGTTTGTTAGAATTTTATTATGCATTGATTATCAAAATAATAGTGTATCAATCATCATGTTTAAAATGATTTCATTTAATTGACAACTAGATGAAATTGTTAGGTTTTACATCATTTTTGGTGACGTTTAAATGATTGTAATTAATTTTAATGTGATTGTTGTAAAATAGTTGCATTAAATAGACTGAAATGATTGATGTCATGGGTTTGCTTGGTGTTCCAAGCGCGTCTAGGTGATGTAGAGATACACACCTACCTCATGTGATCCGCTGAGTATTTTCACAGAAAATCATGCTGTTGGTTATGTTTGTATCGACATAGAGAGATGCAGTAAAAATTCACCGATTAGGGTTAATATGACCTAGGGGGTATTAACTAAAACAGGAAAATCTGGTCTAACTATTGTATTTTGATAATTAGCATTTGTACGTGATCGAATCGACATTAATGAAGTATAGGTTAAGCGAAACATAAATTCCAACATTTTTTCAAAAATCGAACCTTTTTATCTTTTTATTTGACTTTTTATCAGTTTTTTTTAGTCTAACTGTAGTTTTTAGAGTTTTTAAATCATTTTTAAATCTGTGTGTGTGTCGTCCTTAAAATTAAGACTGTTAAACGTCGAATTGAATCCCACACTCTCTGAGGGATCGACTTGGACTCTTAAGGTCCACTTTTACTACTTGTTCTCGACCCTTGCACTTGCGGCATAGAATCACACGCGAACAGTGGGGTATATTGATTAATTTATTTTTATAATATTATAAGATTAAAATATAGAATTACCACCTGATTTTTGTATAAACAAACTCTAAACTTGATTTTTGAAATTGAAACTTAAAACGCTACGCTACGCACCACACACGTGCATGACGGGCACACAACACTGCTTCCTATCGTGCACGACGATGCCGGTTCTAAGAGAATAGAGAAGAGGGAATGGACATAGAGCGAATGAAGAGATATATAGAGAGAAGGGAAATGGAAAAATGATTAGGATTTGGAAAATTTGGTGAGGGTTGAAGGAGATAGGACAGGAATGAACCCAGAACACCTTCAACTGGCTACTAAAGAACTTGCTCAACTTATTTTTATAATAATATTATATTAAAATGTGACATTATCACCAGATTTTTGTATAAACAAACCCTAAACTTGATTTTTTAAATTCAAACTTAAAACGCTACGCACCACGCACGTGCATGGCGGGCACACAGCCCCGCTTCCTATTATGCACAACGATGACGTTGATAAGAGAACGGAGAAGAAGGAACGGGGAGACAGAGAGAGAGAGAGAGAGAGAGAGAGAGAGAGAGAGAGAAGGAAAAGGAAAAAGGGATTAGGGTTTGGAAAATTTGTTAAGGGTGGCGGGAGGTAGGGTAGGGTAGGGTAGTGTATATTAATTAATTTATTTTTATAATATTATTATATTAAAATGTGGAATTATCACCTGATTTTTGTATAAACAAACCTTAAACTTAATTTTTGAAATTGGAACTTAAAAAATTTGATTGCCTGTAATTTCCACTAAAATATAAGTGTCTTTTGAAATAAATTATACAAGAAATATTTTTTTTTATTTTTTGCTCTTTATTTTACTGATTTCAATAATCATTTACTAATTTTCCTTCGTTTAATTAATGTACACTCCACCCGTCTCATCAAAATATAATTTCTTTCATTATTCGTAGGTCCCAAATTATAGGCCACTTTTCTTGTTGAGAGTATATTTTTTTTCTTAGTTATCTAATATGTCCCTATTTAATGTATCTTGTTATTAACAAATATGAACTACTCTCATTGAAATCATTATTAACGTATAGATATATTAGAAAAAAATGTCAATAAGATTTATTATTCCAACTATATTAATTACATTTTCTTAATCCGTATGAAAATGAAAGCAAGCATATCTTTGTGGAACGGATGAAATATTATTTTAGATGTTCATAATATTTTAAGCATTGAAGCATTGAAGCTTGTATTTTTCTTAAATGCAATCAAGAAAAAATGTAAATAGAGAGTGAGTTTAGCTATGTAAATGAAGAGAGACAAGCTCGCTATTTTATTTTAAAGAATTAAAATATAAAAATCCATAAGACCTTCTCATTGGTCTCTAGAAAAATATGTAAAAAATCATTTTTTTTTTCATGTCAGTCCATATTAAAATTGTTGTTGTTGTTGTTGTTATTCATGAAATTCGATATTTATGTCAATGAATTATCAGTTTTTTGTTGAAAAAAAGAAAAGAAAACATCACTTCTGATTGACAAGCATCGTGAAACAAGACAATACATTTCTTCAAAGACAATGCCAAACCCTACTAGAATTACGAGTGCCTCCCAAGCGGAGAGGACTCAATTACTCGAGAATTTTGCCCATTAAATCGAATTTAATTTCTTGCTAATGTTAGCCTCCTTTTCAGTTTCATTTTCTTCTTTTAAAATTTTACCTTTTAAAATCAAATATTGATTCATTCACATATTTCTTGGAATCCGTAGATCTTACTCACTTATCAATTATTCATTTTTTTAAAAGTAGAATTTTAATAAAACAAAATAAAACCCAAATAGAGACTTAGTTACATTCTCTTCACGTTCATTTAAGTATTCATATACAGCTTATATTTTGGAGTTTCAAATTGTTAATGTCTTCTTCATAGTTCCTATAGTGCCCCCTACTTTCAAGAGTTGATCATAGAGGTAAGTTGAATGCTAGTACTGATCGTGCAAGTTGTTCAGTTAATACCAGTATTCAACTTAGTGTTTGTTTAGCACGACTTACGTAAAAAATATTGTTCTTAAGAAAGAGCTAATTGGCACCGCATTAATTAAGAATCATGCTACAGTGTCATAATAACTGACATAATGGTTGACATAATGCCAAATGTCAATATATTATTAGACTGTTTAAAATACGATCATCTTTTCCATCAAATCATCTCCCGTCACCTAAAATTCCGGCACTACTTCTGACATTATTCTTCTGACAAAGTGGTTTAACTGATTAATTAATGACGCTGCATCGTCAATCCCTTCAATTCTTTCATGCATCTTTTCAATTAGGGTAGCTATCAATTCACTCAACCACCATCTTAAACATAAGAGTAGTGCTTGATGTACAATGATTTTGACATCATTGTTGACAACGTGCCACGTGGCATGTTATCATTTGACAGTTTAAAAAACAACTTATTATTTCAACCAATACTTTTTTGCCACAACCAATATTGTCAACAATGTTGTACAGAAACATTGTACAAATAGCATAATTCTAAACGTAAGGAGGGAACACGTACAACTATAAATAATTCTCTACTCATATGGGATATGTGTCTCCTAACACAGCTACACAATTAAGATTATACTCTTCTTCAATGTATTTCACGCATTGTATGCTCGGGAACCAACATTTCTTGTCAGCAAACGTAGCTCTTACATTGAGAACGAACCACTACAAAAGTTTCTATCCGTGCACATGGTCAGTCTATGCACTATCCTAAATTTAGTTTACAGACATAAAGTCGAAGGAAAAGATTGAACTGAAGAATAAAGTTATCTTGCAGGTTAAATAAACAAATTTAGCAACCTAAAAGATTGAATACAGGTGTTCTATATCTAACACGAGTCCTGGAATACGGCATTAATCATGGTTAGAGGAATTGCCAGTCAGTCTTCTTCGGAACAAGAATAGTCAGTGGGCAACCCTGCAATGAAATCACCATCTTGATTTACAGCATTGTCCTGTAACATGCCATGGTGACTGGCTGTCTTTAGAGAGGTTCGGGTCTTGGTTATTGTAAATAGTGGAGCACCACTCGACTGACTGATTAGCTCTGATGTGCGTAAACAAAAATCATCAAAATCATCTGTCAAAAGTAATTAGGGTGAATCATTGGATAAGATGTAAAAAATATGAAACAAACCGAATAGAAACAAGAAGGAAGGCGATTTACTTTTTGATAGTTCGTAGTTTACTAACTAGGTTCGACCTTACGTGCGAAATTATTTTATTAAAAGCAACAAGTCACTTTTTAACAGTTTCTAGATGATTAAGCATAAAATTCAATTATCCCATATTTGAATACCACAGTTTGTAATATGGAAAACAATAAATAATGAACACCGATATGATGACGGAGACACCCAACTGGGTAAAAACTTCGGGACCAAACCAGTTACCTCCACTATAAACAATGTGAGTTACAGTTTGTTTCCAGTCTAGCAACTTCCACTAGTTCCCGCTATTGTAATTCCTTTCAGACTCACGATCTGCTACCGTAGATATTGTCTAGCCAACCTGCTAGATCTCCCGATCCACCTCCTTTAGCTTCCAAGATCTGCTGTAAATTCCAGACTCACAATCTTTTGCAATTGTCTCTTCTAAGTGGATACCCAGAAATCACTTATTCATGTTCTTCTTCCTGCGCTTGTAGTCCAACCTCCAAAAACTTCTGAAGTCCAACTAAGAAAGTACCTTCCTTGGAGTGTTAAGAGAGTCGGGTGTTTTGGATTCTTCAATTTGATGTTTTCCCAAAACTTGATTGTCGGATCTCAAGAATGATGTGGATGAATCAATCAATAAATTGTGTTCTTGGATCTCTCTAATGATGTGAAAGTGTTTTTCAATTGAAGCACAATGAAGCAACCCCCATTTTCGTCCCAGACATCTGTATTTATAGTTGGGGACGCCTAGGTGTTATGGGCGGTGTAAAACTTTTCAAAATCGCCAATTAGGTCTGGCCGCATAAATATGTCGCTCGAGCGAGGGAGCTGTGGCTCGAGCGACAGAAAGGCGAAGGGCGGGCGACATAGTTTCTGTTTCTGATGCTCGAGCCAAGTTTTGGCGACGGTCTAGCGAAATTCCGACGTCGCGTTTTCCTTATTTTCAACCTCTAACCCTAACTTAACTCATCTATACAAAATTGCATCCAAGTCCTTGGCTTTTTACAAGTGTTCAATTAAAACACTTTCGTTCACAAATATGCCCATTACAACATTAGACCTAACAGTTTTGTCTTTGCAGTAAAATCCAATCACCGAGGATGGGTCGACCGAATCCAAAGGCACGTGCCGCACAATACTAGAAGCACATCCAAGAACATTAAATCGGAAAGATGGACAAAACAAGCATTCCAGAACAGAATAAAAGGCGAGAGGGAAAAGGGATAAGGGAAAAGAAAAAGAAGAATCTGAGCAAATTTGGTCTAGGCATCAACTTACTTGCAATGATAAGATGAAGTATCAACGCCTACATTGTCCAGCTTAATATCAAGAACCTGTTGGTCAATCAAATGATAAGAATTAACATATTCGTACATCATCATATACAAGGGCTTCCACAAACAGCCATCTGTATTAAATCTATCTTTGGTTCATGTTTATAAACGGTTTATAAACACTCAGGACCACAAGTACTATCCACTTATTTACCATTTGTTGCTGTCTACTTATAATTAAAACCATTTATAAACACTTCCCAAACATGCTCTTCGGATATAGGTTCAATGGAACAAAATGAAAATAAACTTTGGAACCAAAGGGCTGTGATAGCTGATTGAATATACATGATCTTCACCGATTTTGACCTTTATATTACTGGGATGAAAAGTTGCAACAGCTTGTTCTCCAATGTAAACAAACTAAGCCTTATTCCTGACACTGTTGTACAAATGAATATTATCCTCCAAAAGCGTGCTAACATTATATTTCATGAATGGTAGAAAATCCAGAACAAAATGTCAGCAAAAACTGCCAACTTGGTCCTTAGAAAAAGGCAACACACATTGCACGGAGAGAACATGAGAATGAGAGGACATAATCTGGCGTAGGTATAAGCCTCTCTTGCATCTTCATAATCTCTATCATTCCATTATATATTTGCTTATAGTGAAGTATGGTCATGTAGGTTACTAACAAGTGAAAGTTTTGACTAAAAAAAATCACCACCTATTTTCTATAAGATTATACTGTGAGGTTTCTACAAGAGGAATTGCATGCACCTGCTGAACTTCGTGTGGATCAAGATAAAATGCTTTCTCATCTTGCACACCAACTATGCATGTTGAAGCTCCAGGTCTGCCACCCAATAGACCAAGGCTTTGCGAAAATGTCAATGGCGCACTCAACAGAGTAAGATACCTGTGGAAATTTTATTATATTCAGAACATTAAGGAATATTTGTCGTTGCCTTGAATGCATATTGGATGTATTGTAAAACATACATGTACCCCAAGCACAAAGTAAATGTATGCCGTGCATATATATTCTTTCAAAGTGAACTGAGAATAGTAACATATTTCCTAAAACAGGCTGTGATTACCAAAAAACCAAGGAACTAGAAGAATATATTCTTCGCTTGTATACTATTTGACCGATATCTCTAGATTTATTGGTGCCATCCCAGATTCAGTCCCAAATGACGATCTAATTTCATGGTCTTCAATTATTACCTTTCTCAGTATCCCCATTTATGAAACCTATCTAATATTCTATTTAATTAACCTAAGCCGGCTCTACTCAGACAAGAATCAATCATCTTCTCTATTGGGACTCTCAAATACCTCCCTTGCTCAAACTCCAATTTTTTATTTTTTTATTTGTCACTTGTAGAGACACTAAAGATGAAGGTACCAGAAGTCCAGAACCAAATTCCTCTACACGAAATGGTCAACACAGCCATGCAATTATTGGAAGAATCCAACTACTAAATTTATGGGGCCATGATATGTTTCCCTTGTATCTTTCTTCTTAACATCTATGAGTGGGATTCACTTCAACTACTTCTTGCCTCAAACTATGCATTTATCTACAATACCTCGACTTTATACGGGGGCTATACATTTTGTTTCCATGCCAGAACTATGATACACTCTTTAAAGATGTCTGCACTTCACAAAAGGCTTTAATACACACACGCAATCACTTACACGCTCACTCAATGTCTCAAGCCATTGTGATACAAGATCATTGTGAGAGAGTAGCAATTCCAGCAATCAATATCTGATGGTAAAAGTAAAAGCATGCACCAGCATGACTGGGTAAAATGTTTTCACACATTACGAAACATGCTAGTATGGATTATGCATTAGGATGAGTGGTTTTCAGCAGGTGGAGTGGGTTAAAAATGGGTCATGCCAAACTGATAAAGTAATGGGCTAATTGCCTCTTACGCTTTGATATATCTTTTGCTAATCTTTTCACCCTTAGCGCAGTTGGATAAACATACTGGGTATATCCTGAAGTCTTAATATTTTTAATTGTCATACTCATAGACAAATTATGAAGGTAAAAATGAACTTCACGTGCGTAGATGGTATTTTCAAATCCTTTATTTATTAGCTTCATTTAATTTCAGCTGTGATATAGACATTTGAAGAATTCACATTTCAAATTTTGGACATTTATCGGATTTGAAGGTTGGGTTTTTATGGTTAATTTTGATTGGGCACCTCTACTTCTTCCACTTCTTATAGGATACTCAAAGTAAAAAGAGCTCTTGCTTGCTCTGAAATATAAAAATATACCTCGGGTTGATTTTGTCCTGTCCTAAAACCAATGGAACTAACAAGAGGATAGGAGTCAAATCAACTTGGCCTCTAGAAAACTCAAAGAAGTGTCTTGAAAGATCCTCAACACAAAGATCAGGAGCTCCACCTCTTTCCCCATCTTCATCACCAGAAACCACGTGTATAGCCATCATATTGGATAAGTCTCCACACTAATTAGTCCCATCCCTCTTACTACGAATCAAACTTTCCCAGGTACGGCACATGGCATATGGGCCTACCCATGATCCTGAAGCAAGGCCATAAGCTTTTCCAGCTTGGAGAAGATTATGGATAGAGTAAGGCGAGTCCTCGGAATCCCCAAAAAGATGCAATATTTCAATGTAACTTTGATCGAGTGGCTGCATAATTAGAAGCCCGCCAATATGACGATACGAACATATCTACAGAACATAAAACTGGAGATGGCAGAATACATATCAATCAAATTCTGCACGAACGAAAATTACCTTATGCAGAGATTTCCTCCACGATCTTCCTAATTTATGAATAAGGAATGCCTGCACAAATGGAAATAAATCATCATGGACTTATTATGAACACTGATGTGGCCAGTATTTGTGACAAAGCTAAAGAAGAGGATAGAGTCAAATCAGGGGCGGACGCAGAACTTTAACTTTGGGGGGCACAATCGAACTTGTAAAGAAGTTGGTAGAATTTTTACAATCGAAAATTTACGTACAAAAAAATCATACTCCATGTAATTTTACATCTAAAAATTTACATGAGATATGACTTTTTTGGATGTAAAATTTTGAAATTTTTTGAAATTTCCTAATAAAATGATGAAAATTACATTGAGAGATTTGTATCGCAAAAATAATAAATGTTAATGAAATAATTGATTTTTTGTTTAAAAAAATGCGAGTTAGACGTCTTTTTAAAGGTTCACGTTTAACGTATTTTTAACTGTTTTCGATATATGTTTGAACTATTCGATATGTCCATAATGTAATTCTTGAAATAAGTTTCGAAATGATACAAATAATTTGTAGATTCGATTAGAGTACGATCGTCGGAGAATTTTTAAAATTTGTATATTTCGAAATTCAAATTTATTTTTATTTTACTTCTGTTTGGTGGAGATTAAAATCAAATTTTTAGTAAATTTGGGTACAAATTAAATAGTTATGAATTTCATGAAAATATGTTATTAAAATTAATTGTTAACTTTGATTTAGATTAAAATTTAAATTTCAATCGATAACAAACGTGATTTAAAAAAAAAAAAATTGAATCTCAAAAGTTGGGGTGGGGGTGGGGGTGGGGGTGGGGGGGGAACACCTGCCCCCAGGACCCCTTGGGTCCGCCCATGAGTCAAATGCCTGAGCAAGAAGCATCTGCTTCGAATCATGCAACCCCAGTTGACAATAGGGTTGTTCGTGGGTCGGTTCGGTTCGATTCTGAAGAGATCCGAACCGACCCAAAACTTTCGGGTATTTAATAAATGGAACCGTCGGGTCCAAATATAATTATGGAACCGTTCGGGTTCGGTTCGGGTCTGTACCATAATTAAATTTTTTAATATTTACAGCAACACTACATAAATATAACTAATGACATTTCATTCGTAATTTTTACAAATTAACATAGCTCAATTCAAAAACATATAAATAATTAGCCGTCCAATAAGATTAATTCAATGCATACAAATACCAAAAAATAGATATTAATATTACAGCAACACTACATAAAGTATATTCATTTGCTTCAAATTAAAATGGGCTAATGGGCAGAAAAAAATAAAATAATTTAATTAATTCAATATAAAAAATAAAAAAATTATTTAGTTTCGGTTCTTATTCGATTCTTTGGTTTTTGGTCTAGACCTGAGACCCGATCCAAACCCATCGGTTCTCGATTCGAGTACTCGTTCGGGTATTTAATTTATGAAGAACCGCTCGATTCGATCCGGTTCGGGTTCGGTTCTATTCGGGACTTTTGGACACCCCTAGTTGACATCACTAGTATACTTTCAAATCTCCAATAGGCAGAAACCCTACAAATTAACCAAAACAAATACAACCCCATTATTTTCTTTATCATTCATCAATATACACGTTTACTCCAAGTACTACAGAATTACCTTTCCTGTATGTGATCAAAATCCGCGACGAGAAATCATCAACAAAAGCAGCATATCCGTCGTTCTGAGTTGAATCAGAACACGAATAATTAGCATCATCCTCATCTTGAGCAACTCCATAGCAAGCACCAAAAAGCCAAATGTCGCTCTTGGACCCTGCAATCCCGGTCCTACTGAATCCCAATATTCTCCTTATTGAACCACCATTCATAAACACCCTCCTCACTACTTCTCTCCACCCCTCGTAATAGTTTCTCCTCTTGTGGACTTCTTTCTAGTAGTAGCAAGATTCCCTGACTAATGGACTTTGAATGCTTATTACTGGTCCTACCCTGAATCTTTTGGAGGAATGATTAAAGTTCTTTTTGCTGGAATCCTAACTCAAGAACCATTTATTAACGTATTCGTAAAGACCATGGATTAAATAATTGCGCATTTGAAAAGCACACCAAAAATTTCTATATCTGAACAAGAAAACGAAATTTAATAGTATTAAAAGAGAAGACCAGTCTAAGAGTGTGTTTGGTAGGGATTTTTGAGGAAAGAATTGATTTTTGAATAGTGATATGATGGGAAATGTGTGGTTGAAAAAGAAGAAAAAAGTATTGATGTGATGGAAAATATTATTTTATTGAAGAATGTGTGGTTGAAAATGAGAATTGATTTACTGTAGAAAATGAAAATCTGTACCAAACAGGCCTTAAATGGTATTTGTTCCGTTTGCTGGTTTCGTAGTTAGTCACATGCGTGTAAACTGTAAATTACTGTCGGCAAAATCAAGATTAGTGAAGAAAGATAGAGAGAGGGATTGCGTGGCTTTCCGTAGATGCTAATGTTGTTGAAACCGTATAGAAATTGGTTTGGTGAGGCGTCTGTCCGAAAATATTATTACTCGTGTTTCCTCGTCTTGTAATTAGAGTATTACTTGAAAAGAAAAATTTTAATTTCAAGGATTAAATTCACAAATTGTCACCCAACTTTATACTTGATGTTATCATGATCACTCAATTTTATACTTAGTGTCACCATGACCACCTAACTTTTTTTCACTATTTTAATTAATTTTAAAAATGGTAAAACGATAACTTTGCATTATATATATATATAACAATTTTTTTAAAAAAAGTTAAAATAAAAACTTATTTTAAAAAAATACATTACTTAAAAAAAAAAAGTAAAGTAAAAACTTATTTTTTTAAAAAAAGTTAATTAGAAAAATAAAATAAAAATTTACTTAAAAACTTATTTAAAAAAAAAAACGTTCCTTGAAAAAATAAAGAATAATAAAAACAAACTTAAAAAATGTTTTTAAAGAGAAAATTGTGAAAAGAAATAGGATGACCATGATGAAATATTATATAGATTAGGTGATCATTGTGGAACATTATATGAAATTGAGTGATCATAGTGAAATAAAATCAAATTAAGTGACATTAACTATAATATTAGATAGTCATGGTGAAACGAAATCAAATAAAGTAGTCATAGTCATAGTCATAGTGAAACTAAATATAAAGTTGGGTGGTCATTTGTGGATTTAATCAAATTTGATCATAGGTTTCTCGCAAATTTACAAGGAAAGTCCTCAACTTTTGACAAATTAAACATTTGACATTGAATTAAATTATCCTGGCACCCACGACCCCAACTTTTGATCTTTAATTTATGTGGATCCTTACTGGACAAAAACTGCTTGTTTTTACATTCAACACTTTAGCCATCTAGTGATCTTAATGTATTTGAAACTGTATTTATACACTTTCGAGTAGAGCTTTGGAAAGCAAGACATACATACGGAATGAAGAAAGGTGAAATTCATTGCCATTTTTACAGTTATGAGGCTACTAATTATTTGCAGACAAATTCAAAACAAAAATACATAACACCATCAAATCACATATTAATAATCCCAACAACTCAGTAGCTAGTCTTGAATGGCCTGTAAACCTTAAGATCAAGCACCACACCAGCAATGGAACCAGCTGCTGCAGCAACTGAAATCATTAAACAAGCAATACTCAGCATTTGCAGGCAAATCCATTTTGAACTCCATTTCTCTATCTTCTTCTGTGCAATATACATTTCTATTGGGAAATACACGGTCAATGGCCAGAATCCAAATGCTCCAAGAATTCCCACAACATCATTGAAGAAAGGCAAAAGCATTGATATAACAGTAGTTAAAATTACGAATCCACTTCTCCAGGCTAATCGAAAGAGGTTTAGACTATAAGGTTGGAAAAATGGAACTGGGATTCTGATATCTTTGGCTATGAGTTTGTTTTCTGGCCATTTTTCTGCTGCATACTTTTCGGTGAAGGCGAAAAGTGGCTGGCAGTAAACTTGGTAGGCTCCGACTAAATGGATTACAATGGCTGCGTTTGCTATGTCGAGAAGCCAGTATGGTTTGTAGAAACCAAATCCGGTTAGGAGGTTACCGGGGGAAAGGTCTCCGAATGCTGCATAGCCCATGCAGCCACACAGCATGTAGAAGAGTGTTGTTACAGAAGTGCTTATGAGTGTGGCTTTCTTCATTGTTTTTGCCTCTGATGGTGGGGACTTGACTGTGTCCTGTTTATTAAAAGACGAAGAAAGTGAGTGCTCATCTTGTGAATTTGACCGTACGGTATTTGACAGTATTAAACATACCCTGAATGTTTTCGAATATATACCTGAATTTCAATGAGGATGATTGAAAATGAGTATGCAAAAGCAATGTTCCCCAGAGCTTGGAAACTCCTCCATATTTTTTGTGTTTGAGTCACAGTTCCAATGCTTATTCCAGTGAAACTACCTCCTATGGTTCCATTAGCTGTAGTAGAAAATTAATATAACCATGTTTAGTAATTGATCAAAGAACTTTTAGAATCACTGAGTTATGCAAAATTGAACAATAGGGACCTGCAACTTTCGCAACTCCGAGGCCTAATCCGATCGAAGAATACGTGAAGGACATGACAGCAGCAACAATTGAGAGCCACCATATTTGATCAAAATCAGGAATTTGAGAAAATAGGATTTGTGTTATCCCAAATCCTATCATATATGGGTTACTTGACATGTGACATGGATTTTTTCTTCCACTTTCATGAAAGCAATTGGATCTTTTGATAGCCCTGTTCATTGCAATAGCCTTACCAAATTATATTCAATGGCTACAAGAGATTAAACATAGAATTTCTTTCAAGAATTATACTTACATCATACTTATAGATGCTGCAATCGTATATCCGATGGCCACTCCAAAGATATTCATATACTGAATTAGGCCACATAACTTTACTTTAGAACCGCCTAATAAAGAAAAGTGAACAAACTTTTAGGAGAACTATTCATTTCACACTGATGAATTTTCTAGGTATAGTAGTGTACCAAGATTGGATCGAACAGCATCCATGTAAGTATAGTTTCTCTTGCCAAATAGGGGATCTCCGGACCGGTAACAATCAGCCAGGAGAGTTGAGGTGTAATAAATCACAAAGGCGAATAAGAACATCACTGTTGGACCAGCAATCCATCCCAACTGTGCTATAGCCCATGCCAAAGAAAGCACTCCGGATCCAATAACCGCAGTTATTATGTGTGCGCTGGCAGTCCAAACAGTCCCTACAAAGAGATAAATAAACATTAGGAGAGTTAAATAGCGGTAGTCTTTGATCACTTATTGGGGGGTGGATAAGATGTTGTGGGATATGTACCGGTTCTTTGGGGTCGACCATCATCATCAATACACTTGGAGCTTAAATGTGGTGGCACGTCGACAGAAATGTTAAATACTTGGTCGTGCTGGTGGTGGTTATTGGTGGCTGCACTCTCTCCCATCTTGTATTTTGAAAGAAGCCAAAAGTACACACTTCTATCAGTCAATGAATTCGAGTTTTGTAAATCCTTGCTGCTGAATATTTTTTTACAGCAATAACACTAAAACTATGTGGAAAGAACTTGCAAGAACAATATATTGAAGAATAGTTTTATCATTACAAAATACCACAAGAGAGTATATATCAGAAGACTTGTTACCGACTATTTCTAGACCATAAATGCTACTCCTAAACAGGATTGCAATGGCTAAATTTAAGATGCATAGGGTAAAGGATTGAGGGTGGTATTTATAACAGTTTTCGACAAATTTCGAGCAATTGAAAATAGAGAGGCGCGTGAAACAAGGTCCCAATAGAAAAGGACGGGTCATTTGTACTAAACAAATCTTCAAGCATTCAATCACAACAATGAAGAACATTTATCAATGTCAACGCTCACACACCCCACACTCAGATCCACCCCCCAATGTGCAGGTCGAGAACTAACTGAGATGTAACATGCATACTACTTTTCCCTACTGAGCATAGTAACTAACTTGCAATGGACAGACGTCATTTTCAATACAGAAGATTTGGCCTTTGAACACATGCATGAGTCAAATGTGTTTGGGGCGTTTGTGTTGAAAAGTCCACATTACGAGTTACATTAAAAGAAAAACTGGAAAGGACTGAAATATACCTGAATTATTAGTGGGTTTTTTCCCTCTCTCCCTCAATATCTGAGGAATGAAATTATGTACAGAAAGGGTGTTATTTGATACAATATGATCAGATGGGATTAAGAAGCAACTGCTGCACTCTCTTTCAGTGTTCTCCTGAGGCTTGTATAGAGAGAAAATTGGCTTTAAACCACTGCTTAAAAGTTATAAAATCTTATTGTGTCTTAAAGTAAAGTATACATTTGTACTGCATTTAGACATGTAAGAGCATCTCCAAGAGACTCTACATGAGATGCTCTTTTTTTTTAAAGAGCCAACATTTAAAATCATGCTTCAAGAGACTCTTTAAATTAACATTTTATTGTAGAGAGTGGGTTTGGCTCTTCAAACTTACTTTCTATAATTAAATGCATTCAAAGTGTTTAAATTTTCAAAAAAAATAAAAGATAGAGAAAAATAATTAATATTTTTTGGGAGTAGTAAAATTAAATGTTAAATATAAAGAGCTTGTTGGAGTACTTCAAAATTTTAACTCTTTAAATTTATAAATGCTCTCCAAATTATAGAACATGCTCTTTAAAATTAGAGAGTCCCTTGAGGATACTCTAAACCTCCCATCCATCCTTATTGAAAGAGAATTGATGCTTCTAGTCATACCTTTAATTATTAATGAATCTTTATACATTTAATGAAGTACAGTCAAAATGGAAGCATAAATTAACATCAGTGTGCATATTTGTAAACAACACTAAACAGTATTGGACTCGAAAATACTAGATGACATTCTTAATTCACATGGTTCTCGTTTTATAAGGAGAAAGTATTTGATTGTTTTCATATTAACCAATGATTCTTGGTCCGAATTTGCAACAAGTTGTCACCTTTAAGAACTGAGGAAGGTCCACATGGATTCTGATAGTACCTTAGGACTGTATCTTCTCGCATGATTTAACCAATTGTCATCATTCAGTTGTTGACTTGGAAGTTCACAATCTAATTGTGCGTCTGGGCAGGTTAATAGCTGATGGCCTAAAATTTCTAAGGAATATTTAGGTTATGCTGCATGAATGACCCACCACTCAATTACTTGGTCAAACCCCAGAAACCCACTTTCAGCGGTAGTTCTTTCACTTGGCTGTACCCAATTATACCTGCCACCAGAGGTACCAACTTTCAACGACGTAGAAACATAACCAGATCAAGTTATGATATTTCCCCAACCTATGAAACTTTGAGTTTTAAATGAACTGTTCCCATACATTTATCATTGTCAACCAAAGAGACTGGATGAGATTAAAGGCTCGACTATGATTATTCAGTGATTGCTGTTAGTTCTGTGCGATACATTAATGCATATTCAAGATCGGCTATAATAGACTATAAATAATTAAAAGACTCAAGCATGTAGTGGAAACGAGAGAGAAATCTATTAGGCCATTTCAATTTCATGGAAATTAAAATTAAATTCCATTTTTCACATTTTTACACGTTTGATTGTCCAAATTTTCCATGGAATTAGTTTTCCATATTTCACCCACATGGTCACATTTTCTTGATTTTTGAGGAAAAAGTTTTCTGGGCAACTTTTTTTTTTTTTTGACAATAGAAATAAATTATATCCTCAATTATAACAAATTCTATCTATTTAATAGACAATTTCCATGAAATACAAAGTCAAACGAACATCAAAAGATCCAAAATTTCAGTATTTTGTAGGTGAAAAATTGTACCAATCAAACATAATTAATTGACAATTCTCAATGAAACAAATTCTAGACAATTCAATTTCCTGAAATTCATTTTCTTTCCACCCAAATTTCATTCTTATAATCAAACGGATCCTTAACAAAATAAAAAGAAAAGGACTAGAGAACCAATATCATTGGCACAAGATAGTACAACACCACAAAGTGAACTAAAATAAAATCCGAATCCTTTTTCAACTTTGGCCACACACACACACACACAGAGGGTCAATGGTGTATCAATAAGTTCATATTTTATAAACAAAGGTTATTCCTTTAACCACCCACTATTCAATTTTGCACAAAGTACACAAAATAATACACACACACAGAATATAGTAGTATAAATTCAAATCTTTACAACAGTTTTCAGCCTCTAAAGAGAGTCTAAATAATGATAAGAGCCATTAATTGGTGTATAACCTATCATCTCTCAGTCTCGGGGCTTTATAAAATGCAACAACCAGATACAGGAAAAGAAAGACTGGTGGATATCTCTTGTGTGATTTGTTTTTCTCTGACATTCCTCCAAAGCCACTCTTTTCTTCCTCAGCCCACTAACCACAAAGCAAATACAATTAACACAAAGTAATCAGTTTATCTATTCGTATAATACTTTTCCTGTCTTTCTTAAGCATTACTTCCTAGTATCAGGATTATTATTATTTTATTTTTTTTGGCAATTAGAAAAAAATTCTAGATATAATTTCCATGCAAAACAAAGCTAAACAAATGATATTCGGTACAGTAAAAAAAAAATTGTAATCTTTTTAAATTGAGGAAATTACACCTAGAATGGGTTTTAAATTTCCATTTTCATAAATCATGAATCAAGTTTAATTATACAGAAATCAGGTTTTAATTAATAATTAATAATTCATATTTAAATATTATAAATTAAACCCTAATTCATTTCTATTTCTATTCTCATTCTCTCTCTCTCTCTTTCACTATATTCTCACATTTCATCTCTCTGTACCCGTCGATCTACCCGCCGACCGAACCCGCCGCCTCGTCGCCTTGCCCAATTTCTTCTCCCATGTCAGCGACGCCCCCCTGGAAGAGACTCTCCGGCGCAGTGCGTTACAAATCGAGATGATGTCTGTGGCCATGGCGTTCAAATCAAACCCTGGAAGAAACTCCGATCTGGAGATGCTACAACTCCGGTCGCGGTCAGATCCAAATCTACGTGTATAGAGAGGTGTGCTACGGGATTTGTGTTTATTTTATGGCAGTGTGTGGTTAATGGTGAAAGACGGTGGCGTTGCGTGGTGATGGTGGTGACATTTACAAGCCAAAATTAATTGCTCAATATTTCCCTCAATTCAATTAATGTCGATCGAATTAGCAGTAAAACCAGCATCAGATTCAGAAAATGGCTCAACAGGTTGTTCTTCGCGCGAGCAGCTTTGGGCCAGGTTCAATTCGTATGATTTGTTGTTGATTGGCTCAATTGAGTTGTGACCCAGGTTTAATGTGAGGTGTTGGTTTTGGCCAGGTTTAATGCGAGGTGTAGGGTTTGATTTTTGTTGTTGGAGTGGTGGTGGTGGTTTCTATATTTTCATGGTGTTGGGGAGGTTTTGGGTTGATTTTTGTTGATGGTGTAGGTGGTCATGGCGCGCGGTGGCGGTGAGGGTTGGTCATGACAGTGGTGGTCATGGCCGCGGTGCGTTGGTTGTAGGGTTTAGGGTTGATTTTTGTTGATGGTGTAGGTGGTCATGGCGGCTGTGGCGGTGAGGATTGGTGATGATAGGGTGGTCATGGCCGCGGTGCGTTGGTTGTAGGTGGGGGGGGTGCTTGTGACCAATTATTCAAGATTGTGACCAATAAATTGTATATTTTGTGACCAATAAATAATATGCAACCTAAAAATTTGAATTGTAACTTTAACATTTGTGATTTGTGTCCGATAAATTGATATTGTGACCAATAAATAATATGCGACCTAAAAATTTGAATTGTGACTTTAACATTTGTGATTTGTGATCGATAAATTGATATTGTGACCAATAAATTGGATATTTTTGTGACCAATAAATAATTTGTGACCTAAAAATTAATATGTGACTTATTAATTTGATAGATTTGTGATCAAAAAAGAAATTGTGACTTTAAAATTTTTAATTTGTGACCGATGAATAAACTGTGACCTATAATATTTTTGAATTGTGACCGTAAAATAATTTGTGACATAAAAATTCTGATTCGTGATCGAAAAATAATTTGTGACTAATTAAATGGTTAATTTGTGACCAAATTGCATAGATCTGT
Organism: Fraxinus americana; assembly: GCA_035079005.1. Classification (NCBI taxonomy): domain Eukaryota; kingdom Viridiplantae; phylum Streptophyta; class Magnoliopsida; order Lamiales; family Oleaceae; genus Fraxinus; species Fraxinus americana. The sequence continues at coordinate 6,805,535 of CM068706.1, read as the reverse complement.
GACCTTAATATATTTAATCAATTAAATATATAATTAATTAATTAAATTATAAATAAATTTTAATGAAAACCTGATTTTTGAAATTTAAAACCTCAAACCTTAATTTTGAAATGGTAATACTTAAATACCTTATTTATGTATTGTTCCCTTTTAAATTTTATGACAATTGGAACAAATTCTAGACCCAATGATAGAAAAAATTATCATTTTAATGAACAATTTTCATGAAATACAAAATCAAACAGACACCAAACTTTCAACATTTTTCAAGTGGAAACCAATAAAAAACAATTAATTACAATTCCCAGCAAAAATAATTTCTAGACAATTCAATTCCCTTGAATTCATTTTCTTTCCATCTATTTTCCAACTTTGCAATCAAACGGACCCTATTTTTTCTCCTAGACACCCTCGATGGGATGATTCTCACTGCAAACAGAACAACGTGAAAAGGGTTGTCTAATTGGTTCATAAAATCAACTAGTTAAAACAGTGGATCAGTTTTTAAGAGGGTTGATCTAATTGTGTCCCATATAATCAGCTTATGGGCTTATAATCACTTTTAACACTCCTCCCTTTATAAGTCGGTTTTAAAGGAGAATTGTATCCTATCAAGTTATAACAATATATAGCCTGGAATGAAGCTATCTAAATGATTTTAGTTCCTCAATGACAATTAAACTCAATTTGCACACTCGCTACAAATTTAGTGACCCTGAATCAATTTTCCAGCACCAAGGACCAAGAACTGCAACCCAACACAAAATTCAAAAACTGCAAATAGGAAATAAGGAATAAGTTGTAGCATACAGAAATTACATTGCCTACTAAATATTGTCAAATGGTATCTGTATTCCTCCAGAATGTTTAAGATCCTAAATCACTTAATGTGCTGCCAAAATTGTCATTCGTCAAATTAATAGCATGATACTAACAAGGTTCTTCCACCCGATGCAAATGACTATGTTGGACTAAGAAGTATCTTAGAAAATTTTAATTGTCCAATCATCTGTTACCCGCACATTAGGCTTGCGGATAGTGAGAACAGATGAGCCCCGTCCTCCTCGAAGCAGGAGGGACCCCGGTTCAATATCCACCTTTTCGCTAGCAGGTTCAATTAAGGCATTTCTCGTTCCAGGAGAAAAACCTAAAAGTATTATTCTCTCCACCACGCACTCTGAGGCAAATTTCTTACTGCCAGAACCGGTAGAGGCCACGTTTGAAGATGATGAAAGCTTTCCATCAGAGTACATGAAATGGCGATGAATATAAGCTCCTTGCTGGAATTCAAAGCTCTTCCCGTCGTCAACATAAAGCCACCCTTCAGCTACCTGGGAACTGTTGAGAGCAATAACCTGTAACGAACAGAAACTTGAATCATTAAAGTGCATTTCAATGTTAAGGTTACTCATGGTGTATCAATAAATCGTTGAGGATGCTGAGCAAAGTGAATTTGCTCCTCTTTTCGCAATCATTGAAAGCTATAAAATGAAAGTGATATCCACAGTCCCTCAACCCAAAGAAATGAAAGTATTTTCAAATTTATCGAACAAATTCCTCATTGTTTGCTGATATCATTGCATAATCTAAACTTCCAAAAAAAAAGTTCTATTGATGCTTTTTCTTCTCCAAAGACCTTCAAAATAACAACAGTAGTCTCAAGAGGACATGGCATAGGCAGCAGCTAAGTTTCATCCCCCACAACAAGACTCCACTGAGATAGAGATGTCATTACATCAGGTTAAGCAGTATCAGACATCCAGCATTTTCACGTGACAAAGGGAATCTAAAAATGACATTAGTGGCAATTAAAAACCATTCCTTTTGCAGATGTCACATTAGTAGCAACAAAAAACCATTCTTTCATCAAAGAAAAAAGTGTGAATATTGGGAAATCCTTTTTGCGACTAATTGAGTTCTTATGTAGGTGAGGATTGCAAGTTTTGGGGGTGATAGGAATGGAAATAGTGATAATATTGATTGGAGATTGAAGATAGCCGCAGAGAATGTATAAATTGGCTTGATAAATTTCTTTTAATGCTGACCCCAGACAAATATGAGACAGCACTATTGAATTAAGTTGAATTCTATAATATTTGTAAGGTGTCAAAATCAAATATAAATGCTCAAAATTGGGACATGACAAACTCCAGTGTTTGTATTGACTTGAGGAAGATCATCTGCAAACGAATTTATAATTCTGTAGTCAGAAGAGTAATCTTGTGAGCTTACTACCATTGACTTTTGACAGCCAATGTAGATTGAAGTCCAATACAAGCAAGAATAGTGGCTACACTAGTGTAAAAATAGTACCCGTGGGCAAATTAAGAAAAAACTATATGCTTAACAGAGAAAATATATCAACCAATGTATATGTCAGTAATATGAAGATTAGTCAAAGATTACGAGAATTTCCACAATGTCTTTTACTTGCAGAAAAAGGTGTAGTGTAGTCAATAGATCAATTCATAGATGGATCTCTCTTGATATAGATAAGCACCTTAGCATGTGCACTTGTGTGTGTGTGTGTGAGAAAGAGAGAGAGAGAAAGAGAAGAGGTGTAACCATAAGAATTCATGACAGATCTACTTAAAGATTCAAAGGCATACCAGAGTATAAGGATCGTTCTCCATTTGTGTGGAGCTCCGACGAAACCTGTCTTTCCTTGGTAAAATTGTACCAGCCCGCTGGAAAGCAGGAACACTATCTTCAGAAGCTTCCAACTTGTGAGTCACTCCTCCCTTGTATGCAGCTCCGGTTCTAACATCGTACCATGATTGATCTCCAGGAAGATATACAGATACATGCTTAGCTTTCTATGAGAAGTTTCCGATTGAATTGTTTCATGGTAACAGAAAGAAGATTATAGACTATAAAAGGAAGCAAACAATGATACCAAGGATAAAATAATTACAAGTCTGGTAAGAATATCACCTCAGTATATATTCCTTGCACCAAGAGACTGTTACCAACCATGAATGCCTCATCATTGCTGAAAGTTTGTTCATCATCTGGAAACTCCATCCATAGTGGACGCACAACAGGAACGCCGCTCATGTTTGCCTCTCTAAATAGTGTGTAGAAGTAAGGGAGAAACATATAGCGGGTATGTATGGCTTCCCTCATTAATTGTGTATTCCGTTCTCTGAAACCAACATAAACCATACATCATTATATCATACACAAGACAGAAAGGAAAGATTATAAGTCGTAGCTCTGAAACTTGGAGAGGATGAAAAGATCACCAAGGAATGAGGGATATCATCCCAACATTATATTTTTATCATAAATCTAACGTGCGTGCACAAAAATGTCAAAGAAAATTTCAACATTTCACTGAATCTCATCAGAAATTCTCATTGTTTGTGCAAATAAGATCATTAGAATATAGCTTTTGATGTAAACCAAATAAAGAAGATTTTGACCATGTAATAAAAACATTTCAATATGAATATACTTCCTATGCATGGAAATGAAGTACCTATTTAACTAAAATAATGCATTTTTGGTGATCAAAGAAACAAATTAATCAATTGCCATGCATCAGACAAAAAATAGAATTAATAGTAGAGAATATACACAAGAAATTTGACAGCAGGGCATCCCAATATGCCCCCATGCAATTGCTTCTGTTTTGTAATCTTATAAAGATTTTTCTCTCCTTTCTTTGAATTCTTTCAGCCAGTGATCCAATGTCCTTATTAAACGTGTTCATGAAAACTGGCGGAAAAAAATATGTGCGTCTTTCCATGCATTGCAAGTTTGCTACTTCAAGAAATCGATGACTATCGTTTATTTTCAACAGAGTTTTTTCTTCACTAAATTCTGGTGTGTAGGTGAACAAGAACTACAAGACTATTTAGTGATGCGTGATTATGCATCGTTTGAATTCGGACTAAGAGATAATTAAAACTTTTCACAACTAATTTAACTTGTGTCAGTTGATAGGATGGCTTTCATTTCATCCTTCAGGCTTATGCATGAGAATGAAGAACGCAGTGAAAAATAAGCATCAGACATCTACACGTTCTAGACTTGTTCCACACTTTTCTTAGGCTGTCTGGATGAGGTTCAGACCACTTTGCATTTCACTATAATGAAATACTGCTATATCTATCAACTAAGATTATAATTTGGTAACAAGTGGATTGCGGACGTGGACAATGTCATAGAGTAAAGTACTGCTGCTCAGGTCCAACAGGTTCTACCGTAAATGCCAAAGGTAAGCAACAACTCTACCCAAGAAACAGCTTACAACTTCCATCAAACCACTCCATTTCCTTTATGCAAGACCCACATAATATATTTTCATCAGAAATTACAAGATAAATTTTTGGACAATGGCTTTTGAGTGCATCATTCATATATCACAATTACCAAAAAAGGAAAATTGCTTTATTACACAAATGATGTTTTATAGTGTGTCCACACACACATGACATACATATAAAAAAGTACTAATCTTCAAAGTAAATCTTGCTTTAATGTAAAAATAAATAACTTAAATCTTGCTTTAATGTAAAAATAAATAACTTATTTATCTCCAATTTTGATAAGTAGAAATATTATTTATTTTAAAATAAGTAAAGCTTTTAAGCTTAGCCAAACATGCTCATAGTAGTTTGGATTTGTGGTGACTGTTTAGGTTATGGTTATGATTTAGGCTGAACCAAAAGGAGGATATAATTGATATTTTTAGGAGAAGCGGGGCTGTTGATTCTTAGCAAGCTTTTGAAACACATATAAGGTAAAGAGCAGGAAGAAATGTTAGATTTTTAATAGAGTTCATGCATGATATACTACCATTTTGAAAGAAACGGACGCTGTTTTGAAAACCAAACACGGACAACGGAGCAGTTTAGAGAGTTGTTTTATTTGACATTGTATATTTGATTTAATACTGCGGCTACTAGGCATATAGATGGGCTGTCCAATTTCATGATATTCCTTTCTGATTTGTATTGATGATACACTTTCTGTGTATTAAGCTTTGATTAATATAATATTTGATTACCTTTCAAAAAAAAATGATATACTACCATTTTAATGTTTCACTATGATAACTACCCCTTTTCAGTCATGATCTAGCAGAAAGATAAGCTGATATAACCTAAAAAAAATTTAAAAAATCATTATTTATCCTAATCTCAAATCAGTAAAAGGCATGTCACACATGAATTATCGACATTTTCAATTCAAGCATATCACTTCAACCTCATACACTACTTTGGCTTTAATTCTTACAACTCGAATGCCGGAGCTAATCTATTACTGATGTGATAATAAGTACAAGTATATACAGGTAGCAGGTTCCACAAAGCTTAAACATGGTATTTCCCAAACTCTACAGCAAGAGGGCTCAAAGATATGAAACAGACAAGTATGCATTCAAAAATCCATCAATATAAGATCAACTAAAGAACCATGGAAAATGCAGATTCTTACATGGAATGATATGGGTATAAAAAACTAGATCTGATGTAACGGTAGACAACTTTCACAGAGAAGCTTAAAATAATGACTTGGCTATTTGACAAACACTACAACGAGATGGGTCTAAACTATGAAACAGACAAATATGTACATGAGGTTGAAAATCTATAAATATTAATGCAAACTGAAGAATTATGGGAAAATGCAGATTTTTTTTAATGTAACAGGGTGGGGAAAAAAATTACTAGATCTGATGTAAGAGTAAGACATCGTTCTTGATGAATAAAATTTGACAGCAAACAATATGTAAATGCATTCAAATGCACAACGTGTAAGCTAATAGTATATGCCTCAAATAGCACCTATTTTTATAGGCAAGGCCAAATCTCATACCCGAATAACCAAGGTTCCCGTCTTTTAGTGTCATGATGAGCATGTCCCCTAAAGAATGGATAGTAGGCACCCACTTGATACCAGCGGACCAACAACTCAGTATCAGGATTACCGAAAAACCCACCAACATCCGCACCTGTGGATCTAGTATTATCAGAATTGAAAAGATTTGTATAGGTAGAGGAAAATGCAAGCAGAGGAAATTTTACAGACCAGAGAATGATATCCCAGTAAGACCAAGCGTCAAAACCATCGGAATGGAAACTCTTAGGTGATCCCATTCAGCCGAGTTATCCCCTGTCCAGATTGCTCCATATCTTTGACTTCCAGGGAAAAAGGCTCTTGACAAAACAAATGGCCTGTCCTTTCCATCTCCTCGTTTAACCAGCCCATCTGAAGTAGCCATGTGAAAGTAGTAACCATAGGCATTATGCAACTCTCTGTGCTCAACATGATCATGATGTAAAGCATCTCTGGGCATTGAGACCTGATTACAACAAATGAATCTTAACCGGTGGCTATCCACGATATGCAAAACCAAAGATTTATATTCAAGGGAACTTGGGATTTTCACACAATTTTGGGAGGTGAACAGTACTTCTATTTGAAGATCATTTGAAATTTTAATTTTGAAAGGAAAAAATTCAAAATTTCAGAACTTCGAGTAGCCAGCCAGCTTCCCTGCCCATGCTGGACACCCTACATCTGCCATAGCAATAACCCAACCAGGAAAATATATTTCTGCAGAATAGATCTTAAGGAACTGAACTAAAAAGATTTAAGATTCCCACCCTCTTCTTACAGTTTTTAATGTCAGCATGCTCTCTATCAACAAGGTAGGGGTTGATGCCAAATCCCCAACCAAGGCACACACGGATTTTGCCCCCAAAAAAAAAAAAAAAATTGAGAACAAAGGAAGTGCTTATTTCCAATATCTGATTCATTTCTTTCGCAACAGAAATATTGCATAATGATTGATATTATTTAGCTGTACATGGTGACAATCAGGCGGCAGAGGACTTATATTGCTTTTCATTTAAACAATCTGTTTCAAGTCCTGAGCCTTAACCAAGAGGTACTCACAAGACACCATCATTCAATCAGCATACCAAATAAACTGTCTTATATGTGACAGAGAAAATATAAATGATTTTTTTTTTTTTTTAACAAATAAAGCAACCAACATAAACATGTCCTAGCATACTGAAACAAGTAGTATCAAGGATCAAAAAGCAATTTAGGATCAAAATGAAATGGCATACCTCTGGACCATTGAAGACGGAAGGTTCATTCATGTCATTCCAGATGTACAAGGATGGAGTTGAACCAACATAATTCTCATACGAGAATTTTTCAGCCCACCAAGACCTAATCTCTGGATTCAACACGTCCAAGTATGATGACGAACCAGGCCAGCACCACCCGTCAAAATCCTTCCCAGTTGCATCCCTTACATAATACCCCTTTTGGGACGCCTCCTTATGTATATAGTAAGATTCATCCCTCTTAATGTGAGGGTCCACAATAGTGACCATATGCCTACCCTTTGCAGCCAACTTCTTCTGCATCTCTTCAGGATTAGGGAACAGCAGCCTATCCCACGTAAAATACCTTTTCCCATCCGTATGCTCGATATCAAGCCATAAAACATCATATGGGATGTCATGCTCATCAAATTTGGTATCTACATTATAAACATCCTCTTCATCCCTGTAATTCCACCTACACTGATGGTAAGCAATAGCAAACAACTGTGGCATCGCTGGCGTTCCAGTCACACTACTATACTGCCTAACCACATCTTTTGGCCCCGGACCAACAAAAAAGAATGCATCCACAACACCAGCCTCGCTCATCCACAATGTATCGACTCTCTTTTGATCTGAAGGCAACATTAAAACAGAAGAAAACTCATCATTCCAACCAGCCCCCAGAACATCAATCTGCATTTCAGCAGCATTCAACCAGAAAAACCCGGAGCTCCCACGCGACTTCCCATGGGAAATCATGAAAGGTACGGAACCATAAAGTCCAAAAGGCGAGTCAGCAATATATTCAAACACATCAAGGTTAAAAAGCCGATATGGCTCAGAATCCTCCACCCCAGGCCCTCTAGTTGGCTTTAAGGCTAAACTAGTGGCATGTTCCGGAATGCCATAAACAAAATCCGCATCAAAGAATGCTACGTCAAAGCTAATACTCTGAGGTCCATACGGCCGCGTGTCAGTGTGGCTCCTAAACCTCTCCTCCCAATCCTCATTTTCTCCTTTTTTCTCCCTCAGCTGTTCAAAATCAAACAAACCATTTGAGTTCAAAGACAACACTTTTTTCCCATTTTTCCCACTCTCCCTCACAAAAACCTCAAATGGGTCATGCCGAATCACACCCTCATATCCATCAGAAAGATAAATAACGGACAAGATATACAACCCATCTTCACTATTCTCGGTTTTTAAATTCTGTAACCACAGCTTTTTGTTCAAAAACTCTGGCACGATCACATCGGGAACCTCAAATCTCTTCTTGCGCGGGCTTAAACTCTGGTCCTCATCAATCTTGAGCCTCAAGATGCCATCTTGATACGCAGATATTGCGAGAACCAAAGGCTTAACAGTGCGATTTTCTTGATTGTCAAGATTTTCTTGATTATCCAGATTTTCTTCAACTTTATCTTTGGGGATGAGTTTCGCTATGAGATCTCCATCGGAAATCGATATATCGGTGGCGATAAGAGAGCAGGCACCGGGTTTCCGGGATCGAGCACGTTTGCAGAATGGGGTCTGATTGCAGTTTCTGAACTCATCTTTTTTCCAAGAAAAAACAGAATTAATGAAAAGGAGGAATAACAGAATGGTATAAAGATTTATTTTCATGATGTTACAAAATTTTGGTAAAATAATGAATCACTACTCAGTGCGAGTGGAAATCATTCAAAGAATGGGTAGAGGCCAAGAAGTATGACGGACGAAACAATGAGAAAAGAGGGTTTCTTTTTAAAAATGGTTTGGCCACTTCGAATTTTCAATTTTAGCATATTTTTTCAATTGCTTTTCGAATGTTAAAAGATAAAAAATATCTTTGTACAATTATAAAATATTATTATTTTATTTAAAAAATACTATCATTTAAGTTAATAAGTAAAAACTAAACAGTTATCACTTAAATTTTCAAAATCAGATAACTTTTCTTATCTATTTATTTTTAACACAGATACAAACTCTCTCATCTTTCATTTGTTTCAATTTCAAAATTTCATAAATTTATCGAACGCTGAATGATAAGTGCATTTTTGCACATTTAATACCTAAATATGCTTATTATTGATCAAATTGAGTGAATTTCTTCTCACAATTATATGATTATTGTTTTTATATGTAAAAATCATCCAAAGAAATAGAACAAAACAAAAAAGAGGAGAAAATGATCAAATTTGTACAAAATTGTGAATTTGAAGACCAAAATGAACGAGTTAAGAAAGTTAAAGGACATTGGATGCAATTTATGGAGGCTTAAATGAAAGGAAGGTCAAAATTTGAAGACCAAATTGTACAAGTTTAAAGTCGAAGGACATTGAATGCAAATTGCTAAAGAACTTGTGTGCAAAAAATAAAAAAAAAGAAGTGGCGTCTAGGTGCTAAAAAATCTGGGACCTTTTTGCTATTTGTCCGAACTCTAGGGACTAAAGCTACAATTTCTAAATAAGGCTTTTAAATTGAAACTCGGCTGTCTTCTTTTTCTTGGTATTTTGAGGACAAAATCAAGAGCACAACAAGGAAAATAAATCAAATAAAATGTGGAAAAGAATTGAGGAAATCAAGATTCAAACAAATCCAACAAAAAATGGTTTTATCTTTAATCTTATATTTTCTTTATTATTTTCTATCATTTATGTTGTATTTGATAAATATTCTTCTTTGTTATCATTTATATAACATGAGCTAAATTTTATTGTTGGGATTTATGATTGAAACTTAACTTAGCTTTGATTAATTTCAACAATTGTTTTTTAATGTTTATTTACATATGTATTTATTATTGTATTTCTTACATTTTCATTTATGTGACCAATAAATGATTATGTTTAGTAATTTATATATCGTTCGAGTGAAGATTATACATGTTAGATCAAATAGTAAAAACCTTATGTTTGTCTATGGGATAGAGATATATCCCTAACTCTAGATGATCCATTGAGTTATTTTCACAAACATTTAATGTGGTTATTTGGTTTGAATCAAAATAGAGATATAATATGTTAAACCAATCAATTAGAGTTAAATTCGCTCGAGAGAGGTAATTAGCTAAACTTGAAAAATCGGGTGTAATATCATAAACGAGTAATTTATTAATTGACTTTTAGAGAAATTAATTTAGTGATGGTTAAGCGAAATCATGAATTTCAACCACGTTTTCCTCCAAAAATCTTAAGTGTGTATGTTTTCTTATTTTGTAGAGTTTTAGTTTATATTTTCTTATTTTCTAAAATCTAATCTTATTGTGTGTTTATTTTTATTGTTAAAATTAAATTGATTAAAATTGTATAATCGAAAGTAAACATTCCTCGAGTGATCGACAACTCGGACTCAAAAAGTCCACTTTATTACTTGAATGCGACATGTGCACTTGCGGTTTGCACTTTTATAGTGAATACTGAACAAGAAAATATTTTTTATATCAGTCATTTCAAATCAGTAAGTATAGTTACGTATGTTTAATTTCGTTTTCGTTAAAATAATATACATTTTTAATCGATAAATCTTATTTTGACATAGATTAACATGAAGATAAAATTTTTTTAACAGATCTATAATCTTTTAAATATAAATGAGAAAAAAATTCATTTGCATGTATATTTTTCAGACGAGATTCATGGAAATGTTAATTTTCTGCCAACCTTAACAGGCAGCTCTTAATAGCCTAGGCAACTGGCCGTTATCAGTCTGCCCTACTTTTTTTTGAATAAATTTTCGTTGCTCAGTGGTTGGACCAATTTTTTGATCATTTTTTCTTATAATTAAAAATTATGTTTCGTGATGCAGATATGGTTATAATCTCGATTTATTACTTTGGTATTAGGACCCACGAACAATCTATAGACCTTCGGACATTATTAACGATGCCCATCGAGAGTACAGAGTGGTTATGAGCGTCGGGTCTGGAAGGCCAAATAATGAGCATTAGAGGATTTAATGGGCTCAATCGAAGAGGACTACGCTAAATTGGTCAGGTATTGCCATAACATGGGGACAACTAATTCTGGCTCGACATTTTTTATTGAGATGAAGGGCAAGAATAGCTTTAAATTTTTCTTCATGCTCTTGGACAATGCATTTGGGAATTTCGAAATGCGATGTGACCCCTAATTTTAGTCGATGGTACAACTTTGAAAGCTATATACGAAGACAATTTGATTATTGATGCATATCAAGATGCCAACATCCAAACTTACCCTCTTGCATTCGGCATAGTCAATATCGAGAATGATCTATCGATGCGTTGATTCTTCACAAAACTGAGGGAAGTAATAGGGAAAGTTGAGGATCTTGTCTTTGTAATTGATCGAGGACTGTCTATAATAAATTGTATCACTAAATTTTTTTTTAAGACACATCATAGATATTTCATGTACCATATACAAGCAACCTGAAGCTAGGTATCAAGGCAAATGCATTGTTTCATTGTTCAGGAGAACGATCGAACCTTAAAGTGTTGAATAGTGTAATAAATTTATTGTTGAAATAGGAAGTAAATCATTCCAGTATGAGAGTATCTAACAAAAATAAGAATTGAACATTGGTCGTGCTCACATTTTATAGGACGTCAATACAACGTGATGATGTCAAACAATGTAAAGTCTCTCAATGCGTTATTCAAGAAGAATCGATAGTTATCAATCCTCGCAATAATTGAAAACATTCGTAACAAACTGCAGCAGTGGTTTTACGATCGACGTACGGAATCACAAATTTGTACGAGCATGCTAGCATTGATTCAAGAGAATAAACTCTTCAAGGTTGAAGAGGTTGCAAGGAAGTTAAATGTGAAACCACTAGATGAGTTGCGCTTCTCCGTGAAATGTGCATTTAATATCGCATACATGGTGGACTTGACTGATAACACTTACACTTGTAGTCGATTTCAGTTGGAGAATTTTCCATGTGAGCATGCAATCACAATGACTATGTATAGAGGCTTTGCAACGAGAACCTTATGCTCTCCTTATTACATGGTAGATTATCAGAGAGCAGTATGCTGAGATTATATTTCCTCTACAGAATGAAATTGAGTGAAAAGTTTCGGACTATATTCTTCCATTTAATAGTTTGTTGCCACCAAAAGTTGAATCGCATGGTCTTGGACGTCCACGTACTTCTAGAATACCATATACCGAAATTTTTTCTCGATCGCATAGGTGCTACAGGTGCAAAGCAATAAGGCATACTTGCCAATTTTGTACAAGTTAGATTCCCTTAAATTACAATTAGACGAATGTATAATGGTATCGTTTTTAAATATACAATATTTACAACTATTACACAATTAAATAAATAAACAAATATAAAATATTTATATATATTTTACAATATTTACAATTATTTCACAATTAAATATAAAATATTTATACTTTTTACAATACTAGTTTTTACCCGTGTAATGCACGGGTTGTGTTATTTTTAAGCCAATATTAGCGTTTTGAATGTTAAGATGAAATAGGAGATTGTATTTCAAATTTTCCATCATAGAAAGATTTAATTGGTTTGATTTAATTCAACTTCAGATTTTGATTTCTTGTCGAATTGAAGAAGTTGCTGTTGTGAAATTGAAATTACCGATTTTTCACTGGCCTCTGCGGGGAGTTAAATCTGCATTGTTCGGAGTGGCACTCCTCATGAAAAGGAAAAAAAAATTGGTGAAGACTCCATATTGTGCGGAGCTGAGCTCCGTATAATGTGGAGTTGGAACACAGCACAATGCGGAGTTGGAACTCCGCATAATGCGGAGCTGGAACTCAGCATAATGCGGAGCTCATCTCCGCACAAGTGCGGAGTGTCTCCGCACAAGTACGGAGCTCAATTGTGCGGAGTTCCTACTCCGTACTATGCAGAGCTCATCTCCGCACAAGTGCGGAGCAACTCCGCATAATATGGAATACATGGAGCAAATCAGTTTTTTTTTTTTTTACGTGCTAACACTAATTTATTTCAACCTAATAAAAAATATATATAATTAAATTTTTAATAAGTGAAATTGTATATAGTTTGTGTAAAATCTAAATAAATAAAATTTTTGGCAAAAAAAAAAAAAGAAATGAAAACAAAAAGGCGCGGGTATGGAGACACGGAATAAATTTTTGATTTTCATATATGTATGAAGTTAATGAAAAAAAAAGGTGCGGGTGCGAAGACAGTGAATAAATTTTGATTTTACGTATATATGGAATAAAGTAAGAAATTTTAAAAAATAAAAAATAAAAATTGCAAAAAAAAAAAAAATGAGCTCCAAAAAATGCGGAGCAACTACAATGCTCCGCACAAATGTGGAGCATGTTGCTCCGCATTATGCGGACCAAATCTTTTTATTTTTTTTATTCTTCAGTTTTTTTTTTACATTTTTTTGTTTACGTGCTAACACTAAATATAAATATAAATATAAATATAAATATAAATATAAATATAAATAAGTGGAATTTTTACGTGTAAAATATAAATAAGTAGAATTTTTGACAAAAAAAAAAAGGAAATACAAAAAGGCGCGGGTGCGGAGAGATTGAAGGAATTTTGAATTATGCGGAGACATCAAACCATGTCTTCGCAAGACAGAAACTAAAAAAAAAATTTATATCCCGACACTTTTAAAAAAAATTTATGCACAAAGCCATGTCTCAGCACATAAAATAAAGGAGTGCGAGCTCCGCATAATGCGGAGACAAACGGAAGAAATTTTGAATTTATTATATGTATGTGTGGAATGAGTTTGTGTAAAATGTAAATAAGTAGAATATTTGACAAAAAAAAAGAAATAAAACAAAGATGAGGGTGCAGAGACACGGAAGAAATTTTGAATTTATTATATGTATGTATGGAATGAGTTTGTGTAAATGTAAATAAATAGAATTTTTGGCAAAAAAAAAACAAAAGAAATAAAACCATGCGCGGGTGCGGAGACACAGAAAAAAATTTGAATTGATTATATATATGTATGGAATGAGTTTGTGTAAAATGTAAATAAGTAGAATATTTGGAAAAAAAAGGAAACAAAAAAAAATGTACGATGCCAAAAAAAAAGGAAATAAAAAAAAAAGGCACGGCTGCGGAGATACAGAAGAAAATTTGAATTTATTATATGTATGTATGGAATGAGTTTTTGTAAAATGTAAATAAGTATAATTTTTAACAAAAAAAAGTAATAAAAAAAGGAGCGGGTGCAGAGATATAGAAGAAATTTTGAATTTATTATATGTATGTATGGAATGAGTTTGTGTAAAATATAAATAAGTAAATTTTTGTAAAAAAAGGAAATAAAAAAAGGCGCGGGTGCGGAGAGACAGAAGCAATTTTGAATTTATTATATGTATGTATGGAATGCGTTTGTGTAAAATGTAAATAAGTAGAATTTTAGTCAAAAGAAAAAAGAAATAAAACCAAGCGCGGGTGCAGAGACACGGAAATTTTTTTGAATTTATTATATGTATGTATGGAATGCGTTTGTGTTAAATGTAAATAAGTATAATTTTTGAAAAAAAAAAAAAGGAAATAAAAAATGTGCGGGTGCAAAAAAAAAAAGGAAATAAAAAAAAGGCGCGGGTGCGGAGACATAGAAGAAATTTTGAATTTATTATATGTATGTATGGAATGAGTTTGTGTAAAATATAAATAAGTAGAATTTTTGGCAAAAAAAAAAAAAGAAATAAGAAAGGCGGTGCGGAGACGGAAGAAATTTTGAATTTATTATATGTATGTATGGAATGAGTTTGTGTAAAATGTAAATAAGTAGAATTTTTGGCAAAAAAAAAAAAGAAATAAAAAAGGCGCGGGTGCGGAGACACGGAAGAAATTTTGAATTTATTATATTTATGTATGGAATGAGTTTTTGTAAAATGTAAATAGGTATAATTTTTAGTAAAAAAAAAGAAATAAAAAAAGGCGGTGCGGAGACACGGAAGAAATTTTGAATTTATTATATGTATGTATGGAATGAGTTTGTGTAAAATATAAATAAGTAGAATTTTTGGAAAAAAATAAAGGAAATAAAAAAAGGCGTGGGTGCGGAGAAATGAAAGGAACTTTGAATTATGTGGAGATACCAAACCGTGTCTCTGCAAGATAGAAACTAAAAAAAAATTATGTCCAGACACGTTTAAAAAAAAATTATGTGTGTCTCCACATTATGCGGAGACACTAAACCATGTCTCCACATAATTTGGAGACAAAAACTTTGCCGTGTCTCCGCATTATGCATATAATTTGGAGTTCATGGTCCATGTCTCCAAATTCTATGGAGATGTCTCCATAGAATTTGGAGACACTCCATAGAATTTGGAGACGAGTGTCTCCATAGAATGAGTGTCTCCAAATTCTATGGAGACTTTTCCATAGAATTTGGAGACATGGACCATGAACTCCGTATTATGCGAAGTGTTCTCCGCATAATGCGGAGTTGGAATCTTTTGAGTTTTCTTAGTGCAAATGATCAAATAAATGGAAGCTGACTATTTACATTTCTGTGTAAATAAATGGAGCAGATGATCAAATAATTAATATATATGTTTTTTTATATTACTTTTAATATATGGTCTAAATTAGGTATGTATTATGTTGAATTCATTAGACTTTTGTCCACTTAATCAATTGCAGTAAATGTCTTAATATCAAAACTTAACTAACTTATAAGTAAATTATGCGGAGACACGCATAATTTTTTTTTTTTTTTAGTTTCTGTGCGGAGACATGGCTTGGTGTCTCCGCATAATGTGGAGACATCGACTGCTTGGTGTCTCCGACATAAATTTTTTTTAAGTTTCTATCTCCGCATAATGGCTTGGTGTCTTCGCATAATGCAGAGACACGAATAAATTTTTTTTTTAAAGTTTATGGACATAATTTTTTTTTTTTTAGTTTATGTGTCGAGACATGGCTTGGTGTCTCCGCATAATGCATGGAAGGTAGGACGCCATGGCTACTGTGAACAAATGAGTGCAAGAAACTTAACAGCACTTTTTAAGGCGGGCGTGCAAAGGGCATGCGAAAAAAAATTTGTTAGCATATCAATGTTAAGTTTCTTCAACTTTTAGTTCCTCGTATTTTTTGTTGTCAATAATCTTTTTGTCATACGTGTTAGTGCTAGAGATATTATATGTTTAGGAGGCTGAAAATGTGAAACGACATAATAACTATTTCACACAAAATTTCATTATGATTTGAAAATTTAAGGGGCCTCGTAGAAACTGCAATTTGGAACAGATTTCTAATAGATTTGAAAATCGAGTGATTCAAATGGATTTGTTAAGAAAGACAAAAGAGATGAAAACTAAATGAATGGTGTATGGAGGTTGGAGTGATTTATTGTTAATAAATGTGTAGTGATTATTAATTACTAAGAAAATATTTTTTCATAATTGGAAATGTAAAAAAAAAAAAATCATGAATACCCTGTGCGTGCACGGAGATGAAAGTTGGAGTGATTTAATTAAAGGTAATATAGCATAATTGGAAAAAAAAAAAAAAAAGAGGGGTAGACGTCGTGGGGTCGAGGGGGGCGCTCAATATAGTAGAATTGGAAAAAAAAGGGGTAGACGTCGTGGGGGCAGCACCCTTCGTAGGGGTTGTTGCCCCCGACGGGGATCGACCTATATTTATAGTTTGTGTAAAATATAAATAAGTAGAATTTTTGGCAAAAAAAAATAAAGAAATGAAAAAAAAGGCGCGGGGTGAGGAGATCGGAAGAAATTTTGAATTTATTATATGTATATATGGAATGAGTTTTTGTAAAATGTAAATAAGTAGAATTTTTAGCAAAAAAAAAAAGGAAATAAAAAAAGGCGCGGGTGCAGAGACGGAAGAAATTTTGAATTTATTGTATGTATGTATAGAATGAGTTTGTGTAAAATATAAATAAGCAGAATTTTTGGCAAAAAAAAAAAAAGAAATACAAAAAGGCGCGGGTGCAGACGGAAGAAATTTTGAATTTATTATATGTATGTATGGAATGAGTTTGTGTAAAATATAAATAAGTAGAATTTTTGGCCAAAAAAAAGGAAATACAAAAAGGCGCGAGTGCGGAGAGACGGAAGGAATTTTGAATTGTGCGGAGACATCAAACCATGTCTCCGCAAGACAGAAACTAAAAAAAAAAATTTATGTCCCGACACTTTTAAAAAAAATTTATGTGCCAAGCCATGTTTCCGCACAGAAAATAAAGGAGTGCGAGCTCCGCATAATGCGGAGACAAACGGAAGAAATTTTGAATTTATTATATGTATGTGTGGAATGAGTTTGTGTAAAATGTAAATAAGTAGAATATTTGGCAAAAAAAAGAAATAAAACAAAGATGTGGGTGCAGAGACACGGAAGAAATTTTGAATTTATTATATGTATGTATGGAATGAGTTTGAGTAAATGTAAATAAATAGAATTTTTGGCAAAAAAATAAATAAATAAAACCATGCGCGGGTACGGAGACACAGAAAAAAATTTGAATTTATTATATGTATGTATAGAATGAGTTTGTGTAAAATGTAAATAAGTAGAATATTTGGAAAAAAAAGGAAACAAAAAAAAATGTACGGTGCCAAAAAATCGGAAATAAAAAAAAAAGGCACGGGTGCGTAGACACGGAAGAAAATTTGTATTTATTATATGTATGTATGGAATGAGTTTGTGTAGAATGTAAATAAGTAGAATTTTAGGCAAAAGAAAAAAGAAATAAAACCAGGCGCGGGTGCGGAGATACGGAAATTTTTTTGAATTTATTATATGTATGTATGGAATGAGTTTTTGTAAAATGTAAATAAGTATAATTTTTAGAAAAAAAAAGTAATTAAAAAAGGCGCGGATGCGGAGACATAGAAGAAATTTTGAATTTATTATATGTATTTTAAATATGTATGTATGGAATGATAAGTGCGGAGTTGAACTCCGCATAATGTGGAGTTGAACTCCGCACCTGTTCCGTTATTTATAATATAAAAAATTAAAAAAACCTGCAAACCTACTCAGTGAGGAGAAACCGTCAATTGCAGTTGACTCCATGAATATTTTTGTAGTCGGTTGATTAATTTTTTTCGCTTGTACATTTAAAAGAAATATCCCGCTTGATTAAAAATTGGAATTACAAGAGATAATGATTTTATATTATTGTTAGAACATAAAAAAAAAAAGGTGAAGACTCTGCACTGTGCGCACAAGTGCGGAGTTCAACTCCGCATTATGCGGAGCTGAACTCCGCATGCATAATGCAAATTATATATGTCCCAGGTGAGAGTTTTGGATTTTTTTAATATGAATTTTTAGTTTTATTTGTTGTAGCTAAATTAAGATTGTGAGTAATTTTGAATATTGATAGACGTGTAATTGACAAAAATGACAATTGTGAACTAAAAAATTAATATCACAGGGCTAAATAATCTTGGCAAGTTCAGTTCTGGCTATGCGTTTATTTTTCTCTAAACAAGTTCAATCTATACTTTTGTTTCTCTATGGCATTAGACATGTTATGTTTAATGAAATTAGTTTGTTATATTTATTTATTAAAGGCATCATTGGCTCTTTTTTTTTTTTGCCTGACTGCTGCTGAAGAATACAAAAAAAAATAAAATAAAATGGATTTACTCCGCATAATGCGGAGTAAATCCATTTTTTTTTCTATTCTTCATTTTTTTTTACATTTTTTTTCTTTTACATTCTTTTTATGTCGATTTTAATGAAATTAGTTTGTCGTATTTATTTATTAAAAGCATCATTGACTCATTTTTTTTTTTTTTGTCAGAATGTTGCTAAAGAATACAAAAAAAAAAAAAAAAAAGGATTTACTCCGCATAATACGGAGCAAAAAGGTATGCAGAGTAAATCCATTTTTTTTGTATTCTTCATTTTTTTTTACATTCTTTTTTGTGGGAAGATGTCGATTTCTTATGTATTAGATAGGCACGTTGGTAATATGGATCATCCTCAACTTCAAAAAAAAAAATGCGAGTTTTAGTTTACTATTTGATTTTTCTATGTTGAGGTTTTAATTTTTCATTACTGGGTTGGAAAGAAAACGGTTTCCTTTTTCTACTGTTCATTTGTGAAGCATTTTGTCTTCCAATTTTATCCCTATCAATTAATGTTTTTCCCATTTTATCCCCATCATTTACGTTCATGGACTATTTTTTGTTACAGCAGCCATTTTTGTTGACTAATTGATTTTTGCAATCGTGTTAGAGAAAAATATCTTCTTTCCCATGTATATCAATTGTAACATAAATATTCAATTTCACATTTCTAATTTTATATTACGTTAAAATAAATTAGTAGCACGTAAAAAAAGCTAAAGAATACAAAAAAAAAAAAAAAAAATTTCACTCCGCAAAATGCGGAGCAATCTCGGCATAATGCAAATTACATATGTCCCAGGTGAGAGTTTTGGATTTTTTAATATGAATTTTTAGTTTTATTTGTTGTAGCTAAATTAAGATTGTGAGTAATTTTGAATATTGATAGACGTGTAATTGACAAAAATGACAATTGTGAACTAAAAAATTACTGTCACAGGGATAAATAATCTTGGCAAGTTCAGTTCTGGCTATGCATTTATTTTTCTCCAAGCGAGTTCAATCTATAGTTTTGTTTCTCTATGGCATGAGACATGTTATGTTTAATGAAATTAGGTTGTTGTATTTATTTATTAAAGGCATCATTGGCTCCTTTTTTTTTTTTTTTTGTCTGATTGCTGCTGAAGAATACAAAAAAAAAAATGGATTTACTCCGCGTAATACGGAGCAAAAAGGGATTTACTCCGCATAATGCGGAGTAAATCCATTTTTTTTGTATTCTTCATTTTTTTTTTACATTCTGTTTGTGGGAAAATGTCGATTTCTTATATATTAGATAGGCACGTTGGTATTATGAATCATCCTCAACTTCAAAAAAAAAAAAAAAATGCGAGTTTTAGTTTACAATTTATATGGATTCTTTTTATTTACAATTTAAATTTTGTTTAATAATACAAAATTAAACATATCATTGTTAAGTTTTTTTTTGGTAGGTTCAAAATATTGTGAAAGTGAAAACGTAGTGGATATAATTAATTTTATTCTATTTTCAGTGAGGATAATGTTGTTATTTAGTTTTATTTGTTGTAGCTAAATTAAGATTGTGAGTAATTTTGAATATTGATAGACGTGTAATTGACTAAAATGACATCTGTGAACTAAAAAATTAATGTCACATGGCTAAATAATCTTGGCAAGTTCAGTTCTGGCTATGCATTTATTTTTCTCCAAGCGAGTTCAATCTATACTTTTGTTTCTCTAGGCATGAGACATGTTATGTTTAATGAAATTAGTTTGTTGTATTTATTTAGTGCCTGTTTGACACCCTTTTTTGGCTGAAAAACTCGTTTTTCTACAGTTCCTTCATACAAAACTCACCAAATCATCAGAATGTGTTAGAATTCCAATTTTAAAAAATTATTCTCGTTGAAACTTGTTTCCAGTTTTGCCCTCAAATTGTGATTGAAATTTCCCAAAAATCCTCTCATCCTTTTCACCAACTTTGAAGGGCATTTTTGGAAAGAAGAATTGACACTGGCAGAAAAGGTCACTTCTCGCAGGGTGTTAGGGGACAAAACTCTGATGAATTGACAGAAAAGGTACTGGCCATTACTGTAGAAAAAATAAAATTTGGACAAAAACGGGTGTCAAACATAGCCTTATTAAAGGCATCATTGGCTCTTTTTTTTTTTGTCCAATTGCTGTTGAAGAATACAAAAAAAAAAAAATGGATTTACTCCACATAATACGGAGCAAAAAGGGATTTACTCTGCATAATGCGGAGTAAATCCATTTTTTTTGTATTCTTCATTTTTTTTTACATTCTTTTTGTGGGAAGATGTCGATTTCTTATGTATTAGATAGGCACGTTGGTATTATGGATCATCCTCAACTTCAAAAAAAAAAAAAATGGGAGTTTTAGTTTACTATTTGATTTTTTACATTCTTTTTGTGGGAAGATGTCGATTTTAATGAAATTAGTTTGTTGTATTTATTTATTAAAGACATCATTGGCTCCTTTTTTTTTTTTGTCTGATTGCTGCTGAAGAATACAAAAAAAAATGGATTTACTCCGCATAATGCGGAGTAAATCCATTTTTTTTGTATTCTTCATTTTTTTTTACATTCTCTTTGTGGGAAGATGTCGATTTCTTATGTATTAGATAGACACGTTGGTATTATGGATCATCCTCAACTTTAAGAAAAAATGCGAGTTTTAGTTTACTATTTGATTTTTCTATGTTGAGATTTTAATTTTTCATTACTGGGTTGGAAAGAAAACGGTTTCCTTTTTCTATTCCTTTTTCCATTTATATGTTAGTGTGTTTAGGCGCTTGTTATGGAGACACGACATCTCCATAGAATTTGAAGACACGACACTCGATGTTCGTTTGTCTATAGTATATACAATAAAATGTTGTTGCCTAATGGAAAAAATAGTATAAATATTTATGTCGAATTATTTATTCATTTTACCATTTATTAAATATATTATAAATATATAAAAAAAAAGTTGGACGACTCCAACTCCGCATAATGCGGAGTTCATGCTCCGTGTTTCCGAATTCTATGGAGACACGGCATCTCCATAGAATTTGGAGACTTAGCACTCCGTGTCCGTTTGTCTATAGTGTATACAATAAAATGTTATTGCCTAATGGAAAAAAAGTATAAATATTTATGTACAGCCACTCAGCATAGCGGAGTACTCACAGCGTTAGTGCGGAATGACAATATAAATAACAAATGAAGAAACAAGAGGAAACAATTAAGAACATAATTTGCAAATGAAGGAGAAAAAAATTATGAGCTCCGCATAATGCGGAGTTTTTTTTTTTTTTTAGTTTCTGTCTTTGCATTATGCTGAGATTGCTCCGCATTTATGAAGTTAATGAAAAAAAAGGCCCGGGTACGAAGACAGTGAATAAATTTTGATTTTACGTATATATGGAATAAAGTAAGAAATTTTAAACAATAAAAATTGCAAAACAAAATGTGCTCCAAAAAATGAAGAGCAACTACAATGTTCCGCACAAATATGGAGCATGTTGCTCTGCATTATGCGGAGCAAAATTGATTTGCTCCGCATTATACGGACCAAATATAGTATGGAGTAAAAAGCTAAAGAATACGAAAAAAAAAAAATTTCACTCCGCATTATGCGGAGTTGCTATGCACTTAGATGCGGAGTTCAACTCCGCGCTTGTGCGCACAGTGCGGAGTCTTCATCCTTTTTTTTCCCATTTTATCCCCATCATTTACTGTTCATGGACTATTTTTTGCTACAGCAGCCATTTTTGTTGACTAATTGATTTTTGCAATCGTGTTAGAGAAAAATATCTTATTTCCCATGTATATCAATTGTAACCTAAATATTCAATTTCACATTTCTAATTTTATATTACGTTAAAATAAATTAGTAACACGTAAAAAAAAGCTAAAGAATACAAAAAAAAAATTAAAAAAAAATCACTCTGCATTATGCGGAGTTGCTCCGCACTTAGATGCGGAGTTCAGCTCCGCATAATGCAGAGTTGGAACTCCGCATAATGCGGAGTTGAACTCTGCACTTGTGCGCACAGTGCGGAGTCTTCACCTTTTTTTTTTTTTATATTCTAACAATAATATAAAATCATTATCTCTTATAATTCCAATTTTTAATCAAGCATGATATTTCTTTTAAATGTACAAGCGAAAAAAATTAATCAACCGACTACAAAAATATTCATGGAGTCAACTGCAATTGACGATTTCTCCACACTGAGATTGCTCCGCATTTATGAAGTTAATGAAAAAAAAGGCTCGGGTACGAAGATAGTGAATAAATTTTGATTTTACGTATATATGGAATAAAGTAAGAAATTTAAAAAAAAATTGCAAAAAAAAAAAAAAATGTGCTCCAAAAAAGCAACTACAATGCTCCACACAAATGTGGAGCATGTTGCTCCGCATTATGCGGAGCAAAACTGATTTGCTCTGCATTATACGGACCAAATATAGTAGGGAGTAGGGATAAACAAATCAATTAGTTATTATACAAATTAATTACATACTTTATTTGTTTTTTTTTCCTTTCCCTAAAGTCAACAATTGTAGGCGTTTATAAAGCAGAAGTCTTTTCTTTACCATTTTCTTTACCTTTTGCATATAGTAGGAATAACAGTAAATAATGGGGGATAAGTGGGGATAAAATGGGAATGGAAAATGCTTCCGAAATGAATAGTAACATGTGGATTGCCTCTTTTATATTAGTAGGGATTTACAATTAAATAAACAAGTAAATATACAATATTTACGGATCACAGTTGAATTAATACAAATTGCACGCTAGCTTATTCCTTTAATTTTGTATCTAAGATTGGTTGATTTCATTAACCTTATGTGTTATACTAAAAAATTCAATATACTTTATTGTGAACATGTCACAATCACCCTTGCAATTAAATAATAATTTGTTAGTTCGGAAAAACTAAGTTTTCAAATAAAAAAATCATAAATACTTACGATTTCGACTGTCTCGTCGTCGTCGTGTCCCGCACATAGTGATGACAAAAAACCTCGCCCCGCCCCACCCGAAGGGCCCCACTCCGAATGGGGCGAAAAAAAACCCGCCTCAACGGGTTGGCAAGACAAGGCGGGGCGGACCGGGCGTGGGGATCGTCCCCCCGTCCCGAATCTGCCCCGTGAAGAATAAAAAAATAATTAACTACAAATTACAAAAGCACAAAAAGCGCAACTGGTAGGCAACCCTAAAATTTGCTTTGGATATTGATGTAGTTAGTTTGAGCATTATTTGCTTTGGATTTAAAAATTCTGAATTTGTATTTTAACCGAAAATTTTTGAAAAAAAAGGGGCGGAAAATGGGTGGGAGGCTCGCCTCGTACTCTCCCCGCCCAGCCCAACCCCGTCCCATCTAAGGCTTGGCATCTCTACCTGCACGATGGCTAGTCTGTCCTGCACAATCACCCAACTCGTCTAGCCATCAAAAGAATGATCACAGCTACTGGCTCCATATTAAGCTCGAGATGACCCCGTGTCAGATATGAATGATCAGAGTCGTACACATATGTAATAGAATCAACAAAGTTGGAGCGATTGATACTCAATAATAATGGCACGTAGGAACTCGATGCTCAATATAACTCGGTCAAGAATATCAAATGATCTTGAATATTTTTTAGCCCGATCACAACAATTCTATATCCAACTCGATGTGTTACATTAGGAAACAACAATAAAAAATGGAGTTATTTCATTTAATAAACAAAAAATTATGTATACATAATAAATAACAATTGCGATATTGCTACATCGTCGGCTAGCCAAGCTCTCGAAGTCGTGATGTCATGAAACTACTTATACACGTTTGGGTTGTCCTTTGAGCTATTGTGTGGCTAGTTCTAGAAAAAAATATATTAAAAGAAGTATAGATGAGTTAGTGTAGTGTACCTTACTAAAATCATATAATACTTACCCGGGCACAATTTTTCTCCACTCTGTCTCGAACGCTTTCCAATGACATGCTCTACAAATAACAAAAATGATTCTAAAGCACCATCATCTATCCGCAACGATGGGTAACCTCCTCTACATTACCTTTTTTTTCACCCCCTCGTCTACCTATCATGTTGACTCGGAACGCTACGACCTCATCCTGAAGGTCTACTATATGTCCTCGTAGTACTGCAACATCATGTCATAAATCTGCTACCTCGTCTCTCAACTCTCGTCATAGTGCCCCACCACTCTCATAGCACGCGCATCTCCTCTCTCAACTCACATCGTAACGCACCCACATTCTCCGCCATAAATCCAGTTAGGTGGACATACAGATCATCAAAATAATGATTCTGACTGTGAGTAGGAGATCCACAGGGAAGGAGTCTGGATGGAGGAAAATGAGATCTCATCAGCGAAGGTAATCCCTTCGACGGAGGTGATATCCAGGGTGAAGGTGATCGTCGATCAACTGGACCGCGCTCCTACTTAAATAACAACATTAAAAATTATTAACTTAATTAAAAAAAACTAACTCATACAAAACGATAATCAATAACTTATATTCGATTTACATACCCAATCTCGGTATAGGATAAAATCGAGCATCTAGTCGTTTTGAGTATGTGGAACGGCTAATTCAAGTGATGATACCTCACCACACTCTCAAGGCTATAGACCAGTCCAAGCTTCAATCTGTCCAACATCTGGTCGCACTCCCTGATTGCGCCAATCAACTGTAGTAGAAGCATCATCTGTTGTCCCTGAAAATATGCGTCGTACATCCTATTACTTCTTTGAATACCGTTGTTGGCTGTTTCCTCACTCGTAATCTTCAGTCCAGGCAAATTCAAATATAGAGAAAATAACAACCTTGCCCCCGAGATCGAAGTTGAGGGTATTATCGTCAACTAACCTAAGCAATCGACATATTAATGCATTAATGATCTGCCCGAAGTACTCCACCACTCTCAACTGATACAAGGGCCATAGGAAGGACCAACAAAACATATCTCCGTGCTGATCATCCAGAACTCTAGTACCGTTGTGAAACTATCAAAACTACTATTCCAAGTACATTTTCCCTCCATCTGCCGCAATTCTGCATCTAGGAGGGACACATTCTTTTGAAAGAATGTATTATTGAATAGTAGATTGATGAAGAATGTGTGGTTAAAAATGAAGAAAAAATTATTGATGTGATAAAAAATATTATTTTATTGAAGAATGTGTGGTTGGAAATGAGTAGAAGATTGAAAATGAAAAAAATAATGTGTACCAAACAGGGCCTAGATAATACTTCATCTTGCAAAAATTCAAATATTAGAACTTTCAGCAAAAGATAATGGAATAAACTATAATCTCAGAAAATTAAGCGAACCGAATTATAACTACTATACGCAAGAAATAAATTCATTTTACATCGAAGCTGATGAAAACATAAATGATTTAATAAATTAAAGGAGAAGGAAAAAAAGGAATTATTGACAAAAATAAAAAAGAAAAATAAATTAAAGAAAATAATAAAAAATATAAAAATAAAGAATTAAAAAGAATTTTAAATTGAAAAAAATTATTTATAATATGAAGAAAACAATTAAGAAATTTTAAAACTATTTCAAAAAAAATTATAATAAAAATAAAACAAATAAAACAAAATGAAATTATAAAAATTAAATAAAGAGAGAGTCATCAACGTATTCCACAATTGTAGGGTTCTATTGCATTCGTTTCCTTTTTCTCGTCGAGTTTGTATGTTATAGATGCCGCTCAGTTCATATATTACATATCATAAACTAGTCACTAATAGTTACATGTTGACTCTATGAATAACTTCCCATTGGAGTGCATCATAAGAAGGGTGTTTAGAAATTCATGAAGAGATGAATTTATGCTACTCTGCCCTAGTGATATGTAAGCTAGGTTGCAAGACTATGGTTAGAATGCATGTGTTATACTTTTGGTAAGCGTATGCCTAACAAGTAACGCATGGGTTAATTATTTGAATGGTAAGTAAACTTTGTCAAGTGTCACTACTTAATAACTAAACTTAAAAATATATCTTAATGATCATTGAGCTTTGTCAACTATCAATATTTCATAATTGAACTTAAAAATGTATCTATATGATTACTGAACTAAGCATCGTGTTACTCATTTATTACTCAAGTGAAAAAATTCGTTAAGTTCAACAAAAGACATTGACTTGAGTGAAGGATAGGCAACACGGTGCATAGTTCAGCGATTATTAATTTTTAAGTTCACCTATAAAGTAGCAATGCTTGGCAAAGTGACCATTGAGATACATTTTTAAGTTCAGCTATTAAGTAGTAACAATTTCGTTTTCTCTCAAATCAACCTCTGTGAAACAAGAAACTAATTAAAATGAAGGGAAAAAAAAAAGAAGAAACTCAAATCGACCTCAACTTCCTTAGCACTAATTCGAACTTTCTTCTATTTTTATTTAATTTTTATCTGTCAATTTATTTCAGTATGTTCCTATTATCTCTTTCTGGTTTTTTATGCTAAGCTCGAGATACGGTGGATTGATGATAAGTGTGTTTTACACACTTATTTAGGTCACAAAACATGGAAAAATGTTGATGTATATGTTGAAATATGACCTAATTCGATATAATTTGTGTTTGTAGGATTACATTGATGGATGGAATGAAAAGTATGAGAAAATGAACGAAAAAGGGCCAAAATGGAAGAATATGAAACTCCGAGGACCAAAATGCAATTATTCAAAAGATGACCCGAATGACGAATCAAGCATGAGGTTGAGCTAAGTAACATATGGTGATATCATGGGATGTTAGAAGAAGAAGGAGAAGAAATCAAGGCCAAAAGGTGGATGAAACCAACTTGGGGACAAAAGTGAATCAAAGGAAAAACAAGTTCTACCATGCAGTCGCATGGTAGAAAACCCATGCAGTCGCACAAGCATCTACAGGAGTTGAACAGTAAAAATTTTGTATAACCATGCTGTCGCATGGGTTTATACCATGCAGTCGCATGGTTCATTCCGAGCGCGAAAATTCTAGTTTCCTTATTTGAATCAAACACTTATGGTAATACATCTATGACTTCTTTATAACCCTAATCTCGTCCAGAAAGAGGGGCTATGCATTCTTAGAGAGAAAAATGTTGGATATATTACACCGATAATGTGCATATTATATTAATCAAGAACATACCGTGAAATCGAAATATCATTCGATTTACCGAAATCTGATTTGAGAAGACAAAATAGTGATTACCGACTTCCAATATATGAATATGGATTCATCACTTTCCAATTTTGAACGTGCGTCATTCTTTAATTCAAATCTTACATGAAATCAAAAGAATATTAGTTATTTTCCGAAATCAAAATACTAAATTAGAATGAAATCGGAAAAGAAAGATGAGCTGCAAATGATGTGATCGGTCGAGGCAAAGATGAATTTGTCCCGCA